>JAODAL010000284.1:0-260000 GCA_025379985.1 Phyllomedusa bahiana | reverse complement strand
AAGAACTAGCTCCCTTTGCGGGAATTGTCAGGCACCCTATGTTCGACCCAAAATGTCTGTATGTATGTTTGTTTGCCTGTTTTATATGTGTTCCCCAACCACCAATTGTGAATATCCTCATGTATTTCCCTACCTTATTTCTGGGTTCCTGTTTTCTGTATACGGTGGGATACTCTATGGTCTTGATAGGACCCAAGGCTGTCCTAGGATACCATCGGCAATAATAAGGGAGAAATTTCTTAGACTGAAAACGAAGGTGAATGTGAGAAATCTTGAGGTATTGGCCACATCGTTATCTTTCTTATCCACACGGTTGAATCTGCTGATGCCTCTTGGATTAATATAGATCCTAGCTTCTCCCATGTAATTAGACTTTCCTTGGGTAGCCTTGAATGACTCATATGAAGGTGGTGGGTTAACAAGGACAGCGAAACAACTGTGGATTGCTTGATGTAACATAAGTTGTATCACACTGTTTTAATTATTACAACGACTATTAGTTAACTATTTCTTTATTCACATATATGTATCTATTGTACTACTGTAATAGTCTACAGGACTCTTGAAGGGACACTGTTAGTCCCGTAGTTCACTTGTTATATGTTAACTTTATCAAAAACGCTTAATAAAAACATTCATATAAAAAAAAATAACTTTTTGCAGCAGATCTGGAAAATGGGTGCGGTTAATATACAGCTGAGCATGGCTTTGTGGGAAGGCATGTGGCTTTGATATGACATTCCATGCCACAATTTGCGCCAAAATTCTGGCACAGAATTTATGTGCCAATTAATCAACAAATAGTTGGTATGAAAAAGACAAGTCTGGAGATGTACCAAAATTATGAAACAGAATGAGCCACGGTGAGAAATCTGACTGCCCATGTTCACATAGTCTAACCCTTAGAGAGCAAAATATTTGTGTTCTATTCCCTTTTACATACCTTTCCTTCCTTGCAATACATTAACTATCTACATACAGTTGTGCTCAAAAGTTTACATACCCCGGCAAAATTTTTGCTTTCTTGATCTTTTTTTCAGAGAATATGAATGATATACAAAAACTTTTTTTCAACTCTTGATTAGTGGTTGGGTGAAGCCATTTATTGTCGAACTACTGCGTTTTCTCTTTTTAAATCATAATGACAACCAAAAAGATCCAAATGACCCTGATCAAAAGTTCACATATCCCAGTTCTTAATACCGTGTATTGCCCCCTCTAACATCAATGACAGCTTGAAGCCTTTTGAGGTAGTTGTGGATGAGGCTCTTTATTTCCTCAGATGGTAAAGCTGACTATTCTTCTTAGCCAAAAGCCTACAGTTCCTGTAAATTCCTAGGCTGTCTTGCATGAACTGTGCGCTGGAGATCTCCCCAGAGTTGCTCAATGATATTGAGGTCAGGTGACTGAGATGGTCACTCCAGAACCTTCACTTTGTTCTGCTGTAGCCAATGACAGGTTGACTCGGCCTTGTGTTTTGGATCGTTGTCATGTTGGAACGTATGTCCCATGCGCAGCTTCCTGGCTGATGAGTGCAAATTTGCCTCCAGTATTTGCTGATAACATTTATCTTTCCTTCAACTGTGACCAAGTTTCTTGTGCATTTGTAGCTCACATATCCCCAAAACATCAGCGATCCACCTCCATGCTTTACAGTAGGAATTGTGTTCCTTTCATCATAGACCTTGTTGACACCTCTCCAAATGTAACGTTGATGGTGGTGGCCAAAAAGTTCGATTTCGGTCTCATCACTCCAAATTACCTTGTTCCATAAGTTTTGAGGCTTCTCTCTGTGCTGTTTGGTGTATTGTAGGTGACATACTTTGTGGCATTTGCGCAGTAATGACTTTCTTCTGGCGACTCGACCATGTAGCCCATTTTTCTTACAGTGCCTCCTTATTGTGCATCTTGAAACAGCTACACCGCTAGTTTCCAGAGAATCCTGGATTTCAGCTGATGTTATTTGTGAGTTTTTCTTTGCATCCCAAACAATTTTCCAGGTGGTTGTGGCCGAAATTTTTGTTGGTCTACCAGACCGTGGTTTGGTTTTTACAGAGCCCCTAATTTTCCATTTGTTAATCACAGTTTGAAGACAGCTGATTGACATTAACAATTCCTTGGATATCTTTTTGTATCCCTTTCCTGTTTTATACAGATCAACTACCTTTTCCTGTAGATCCGTTGACAATTCTTTTGCTTTCCCCAAGACTCGCAATCCAGTTACATCAGTGGCTGGATGAAAGATGCAAGAATCCGTCTGGATTTCAGAAACTCACTCAGCTTTTATGCACACACACTGATTACAAGCAAAAAGGTCACAGGTGAGGATGTTACCTTTAGAAGCCATTCAAACCCATTTGTGTCAACTTCTGCACACGTTATCAGGCCAAAATCACCAGGGTATGTAAACTTTGATCAGGGTCATTTGGATGTTTTTGATTGTCATTATGATTAAAAAAGAGAAAACACAGTAGTTTGACAATAAATGGCTTCACCCAACCACTAACCATGAGTGGAAAAAAAGGTTTTGTGCTATTATTCATGTTCTCTGAGAAAAGGCCAAGAAGGCAAAAATTGTGTCGGAGTATGTAAACTTTTGAGCACAGCTGTATATAATACAATCCTGCTGGACAATTGAACATTAGGTCACTAAAATCCGATCATGGTTCATACTATACAAGCACAGATTCTATTGCACTGCGTTATGAGGGGGATGGGAGGAAGGCTCACCTATGGATTTGTAATGTATTCTAATAGGCATACTCCCAGTAGGCCGCATGCCAGAGGTAGATATAGTGGAGGTGATGGACCAATCCTTTTCCGCAATCAAAATATTAACATATCGGTCTTTAACTGGTTATGTGGTTACATGTATGGGTAACGGCTCACCAATTTTATTTATGCATGGTTTGGCTTCGGTTTACAGATATTTAGGGGGCCATATTGCATGTGGGCTCATCAGGTTTGTGTGCCACAGCTTTTTAGTCTTAATCAGGCCCTTCGAAAGATTCTCTCACTGAGAGAAAAAGGACTCTCTGAACAACTGACTAAGGGAATAAGAGTTAATAGGGCTGATAAGGATAGCTACTGAGAAACTAACTGCAGAAGTCTTACCAGAACTGTAAAATACAATAAAAGAAAGCACAGACAATGAATGTCGTAAAAATTCCAGCTCTATAGTTCAACAATAACGTAAAAAAAAATATAACTACTTGTGAAAAAAAATATACATGCAGATTGTTAAGAATTGGCTCAAGGGAGAAAATAGTTGCTCAACTTTTAGCTTACACCTTAGCCTAATTGTAAAATACTAACCACTTACTTCATAACAACAGCCATTAAGTGACAGCCAAAAGGATATGCTACAGTAGTAGTCTGAATGGTCATTGACATTGCCAACATATACTGGTGCATTTTCGCATTCTCATTGCCACTTTTTATTTTAAGTTAATGTAGCTACATAAACCCCAAATTCTTAGAAACCATTTTGGGGCACAGTTTCGCTAGGGATCAATTTAGATTAGTCAGGGGTAAGCAGAAAATGCAGGAAAAAGTGACCTTAAACCTAAAATTCAGCCAATTTAAAAATTATATAGATCACTTGTAAACATATGTCACAAATTGGCCACACTTCATGCTCAAAAATACAGAAACCACATACAACTCAACTATAAAAAAAAAACTCACATGATCACATAAACAAGGTCTTTGAGAAGTTGTCTTTGAGAACTTGCTTTGTTACATCAGCATCAAGCTCAGAAATCAAAAGAAAGGGAAGCTAAGAAATTCTGCTACAGGAAGGCTTGTGACTTCAATTTCTTCTATCTGACTCACAGCTGGTCATGCTTTTCAATTTTAAAAGCCACAGGATACAAATGCGTATTACTAAAATCAATTGCAGGCCTGATTAAGCACAAGTATATTTACCTATACCTTTTGCAAACAATTTCTCAGCATGGCTCCATCATGAGGGTGGAATACAAAAGTTCGACCAGTTCTTTGAAAGTTTAGACAATAAAGTAAACCTACGAGCTAAAATTGTTACTCATGTCTATAAGCTGGTAACATTGACTGGGTATAATCATACCCTAATATGACATTGTCCTATTAATGTTCAAAAATAAGCAAAGTGCAGCTCTACCTCGGCAGGATCTTCTTGAGGTCTCATTCAAATGGCTCCACACAGGTTTTAGGGGGCATTTACAGTATATAAATATAGCTTGAATGCAAAAATCTGCAACTGGATCTCGATTTTTGCGTGAGTCCATTATAGAGAACCCGCTGCAGACTCTACCCAGTGGAGCACACAAGTGGTGTAGTCCGAAAGACAGTGGGCCAAGGCAAACAAAGTTCTTGTGGGGCCAAAGATAAAGCCAGTCAGGGTTGGCAGCACACAGATTGCAAAGTCAAAGTTAGTCCTTACATACCTTGTAGGTTCTCCCTTCCTGGCTCCATTTTTGTAGTCCATTTACCGTATTTTTCGGACTATAAGATGCACTTTTCTCCCCCAAATCTGGGTGCCTGCTGTGGGGTATGCCACCCAGCTTTTCTGGGTGTTGGATAGGCTATCCAGCACCCAGGAAAAAGGAGTGGCACCCAGCCCCCACCGCAAGCACCCAGCTTTTCTGGTCTTATGGTCCGGTGCATCTTATAGTCCGAAAAATATGGTAGATTGCCATTGCCAAGAAGCTCCTACTCTCAAACCCACATACAAACTTAGTTGGGTCAAGCAAGCATGTGTACTGAATGCTAAGAAGGGAGCAAGTCACCTGCTTATATTTTCTGATTCTTCTCTACTCCAACATCTATGCCGTTGTGGGGGAGTCTGGATACCCCAAGACACATTAGATGGTTGCCTGGTTCCACCAAAATTGGCAGGTCCAGCTAGCATTAATCAAATGTATGTAGCGAGCTTTGGAGAACCAACACCAACAAGTGACTGTGAGGGGTTGTTCACACGGTGCTTTAACTCAGTGTTCACATCCACTTTTTAGATCCGTCTTTGGGACCGACAGAACGGACCCAGAGACAGATCTAACAATTAGCAGTGAGATGATCACTGCCGGCAATGAGGAACACACAGCGGTGTTCACATGAGGGATCGCCGTTGCGTGTTCTCCTCCTGCCTGTCGGCTCCGTCTTTGAAATAATTGACATGCAATTCTTTCAAAGACGGAGCTGGGGAACACGCAGCGGCGATCTCTCATGTGAACGCCGCTGCGTGTTCCTCATAGACCGCAGTGGAAGACAGAAAAAAAATGCGGTCCCCGGCGCTCATCTGTAGTAAAGACACTCCCTCTGTCCTGTTTTCTCAGCCTCCTGTTGGAGGTTCACATTGTGTTTTTCAGAAATGTTTTTTTGTGCAGAACTATACGTTGTATTTGTCATATATATTGCTTTTAATCTGTATAGGGGGGAAGGGATGCCTCCATTTTGGTTTCCTGCACTCCGCCCACCTTCACAGGCTGTTATTTCAGTGCAGCATGTTTGCAAGGTTGGTGTTTTTTTTATTTTTCTCTCTGGATAATGGAGGTCGGTTGACCCTATGAGAAGTCTGAATTTGGCTCTATTGAGAGGTAAAAATAGCGTAGGACCACCCGCCTTGAGATCATGTTGTAAGCCGTGGGTGGCTCAAACATTTTTTGATCAAAACGTGTGAACTAAGAATCTCAGTTTTTTACTACAGATGAGCGCCGGGGACCACATTTTTTTTTCTGTCTTCCACTGTTCCCACTCGCTGCAGCAATTCTTGCTGCTTCGGAGAGGAGACCCACGGCTGTCGTTGAAGGACCCGGACTGAGTCCTGTAAATGCTTATGAGAGTTGTGCCTCTAGATTAGTCGCACAACTCGATCAGTTGAGCTTGCACCTTACTGTTGTATCTTACCAACTTTTTGGTAGACTGACATACTTCACCATAAGGAGCGCCCCCTCTGTTTTTCTCTTCTCTATTCATAGCCCGCAGTGATAAAGTAACTGCTAATCGTTTAGATCCGTCTCTGGTTCCGTCCTGTTGGTCCCAGAGACGGATCTAAAAAGCGGATGTAACACAGATTTAAAACTCCATGTGAACAAGTCCTGACACATAGATTTATGTTACTTCTTTAGAAACAACAATCTAAAGAAAAGGCCATGGCTTTGTTTTTGAAAATCTGAAAAAGACAAAAAGTCACTCCCTCCCTTTTAATAAATGTTGCCAAACGTATAAGAATATAAAAATCTGACATTTGAAAAAAAGTACTGAGAAAATAAAAAACATCTAAAAGCCAAAATCATGAAATAGAACATCAAGAAATTGTCTATTATCTATGCGTAGAAATGCTAGCAAGTCATGTGTTCTCATCTCTATTTATAGGACAATAAATATACACAAAATCATTTATTGAGCAACTGTTCCTAGTAATCACACCAAATTACTGACTCAACATCTAAATCCTATTCACAACACATTTTCATACACCATAATCGCTCATTTTAGTTAGAAATCAATTATGTTCAACATTTCGCTACCAAGACAATTTTCAGACTTTTTTGACAAACACATAACTAAAAGTATAAAATACAAACAAATCAAATAATACACCTATACCCATATATATTATGAAACCAGGCATCCAGCAATTTACATTCAATGCGCCAACACTCTTCCTTTATGATTCACGGTATACACCCTAGATGAGCTACACTGGCTTCTTCAGTACTCGCATTCACAACATTTACAAGCAATAGACCATATTAATATTCAAAAATACAACTTTTAATTCATCCATCATGATATCTTGGACATAAGACATCCTTTTAAACATTGGAAACAGGGTAGTATACTCATCGTATTCAACAAATGTCTTTAAAGGGGTTGTCTCACTACAAGGATTGCTTTTTATGTTAAAGATCTTGCAAAAACAAGTCACTTTGTATTATGTGTCCATTAACAGTGTCCTAACTATTCTAGATTCTCTTTGTAGTGGCTGCATCAGCTCCTCAGGTTGCTTATAGCTAGACCTGTACAATCTCTCCTGTTACGCTCCAGCACTCGTTGCTTGAGTTAGAGACCTCGGCTGTCTTAACGTGGCAATGCTTATGAGGGGGCCAGTAAGCCCACAACCTCTTGAGTTCAAAATGGTATCATGAAAACTGGATAGGTAAAATGTATCAATAGTGAGACGACCCCTTTTGTTTCTGTTTCTATTCATAGCCTGAGTGAAAAGTACTGCAATCGGATCGTCCGCCTCCTGTGGTCAAATTTCAAAGGATGACAGTTTCTTTGAAAGTCCAAAGATTTCATGTTATTGTGAAAAATTAAACATTTTGTTTTTGAAATTAAAAAGACAAAGTATCCTGCCTTTTAATAATGCTGCAACAAAGAATTTACTACATTGAGTACGAAATACATCAAGAGAAATCAAGCACAAAAATTCAATTATTATGCTTTAAATGCTAGCAAATCATGTGTACACTATGTAACGCAATAATATACACTCATCTATGGCAACTGTTCTGGGTAATACACCTCTGATCCAAAACGCTCATTTAACACATTTTCATACACCAATACATCGGCATCATCTTTAGGAAATTAGAACATTGTCAAGACAATCTTCTGAGTTCAAACACATACTAGTATGGGAAAGAAAGTGATAATTATACCTTTGAAACCAGGCATCCGTTTAGTTGGTGCGCAAACTGTCTTTATATTCGGTAAACCCCTGATGCTACCTGGCTTTTTACCGCTCAACATTACAAGCATTTACCATATAATTTTCCAAAAAAAATTTAACATCCATATGATACTGCATCATAAGGGCGAAATCCTTTTAAGCATTGGTAAAGGGATAGGCTAACTGTTCGAGTATTAAAAATGTCTACGGGGTGACTACAAGATTGCTTTATGTTAAAACCTGGTAGGCAAAACAAGTCACTTTGTAATGCCATTACAGGGTAACTATTCCTAGGATATGCTCCTCGTAGTGCAGCAAAAGCCATCAGGTTGCCAACTGACCTTTCATCTTGAAGCTACAGGACTGAGTTGCTATAGTTTGCCTAGCTCATCGAATGAGCCAGTAGAAGATGGAAACACGTCCTGTTCAATGATATCAAGAAAACAGCTGAGGAAAATTTCAATGTAGTGGACATTTAATTTTGGCTTTCATTACAGAATGAAAGCATGGACACGCCTCGCACTTGTGCGAATTTCAAGCAGCTGTCTTTGATGTCAAGATTCATGTGGGTGAATTAAATTTTTATTTTTGACTTAATGGTTACCAAATCAGCACATTTAGTCATACACCTTAAGGAATTATGCACGAAAATTGACAGTTCTGTGGTTAAAGTAGTCCAAACATACTAGCTGGTGTACAATTAAGGCAAGAATATACACCCATAGCTCAACATAAGACTTTAAACAAAGCCTAATTATGCCCGGTACATAGGAATGCAGCCCTAACATTATAAATCAACAGGGTCTATTAACAAGGCACTTATATCCAATATGAAATCTGTGAAAATGGGACCAATAAAAGCAGTGTGAACATAATCTGAGTTACGGTAAACTCAAGAGAGCATGTGCAGTATTATACACACAGGGTTTTTGAAACCTACATTACATTGTTGCACTGTTCTTAAAGTATTGCTACTATAAAAAAGGAATTGGATTAAAAATGGCTTAATAACAATGTGAATAGCAAAGGCAGAAATTGCAACATAAAACAAAGCACGTTTCTGCCAGTGTAAGAAAAAAAAACACACCTGCTAGACTTCTACCAAGTGAGAGAGTAAAAATGTCATATTTCCTATTCAGTGAGAAAATCAATGTGTTTTTGCAGCTAGTTCAGCCCTTTATATGGCATAAGGGACTCGCAATGCATTGCAGCGAGTAAAAGCAGTTAATGGGTTTTGCATTAGACAGGCTAAGCGCCAGTGAAAAGGATAAAATATTAACAAGCGTTCAATCCCGGGGTTTCCTGACTTATTTTTTATTTTTAATAAGGCAGGACTGAGCTGTCTTGATGTCATCCACTCTACAAAGTGATACAAGATAAAGCAAGGTTATATGGTTAATGCTTTAGATGCAAATATCACAGATCGACAGATATAATACAATAGCTATAAATGTCTACAAAAGGAAGGAAATACAACATTTGCAGTAAATGACTTGCATAGGAGACTTCATTACGGGGAATATCAAGGTTTTTTTTTCTTTCTTGTGCAATAAAAACGATGTTTCAAATATTAATGAAAAAAAAACGTACTGCCTTTTGACGACCATAATGCTAATATTTCAAAGCAAAAAAAACAGGATTAAATTGCACCATGTGTAATCCGAAAAGCTCTTTCCAAAGCTTCCTTATATACATACTCTTAACATAATGTCAGGCGGCAGTTGTCCTCTCTGTGTAGGACTCTGGTTCCAGTATGCGGTTATATTAATTAAAGGGGTTGTCTCACTTTAAAGAATAGCTTTCAACATGTAGGGAACACTAAATAAAGATGTTTTTCAAAATGTATTGCGTTCTTTTTTTTTTTTTTTGTTAAGGAGCTACAAGTGATTTTATTGTTATCTGATCTTTCAAATAAAAGACCGTAATTACTGCTGTTGATTTTACCTCAGAAGCTTCCTTGGTCCTGACAGCATGAGATTTATCTAATTAGCAGAAGTCTGAATACACAGAGCTCACATGCTGATTACAGACAGCTTGACCAGGATGTGACAGAGCAAAGTAGCATTATTTCATTCATGCATCCTATGAAACTTTGAGATGAGACAACCCCTTTAAAATCATGAATAGAGGAAGATAAACATAGATACATATACATCACACACACAAACACCACAAGTGCGCATGCACAGTGGTTGGCAGTGTTGTCTTGCATCGCTGAGGTCCTGGGTTCAACTCCCACCAAGGACAACATCTGCAAGGAGTGTATGGGTACGTCCACACGGCAGTGACAAAACACCAGTCAGATTCTCTTTCAAGAAACCGTTCGGTAGTTTGGCATCTTTTGCATGATTTTGGGAGACGGTTCTGTTCGCGGATTGCGGATTCGCCATCCCCCTTAACCAATGCAATGCACATCTTACGCCCGAAAACTGAATACAAGATTAAGCATGTTCTAAGTTTTTCAGAATTCTGGTGCTCTAAAAAAGAAACGCCCGGCAGAAAATGTGTTCACTGTGGACTACTGAACAGATTTTCTATTAAAGGGGTTGTCTCACTACATCGAATAATCTCACCTCAGACCTGTTTTCTTGGTTTCACTTTGACTTCAGGGGTGTGGTGACTGGCTTCCACTAGGCTGCAGGAGAAGCCAGGTCTGTAGCTATAGCAACCAGTGCTGGTAGCCTATCATGAGAGATTAAACAGGTCTGTAGCTATAGCGACCTGAGGAGCTGATGCAGCCCATACAAGAGGGGATATCGAGGAATAGGTAGGACACTGTTAATGAACATATATTGCAAAGTGACTTGATTTGCAAGATCTTTAACATAAAAAGCAATTCTTGTAGTGAGACAACCCCTTTAAGATCTATGTGGATGGTTGACAGTTGGTTTTCAAATCTGAAAACCATTTGAAATTCCGTCCAAAAACCTCGCCGTGTGGACGGACCCTTTGTGTTCTTGCCATGTTTGGGTGGGTTTCCCCCACATTTCAAAAACATACGGATAGGTTAATCTGGAATTTACACTGTGAGCCCTAATGGGGACAGGGACTAATGTGAATAATGACAATCTCTATACAGCGCTCTGAATATAATAATTATACATAAGTGCTACCTAAATAATTCAAACAAATAATAAAAGAATTGACTTCTCTATCTTCGTTCTACATTGGTCTTTGGACTTTTTTTTGGAACAATAGCTTCAATATTCTAATCTGACAGGAGTCTATTAGACATAATACAGATTAGACCATTTAATACCGGATTATCTATTAGTCAAAATACAGTGCAGCTGGTCTGGCATTTGCTTTATACATACAGGGCGACATGTATGAATTTTGGTGCTGATAGACCAGTTCTAAATCGCTTTAAGGTAATATAGAATGCACCAGAATGTATGAACTTGTTCTTCTGCATTTCATACATACTGGCTCAGTCTAGTGCCAATACGACAACTCAGGCAGACCAGCTTTAACTTGGTCTGGTTGTTCTAACTGTTATGTGCCAAAGTTTTGGCGTCAAAGAATCAAATGTGTCTAATCCTATGAATTGGGTGCGACGCCCCCAGAACTTGTATATATAGTTTGCTTTGAAGCATCTTCATGTCGGCAGGTTTTGGTCACTAGTATTTTAATCAAACCACAGTAGTGGAAAATACATATAGAAAAAGTATACTGGAAAGCTTTGTACTTTTTCCGGGTTTTGGAACAACTACATATTCACATTATTATGACTACCTCCTACTTTTGACTTTGGCAGTGTGTAGCGAGCTGGTTTCGTGGGTATATTAGGTGTGGGGCAGGCTGCCTGCACACATACTCTTCATTGTTGTCACAGGTAAAATTAAAAGGGGTGATTTATTAGATTTACAAAAAGGAATGTTTATTGGCTTTTAAGTCAAGGATGACTATTTCTAAAACAGAGCAGTTTGTGAACAGCATGCTGCTGTGGTGATAGTGTATTGTGAGTGGACAAATGTCACCAACTGCATATAAACGTTGTGAAAACTGCACCACGTGCCATTGATGTAAGAGTGAATGTTGGCTACATGGTGTGCAAAGGCGAACGGACACGCTACAATGGAACAGCTCATTGCCAGAATGAACCAGGGGCCACCAGACGTGTCTAAAGCAACAGTTCAGTGAACACTACTGCTTAAGAGGCTCTCGAAGCAGACAGGTGGTCAACGCATCTCAACTAAGTTGAGCTTCAATTTTCATGGCAGTATCAGAATTAGACCTCCGCTATTTGGCAAGGGATTGCCTACTCTGATGAGACATGTTTTCTGCTTCATCGAATAGAGGTTATTGGTGTGTCAGGTGAGAAACATCAGAAAACAAACGTTTTGCAACCATTGCTGGAAGAACAGAAGCTGGTGGTGGCAGCCTTGGGAAAGTATTTGTAGCTTTCTCTGGGCTTGCTCATCTATGTGGCAGGCACTCTAAACCGATTTGGACATGAATCTACCCTTGTGGATTACATACACCCTTACATGTTGATTGTATTCCTGGAGGTGAATAGGATCTACTAACAAGATAATGTGACATGTCACATGGCTAGAAATGTTCCACATTAGTTGGAAGTGCATATCCAGGACTTTTAAGTACTATCCTGGGCCCCCAATTTCCCAGAGCATTTCTGGGACCACCTTAATCGTTGTTCGCTCTACGGATCCTCCTCCATGCACCTTTCAGTAGCTGTGGGGTGCACTGCAATCAGCATGGCGACCTATGACAATCTACCAGGACCTTTCTCCCAGCCCGTCTAACTCCCGTCTAAGCTGCACACAGCATTTACTCTGGATGCTAGTTGATGGTCATAATAATGTGACTGAACAGAGTATATAAATAGAGATTTAGGCTCACAGTCGAGTCTTGACTTTCGGAAGGCGGTATGTCAGATTTACATTTGGCACAGATTTAGACAGAACTCTGCATTATTATAATGACCCCCAGACAGTGACTCAGAACATCCACTGTAATGGAATAAATAACAGAATTTTTTTACAGCTTTCTTTGAGTAAATCCCTTATATTTAATCATTGGAATCTGCTCATTTTACAGATTGCAGACTATTTTGTGAAAACAAAAGAAAGTGGATGAAAATGATAAGGACTGACAAGCTGCCACACAGCATAATACAATAGCACACACTTGCATTATGCTGAATGTGTGTGCAGACTCGGTGCCTTCAGTCTTCATAAAATCAACACTGGCACTAAAGCAAAAAATAATCAAGTTACTAAACCTTTACGTATGTTGCCTACAAATACATCCTAATAATTGCTAGAGTCCAGCTTGGATAGTATTGCTTTTCATTTAGCTGAGGATCTTAATTTCTACATGTTACGTATCCTTTTCTGACTGCTTCATAGCCACTGTGTAATACAGCCATGGAGATTTCACAGGGGATGAGGATGAAAAAGCAATATAAAACTGTGGATCTGGGTGGTGAGGGACAATACCTTAACACCATTCGCACTCATCCACCATGTGCAATCCTCCAATCTTTTCCTGTGTACTTCTCTCTTTAGAGGCAGAGAAGACTTTTGACCGGGTGAGCTGGTCTTTCCTGAGGGGCGTCCTGGAGCGTGTGGGGCTTGGACCGGCTAGGATGGGTAGAATTTTGGCACTATACCACTCCCCTCAAGCTCAGATTCGCGTTAATGGCTCCCTCTCCCACCCCTTTACTATAAATAATGGTACCAGAGAGGGATGCCCCCTATCTCCATTACTATATGTTTTGGCGATGGAGCACTTACTGCAGGCAATAAGGTTGGATCCCTCCATTCAGGGAATTCAAGTCGCTAAACATCATATAAAATGCTCCGCATTTGCAGATGATTAGTTATTATATCTTTCAAATCCATTAACTTCCTTACCAGCCGTAATTAAGGTTCTGCAGCGGTATGGCTCTCTTAGCAATCACAAAGTGAATATAACCAAAAGTGTAGCCTTAAATCTTAACATCCCTGAGTATATCCTACGAAATTTGAAGTCTTCCTTTCCATTCACGTGGGATTCATCATCTTTTAAGTACTTAGGGGTTCACATTCTTTCTAACCTTGAGAAAACCTTTGATCTCAATTTCTCCCTCCTACTTAGTATAGTTACCGAGACATGTTGAAATGGGATAAGAAGGACTTTGCATGGATTGGCCGCATAAACACCCTTAAAATGAATATTCTCTCCCGTCTCCTATAAAACTTACTTTGCGGCCTTACGTAGAGTGATGTTCGACTTTGTGTGGGCCCGTAAACACCCAAGAATAGCAAGCTCTACCCTTTCCAGTAAGCAGAAGGGGGACTGGCACTCCCCGACTTCCAAGCATAGTATTTAGCTGCAGTATCTCCGCCCTCTCAACACTTTCCATATCATTAAATCAAAAAACTGTGGGTCCAAATGGAATCGCTTATGTATGGTGCTCCCACTGCTACCCTGCCCTGGTTGTCGACCAGCCTCTTACCTAAAAGGTCCCTACGTGACATTCCTCTGCTAGCGCAAATCTCCATCTCCATTTGTAGAGCCTTTCCCTCTAAAATGACTTTGTTCCGTCCGGGGGGCCAGCTCGCACCCCAGGTTGGCAATCCGGGTGTTCCTGTATCTTTATCTTAAGCCATTTCTCGGTTGCAGGGAGGGGGACCGTCGTCCTCCCTCTTTGAGAGTATGCTCTCTTCGGGCTCCCTGAGGGAATACCGCAACGTGACGGGTGACTCCGCCAGAATTACTTTTTCTAGGTTGAATTACTATCAACTACTAAGCTTTTACAATGTGAATAAATCCACCTTGGAATTACATAGATCCCATTCGCCCTTCAAGTCGTGGTGCCTATCGGACTTATGGGCTATTACTTACATCTGACACAAGTAAACTATCCTTCAGCGGAGCTGGGAGAGTTGGGTAGAGAATTCACTGCTGAGGACTGGGAAAAGGCTTTTTATTTGGCTCATAAGTCCACCACCACTGCCAAAGCACAAGAACTGAACTATAAAATAATGACACGCTGGTACAGGGTCCCAGCTCTCCTCCATTCCCTTTACCCAGAAGCTTCCAACATATGTTAGCGGTGTCAGAGGGAGGTGGGTACCATGTCCCACATCTGGTGGAGTTGCCCAGTATTCCAACCTTTTTGGACGAAGGTGCCGGACCTAACGCACACCATTACAGGTCTGAAAATTCGAAATGACCCGGCCTCTCTGCTTCTCTTTGATATTCCACTGCCAACGCCCTCTCTCAGATCCCATCTGCTCTCGTTCCCGCTCCTGGCGGCCAAGTTGATTATCCTTCGGCAATCGACCTCTAGCCCCTCTATATCGTCTTGGTTTCAAGAAATTCATACACTTCAACGCCTAGAGGAGTTTAGGAACGACTCTCTCCTGCAACCCAGAAGGTTTTGGCTGACCTGGAGTGATTGGATTGTTTTCTGCCAGACTGATCTATACCGCTCATTTTCCTAGTGTGGCTGCTGTCATTGGTATCTTTCTCTTCCTATGGTAATGCTGTCTGCTCTTCTTCAGATTTGGATTGGCACCGACCGGAAACTACCGTTCTTTTCTTGTTATACTATTCGCGAGTTTATTGTTCTCTCTGATGGATACTAGATGGATTCTAGGCTGGAAAGCTTCCCCTACACCATCATTGAAATGAAACGCCGACACAACTACCTTGATTCTACAATGGAGTGCCGTGGGGTACTCTCTCCATTCCTCCCCCCCCCCCCCCTTTTTTTTTCTCTTCCATTATCCTCTCCCGGTCCCAATCTCCATTGCTTTGTTTTATGCCACAATGTAAAACATTCTAATTGTATCTTTTGTTGGCTCTCTCTCATAGTATACGAAAGAAAATGTCGTCTTTTTGCTTTGCCATACACGGCTTTCCTGGATCTTGATGTTATAATTATTATGCTTGCCTTCAATTTTCTGTATCCATCATTTTCTTTAAAAAAAAAATTGGGTATACAAAATAAAATGTGGACCTAAAGACACTCAACATCCATCAATACAACTGCACCATCCATCCACCTAGATTTTGTCCAAGTTTATAATAGCTTTAAAGAGGTGTTCCAACAAAGGAACTTCTGCATTACTTCCTTGATACAGAATGAGGAGGTAGCGCTTGCGCCCGTACTCTCCATTCATTTCTATGGGAGTTCTGAGTGTATTCAAGTGATCTGATGCTTCTACTCCCAAAGAAATGAATAGGTAAGACAGCTGCAAGCATCGTCCTCCTCATCCTGTGACAAGTGCGGATTGAAAGTAGCTATGAGCCAACCTGTAACACGGAAGTTCCTTCCTGGGAACATCCCTTTAAGTTAGGCCCTTTCACAATGCAGATTATGGCTCAGAATCTGTGTAAATTCCTACCTGGAATCTGCGTTCTATTTATTGGAAATCCACTGGGTCATTTTATAGCACAGATTTTTCCAACACAGATCTATAAACATGTCACTTAGAAACCTACTGCTAGGCTTTTGTATTTTCCACCTAAAATGTATAAGTTCATGGAACCGAGCAAACGTAATCCAGAAGAGACTACATTTGCCCCATAGACATATTGGCTCTACCACGGTATTTGTTGGAATACCTTTTTCACAGTATCTCGACAGAACCACAAAATATGATGCGACTGGGGCATGACTGTCAGTTATTCCTCCGTAAATGCAGAAAAAGAAATAAACTACTACCAGACCACTCTGCCAGCTTATCTCCTGCAGGTACAAAAGATGGAGGAAAAGTTAAAATCCAACAGGTCTGTAACTGGGTGACCAATTCTGCCAAGATTGGTGCCATGGGCTGACAATATTGTAATGTGAATGGCCACCTTAAGGGGTTTTGTAATCACAAACATTGATGGCATATCAATCCTACTTATGGGACCCGCATCTATCTCCATTCAGAATGGAGAAATGGCCAAGCTTGTGCGGTCATTCTCCAGTCATTTCAATGGGAGTTCCGAGTACAGCCAAGCGGTTGCATCCTATCCATATGCTGTATGCTATAAATGTCAAACTCTTTAAATTGCTACATGTGCAATCACAGTTTTTCCAACCACACTTTTTTCTTATGGGCAATCCCACATAAATGGTTGAGATGGTGCCTGCCACGAAAAAAAGCAGAATGTGCTAGAAAAGTATAACACTGCGACATTTATTGTTAATGTATTGTGCAACTGTACACGTACGTTCTATATGTACTATCCGTTTACTGATCAAGAATATTTTGAAACAAGTATGCTAAATAGATATACTAACATAAAATACACTAATAAGAAAGGAAAAACAGTCAAGGGACGACCCAACAGCCAAGTTCATGGGTGCATATCCATAGAGTGAACACTCTGGTTGAGTTGGTCTCACAGATGCTCAGCTGGGTTCAGATCTGGCACTTTATAGGGCCAGGGTAGTACTTTGAAGTCTTGGTCATGTCCTTCTAACCAATTCTGGACATTTGTAGACATGTGATACATCATATTCTCTTGCTGGAAAATCCCATCTGCTCCAGAGAAGACAATCCGCATTTATGAGTATATGTGATCTGGATGGAGGAGTGGGCCCAGAGAAAGCCACAAAAACATTCTCCAGTCCATAACGCTGCCCCACACATGGCTGTGGAGTCGAAGTCGTGGAGTGAGAGTCGGTGCTATTTTGCAGGAGTCGGAGTCGTCAAAAAAGGGACCAACTCCCAAAATATATAGTAATTTGGTCCAGTTAGTTCAATGCAGTGCAAAGAGCAAGAGGAATTGGGTCCGGCCAGTGCTACTGCTCCCATATCTTCAGCCTTATCACATGAGGAGTGTAATTGATGACATGGAGCAAAGCGCTGCCCCAGGGGAAAAGATTCTGCTCCCATGGCAAACAGATTTCAGAAAAATTTTTCACCTGCTTTCAAAGAAGTAGAAAGTTCAACCATTCATCAGAATTTGACTGTGGCTGAGGCAATTCCTTATACCCTGAAATTGTTAGAGATGTTGCCCCTGTGGTCACCTTTTGCCCCAACCCAAGTTAGTGAGAGAGGCCGTTCTCTAGCCTGGAAATAATGAGATCAGATGTGAGGTCTTATGCAGGATCTGATGGAGGCAATATATTTCTAGAACAAATTCAGAGACTTCACAATGTTTCTGCAGTGTTTTGCATATTTACAATTTTTTTGTTTTCTAAAGTCTACCCAATAAAATATTTTTACACTGACAAGCAAAATGGTAACAATGTTTTGAACTTGTGACTCCATATCCCCACCATCCCTACAGCTTTGTACATGAGGCTATGTAATTGTATATATAGTCATTCTTCCTATCTTTTTACATAAAAATTTTACTTGCAAGTATTTAGCATTTTGCTTAGGTTCTGCAGATTCTTTCCTGTAACTACATTGTTACTGTTTTGCTCCTAAAAATCAAAATTTAATTTTTATTATTTTGTTTGTATTTGGGAAATCCAACCTTTGGTTTTCTATACGCCTGAATCCTACTGGGCTCTGAATCAGATTCAAGCGTTTTTTTGATCAAAATCTGATCTCCGGTCTCTTCTACACATTCCCAATGTTGGTGCAGAGTGGACTTGGATACAAATACAGCTTTTTCTTCAACTCTACCCACAAGTGTTCAAAAGATCTGTTCTACCCAAATAGCTGAATTATTGTAACATAAGGTGATAAACAGCCTGATGTTACCATTTTACTACAGTAAAGTTATCACTTAAACATGCGCCGTGTATGAGGGAGTCAGGAGTCGGAGGTTTGGGAAATTAAGGATTCTGAGTCAGGGCTTTGGCTTGCCGGCTCCACAGCCCTAGCCCCCCCCTACCCCCAGCTTGTGTTCTTCCAGCAGCAGTTTCAGGGTGCTTGCTCTCACCTGACATGCCAACGTCCATCCATTTCATGAATAACTAAAGGTAATTCATCAGAGAAGGCAACCCTTTAGCAATCATTAATTGTATATTATACACTGACGACTTCTTGTGTGATGAATGAGGAATAAAGCTGGCTGAGGTCAGTTTTGAAAACAACTACAGAGTTGGGATGATGTGCATTGATATGCCAGAATACATCTAACCACAAAGAGGGTGATCCCAAGAGGTCACAGTCTCACACAACACTAAACCTGACCAAGATTAGATGTAGGATGTTGCTATCCCCAAAGTGCAGCCTCAGGCTGTGGTGCTATTTCAGTAGAGCCATGAGGAAAGATATGCACATTGCAATTGCTTTGTCAGTATCATTACCAATATGCCAGAATATTACTAACTAGTTCTCAAAAACGAAGGCAAATTCTACATTTGCTGGATGGATGGGTAGAATTTTTTTGACCATTTAGGCTAGACAACCTACTGGTAGTTGCCAGAGAGAATAATTTTGAGGTATAGATCAGGTGTCTCAGGTATATTACACTGATTAATTTTCTACATTTTTTTTTGAGAATGTATGTTTGTGTAGTATCCATACATATATTATAAAAAAACAATAACTAGTATACTTCTTATAGCTGCAACACCCATTATCCTATACAAGCTAAAAATATTCCTAACACGTGGAGGAGTCATTAAACCAGCAGAGAAGAAATGAAAAAATAATGATCTATCCTTGCAAAACATATAGCCCTTTTGTACAGCAAGTGTCATTACTTAAATGTTCTATTTCCAGCACAGCTGATTATATCCACCTTGTCTCCATCTAAAGTCTAATTTTTAATCCGCCAGACATTTTTACAGCTTATTATCAACAGTTTATTCATGGGGGGACTCGCCACTCTTGGCAAACAGAGTATGGAGATAGAGTTCGCTCGGAATAAATTAGACAAGAGAGACCTTGTGGATCTGCACAAGAGCAAAGTGATAAATCATTTTCATTTCACTAATACAAAGTTTCAATTAAGCATAATCAAAAGCACAGAGCGTTCATCAAAAAACGAGATCATTCACTCTCCAGATAAGGTTAATTCGGTCTTATTCCAGCAGGGCTCGTGCGTCATGGTTCAGGACCCGCTAAGCCTCGCTTGTGTGCTGGGACGTCCTATCTCCCTGAACAAACAAGTCATCAAATATACTTATCATCGCCTTTGGGTTCAGTATCATTCTTCTACTAGCACTGTGCTACGTGGCTACCAGGCGGATGTGTGTTTGGACTGTTAATGACCAAAGGCTGTGTCTAGCCAAGCCAGCAGAGGAAAATAGCATTACCTATATATTACATATCCTGACATCAAGAGCTTTTAGGAAAGGCGTGCAGTATGCATCGTTGTACAACTGTGATCTATGATATAAAGATTTGTGTCTGTCCGCGGGTAGGTGTGAAGTGATGCCCTCTCCTACACCACTCAAGACAAAAGTTAAAGGTGTTGTCTCGTTACAATGATTTGATTTTAATTAAAAGATCTTTAAAAAAACAAGCAGCTTTGCTATATATGTTCATTACAAATGTCCTACTGATTTTGAGTTATCCCTGGTAGTAGGAGTGCATCAGCTCCTGAAATTACTATAGCCACAGACCTGTTGATTTCTATCTCACTGGCTGCCAGTGCTGGTGACTCAGCAGCTTCTCAATACAGGTCTGAGCACAGAGCCCCTCCTGCACAGTATGAGGCCACTTGTGATGCTTCTGTAGTGGAGGGAGGAGGAGTGCTCTACTCCTGGCATCTGTGTCTGTGTAGCTGTGCTGCCTGGATTAACCCTGTGTGTGCCTGCTCCCTCCTGCTCTATACACAGATTGAGGAGAGCAGAGGTGAAGCTGATCTGTGGTCAGTAGGATGTGACAGCAGTGAAGTGTGTTCCTATAATTATGATGTGTCTGTGGAGCTTTGACTATACTAATATAACATATATGGGGGGGCATGTGAACAGTTCATATCCCCCCCTGCTCTGCTGTATTAGTGACACATCATAGCTGCCCTGTGTCTGTTCTGATGGGAGGACAGCACAGAACAGGGTTTGTTTGTTGTTGCTTGAGATGTGCGTGGAGATTTGTATGCTAAGCAGGGGGTATAGGAACACTTACATCCCCCCCCTGCTCTGCTATTAGCATACACAGCTTCACAGACCTCTGGCTCCATAGCCACTCATAGATCAGCCCTCTCCCTGCTGTCTCCTGACTCTGTGGAGAGGAGCAGCAAGAGCTCAGCCACAGCAGCACAGTGCAGCTGATCAAGCAGTGAGTAGCCTGCAGCAGACCTAGGCAGGCACACACAGGGTTAACTCTGGCAGCAAACCCCCTCGCCCTCTCCCTGCTGTACAGAAGTTACTGCAGTCTGAGGAGGAGAGCTGTCTGTGTGCTGAGGGGAGGGGGGAAGTGGGAGGAGAAAAGGCAGACAAGAAGCACGCCCCTGAATTAAAAAATCTTATGGTGCCAGACACACTGAGAGGCTGAAAGCCTGTAGTGAGACAACTCCTTTAAGCTGCTATTCAAAAAAATTGGAAAACATAACATACATATATAATAGACTGGGATCACACACTCCAGCAGTTGCATGCAGCCACCAATAGCTGCATGACCCATGTTCACATGGCGTATATGCGCAGCTTAATTGCGCTGCAATGCACCCGAAGTATACCTCACAAATACGGTAAAATCATAGCACAGTACGTGCCCATAAAAAGAAGTAATGTAATTTCTATTGGGCGGAGGGAAAGGGAAAGTGAACAGGGCCAGGCCGTAGCACTGTTGAAAGGACGCACTGGCCAGCACATACTTTCAATAACAGGTATATCGCGGCGCGCACAGGTACGTGGCTCTATATGCCGTGTGAACCTAGCCTTAGCCTGTGAAATAGTTGTTTGACCAGCAACCTCAAGTAGCCATTGACAGCTGCCACAGAATGTGAAATGAATGTCAAAATTTTAGGGTACTTAAAAGGATCTTCTCGCCAGGTTGTTTCACAAGGCAGCTTCAGTCTTCCACTTCCTGGTTAGGCTGTGGGTGGTTCTACTGCAGTGACTGACATTTTACCTCTGCTATGCTAAGCCTAGCCTGTTAGAGGGACACTAGTAATGGAGAGGTTTACAAAGCAGAGCACAAGGCTGCAGAGCTCTAAAGGGTAAAAGTTTTTCAATAAGAAACATACGCAAGCTCTTTTCTGGCTGATAAGACAGGGGTGACATCACCATTGACACCAGGGTAGTTAGAGCACAAAGAGGTGGTCAGTAACCTAGGGAAGCTTGTACACACAAACAGGAAATAAAAAACACTCTAGCTTTAAGACAAAGCAAAATCAGAACAGCAATACATCTGGTAATAGTCTTTATTTACCTTTGCACACATGTTTAAATCTCATCAATGGGGTACGAATACCCCTTTTAAGATGACCTGTAGCCAAGTCTTTTTGGTAAATACCAGTACTTCCTATTAAATAACAATTCGGGAGCATCTTTTTTTAAATCGCTCATAAATACTGTGTTCCCTCTATTTTTCCTCCTAGAAATTCACTGCCATCTGACAGCTGGGCATTACCAATGGGGGGGGGGGGGGGGTGTCTTTGCAGAGTCCAACAGGGGTATGGCAACACTCTGATGACTGATTCAGTAATGAACATTTAAGAAGGAATAACAGAGGAACAGCACAATGCAGAGTAAAAGATGAAGTGAAGATATTCTAGAATTATTATTTCACAGGAAACACAGGTATTTACTAAAATAGAAATGCCATGAGGTGTCACAGGTCCTCTTTAAAAGGGTTTTCCCGATCACATCCATTCATAATCTTTCCACGGGGTATGTGATAAACGTCTGATCCCTACTGGGGAGCAAGGGTCCCACCAATCATTAAAACAGGGGAGGGCCAAGTCCTGTTCCTTTTTACGGTGCTCAGACAGCACAGAATCACTGAATAGGGCAGTAGCTGAACATCCACAATTCAGCAAAACTCAAAGTCTAGTGAACTGACAAAAAGCGATGTACTCCGCTATCTTAATCAGCCTTGTAGACTTTGAATAGATGTTCCTCAACTCCTGTGTTCAAAGACTTCTCCACTGTGCAAGTACAGTGAGGAGGAAAAGGGGTTGAGGGTCCATATTTCAGCGATCAGTGGAGGTTCCAGAGGAGATCCCAGAAGTTTACCACCTAATCTGTGAATAAGTGCTAAAATATAAGTGGAAGGAAAATGCCTCTAAATGTTTTTATATGCAGTTTTCTTTATGTAAAAGTCCCACCACTTTTCTGAGCTCAAGCTGCTAGAGGACAATGGAATGGGCAATATTGAAAGGACTGACATTTCCTTCCTGCAAGATCCACTACTTGGCTTCTTTGCCTCAAACAATTGCAGCGTCAATTGTCCAAAAAAGCTGTGTGTGAAACCAACCAATTTTCTCAAGGAAAAACTCTTATTTACCTACTGTGTTGTCTGAATTTCCTTATATAGAGACCCCAGAGAAAGTGATGGGAAATTAGATCACTATAACCAGTAATTTGTGTACAGCACAAGAACCCGCAGATAAAGGAGAATGGTTGCAAAGACAAGAAACTAAAAATGACCGTTCTCTATAAAAGCACTAGAGAACTAGTTTGCCTTTCAGTAATCGCAGGAAGTTACCAAACTCAAACCAGATAAAGAGGTTACTACGTTTGATCTGCCAGGAAAAATGAAAAATGTATCTAATTATACTGATTAATTGTCCCAAGATGCCTTTTATCTCATCCTCAGGGACGCCATAGCCTTTGTTGTCCTCTAGTGCAGGGGTCCCCAACTCCAGTCTTTGAGGCCCACCAACAGGTCAGATTTTCTGGCTTTCCTTAGCATTGCACAGGTGATTTAATTATTGTCAATGCATTCCGTGGGATATCCTGAAAACCTGACTTGTAGGTGCGTCTTGAGGACTGGAGTTGGGGAACACTGCTCTAGCTCATGCGCTTGTTCTAGCAAACTTAAAGGGACGGTGCACGTCGCAAATGTGCCCAGACCCCACAGAAGCCTATGTAAAGCAACATATGGATATGATCAAGAAGTTTCCAGTCCAAATCCCGAAGCAGGTAGACCTGCTCATCCCAGTGGATCCCAGGCGGGATCTGCTTCTATATGCCTCCCAAGATCCAGAAAGATGGCAATCTAAGGAGGCCTATCATTTCTGCCATTGGGACATAAACAGAAAACATCTCGGGTTGGGTGGAAAACTCCTAAAACCCCTGGTCAGAGATACTCCTAGCTATATCCAGGACACCACTGACCCTTTAAACAAACAATGTCCTAGGCCTACTGCCTGATGGTACCATGTTGGCCACCATGGATGTGGAATCCTGGTATACCAACATCCCCCACAAGCATGGAGCTGCAGCATGTCAGGTACAGTACACCTAGAGAAACAAATCCTCCCAATAAAATCAGTCACATAACTCATACAATTCATTCTTACCCACAACAATTCTACTTTTTAAGAGGACCTATATCTTCAGTGAATGGGAACATCAAAGAGTTCAAGATGTGCACCACAGTATGTAAATCTCTTTATGGCAGGAACTGGAAGGAGCATATCTATCAAGATAGACCACTAAACTTGCGATTTACAGAATTTCACAAAAGGGATAACACCCCAGGCATTTTTGTAAATGTTGTATTACATCTTCTCATGGGACAACACTGAAGATATGATGCTTGGATACAAGGTAAAGTAATCAGTCTACAGCTTGTGTAACAGTGTAAATCTGGAGTGCCCTCAAAATAAATCAACACACTGCCATCAATGTCTAAACCTCTGGCAACAAAAGTGAGTACACCCCTAAGTGAAAATGGACAAATTGTGCCCAAAATGTCAAAATTCTGTGTGGCCACCATCATTTTAAAGCACTGCCTTAACTCTCTTGGGCATAGAGCTCCGTTCCACTCCTCTATGATGTAATGGAGCTGGTGTATGTTAGAGACCATGCTCTTCTCCACCTTTTATTTGAGGATGCCCCACAGATGCTCAATAGGGTTTAGGTCTGGAGACATGCTTGGCCAGTCCAGCACCTTTACCCTCATTCTCTTTAGTAAGGCAGTGGTCTTCTTGAAGGTGTGTTTGGGGTTGTTATGTTGGGAGGGGATCATGCTCTGCTTTAGTATGTCACAGTACATGTTGGCATTCATGGTTCCCTCAATGAATTGTAGCTCCCCACAGTTGGCAGTACTAATGCAGCCCCAAACCATGACAGTCCCACCACCATGCTTGATTGTAGGCAAGATTGACCGCACACAAAAAATTGATGCAAACAAATTGATTTAATTAAGTCCACAGGCTCCAGGATATATGTACAAATGTGACTTAAAATCAACGTGACGTTTCGGTCATATTAGACCTTTTTCAAACAGTCACAACTAGGAGAGTAGATAGAGGATTGAAGAAAAGGGCCGTAGCCCTGTGAATCCTTCCTGTCAATCATTCCTTCTACGATTTATGGTGAATTACCATTCACCTAATTTGTGACCAGCACCTCATCACAGTCTGCTGATTGTGTGTGCCACCCCACCTCATTACAATGATTGTAGGCAAGACAGACTTGTCTTTGTACTCCATACCTTGTTGCCGTTACACATGCTTAACACCATCTAAACCAAATAGGTCAATATTATCCATGTCATTAGTCTGCTTGTCTTCAGCAAACAGTTTGAGCATTATCTTTCGAAGAGGCTCCCTTCTTGGATGACAGCCATGCAGAGTAAATTTGAAGTAGGCATATGGTCTAAGTTCTGACAGGCTGACCTCCCACTGTTTTACCTCTGCAGCAATGCTGGCAGCACTCAAATGTCTATTTTGAAAAGACAATTTCTGAATATGATGCCGAGCACGTTCACTCAGCTTCTTTGGTCGACCATGGTCAGGCCTGTACTGAACGGAAGCTGTATTGTTAAACCACTGTATGGCATGGCTACCGTGCAGCAGCTCAGATTCATGGTGTTGGAAATCTTCTTATTTTTTCAGATCATCAAAATTCTGTGCTATGTTAAACTTCCAGTGACAAGTATGAGAGAGAGAGTGAGTGAAATAACACCAAATTTAACACACCACCTCCACATTCACACCTGAGACCTTATAACACTAATGAATTGCATGACACCGTGGGGGGAAAATAACAAATTGGGTAAAATTTGTACATTTTTACTTAGGGGTGTACTCACTTTTGTTGCCAGCAGTTTAGACTTTGAGTTATTGTGAGGGCACACTAAATTTACAATGTTATACAAGCTGTACACTCACTACATTGTATCAAAGTATCATATCTTCAGTGTTGTTCCATGAAAAGATAGAATACAAAATTCACAAAAATGTGCGGAGTGTACTTACCTTTGTTATATTGATGATATCCTGGTCATCTTGATTGCAGGTGAGGAGGTCCTACTTAAATTCCATAGCGACTTCAATAACTTTCAACTCACCATCAGCTTTAAACTTAGTTATTCAGATTGTGAAATCCACTTTCTGAATACCACATTACACATTAAAGACCACCAGCTTCTCAAATCAATATACCATAAACTAACAGACAGAACTACATACCTGAAAAACGACCGCTTCCACCCCAACCATACAAAACAATATATTATATACAGCCAGGCTATACAATACAATCGTATTTGCTTTGACCAAACAGAGCTGAACAAGCACCTCCTGGATCTAGGGACAGAATTCCTCAGAGTGGGATACATACCAAATGTGACAGACAACAAAATAAGCAAAGCACCAGGGACCCAGGATGAAGTCAAGTGCCCCTAGTTGTCACCAATAACCCACAGCTGGTGATTCTACAAAGGATTGATAAGGAACTCCACCCTGTGCTTCAACGGTACAACAGACTTTAAGAAATATTCCCAGTCCCCACTCTGATTTCCTTTCGGCAACCACAAACCTGCAACAAATTATTGTCACCTCCCCCTGCTGGCACATCCAGACCATTCAGCATACTATTCCACAGTCAGCGCAGGTACACAGAATCAGGTGTACATTTTCCTGCAGGTCTTCTAACATGATGGATCTGATTTATGTGTGTGCAGTGTTCCACCACCGGCCACTATGTGTGGGGAAAAAGGGCAGGGACTTAGCTCATGAACTCACACCGATTCACTAGATTCACTATTAATAACAGCACGACAGATCTCCCAATGGCCGCACATTTCTCCAGAGAGGACCACTCTGTTGAAGATCTGTGAGTTGTTGTCTTAATGGGACATTTTAAGAAACAGAGGATGGAATGGGAATTTAACCAAATGCAAAAATTTTAAACTTTGCAATATGGGCTCGATATCCATGCTAGCTTCCTATCACACTATGTGGGGGCACAAACCACCACCTGGTAGCAAACAGATAACAGCAAGCGTTAATGATCCTCTTGTCACGCCTCACAAGTTTCTAGATTGTTTACTTCTTGACCTGAAGTATAATGTTGGAAATAAATTCTCTGCTTATATTACATTTTGTTATTTTTAAATATTTTAAGATCCTTTGAAGACCTATGTCTTATATGCATAAAAAGTCTTTGAATTTTCTTGTATAAATTCATATCTGATGAAGAACGCTTATAATCAAATATACTCGGCCTCTAACTTCTTTACTCTTCCCCTCCACCTACGCCAACCATTCACAGACTATTGGAGGGGATACTCCCCCCTTTAGCCCTCACTTGATCTTGGATCTTACTATAGTGTTTACTATTTCTTTTACTGGTCCTGAGCTGTCCCCCTGCCTATGCTTCTTGTCTGCTGCCAGTCCAGGCCTTTCATTTTCAATATGCATCAAAATTACTCCTCTTTCCTCCACCTGCCCTCACTATCTGCTTATCTGACTATAGGGGTTGTCCAGTGAATTAAAAAACATAATAAAAAAATGAGCTTGCCCAAGTTTATTACATTTCCTGTGCAGTACGCAGCCTCCCGTTTCTGCAGGCCAATAGCAGCGTTTAATGTTTGAAAGCATTTTCCCCGTGAAATTACAATCCCATGATACTTTGCTGTCTAACTTTCTCCATCTGAACCTTAGCTTCAGTGCATGCCTACTAATTTCTACCACATGTTGAAAGCCTTGGGAAGAAGGACCAAATCTGTTTTTAAAAGCTGCCCTGAAGGCCAAATCCATTTGGTCAACTGATCGCCTAAGCTCTACACAGAGCTGTTTCCTGTGTGTCCAGACACATACAACTACTGAGCTTCCTTTGATCAAACAGCTATTGTCGAACTACAGGACGTCAACAGAGAATTTATTAAAAATGCATTAAAAAGGGTCTAATTTTAGGGCAGATTTTATTTAGATTATTAGATTTTTTTTTTTCACTAGAGAAACTAACTTTGTTATTTTTTTACTTATATATCCAAAGTCAAGGGATAGCTTCCTGGCGGAGATGGTGGGGGGGCATCATGGAGAGCAACAGAGAAAATCCTTTTATGGCTTTAGCTACAGTTGTGGCCCAAGCAGAATGTTTTTACAGTTTAAGGGAATGCGCTGCAGAATTATTCCTACAATCAAGATTAATTAAGTTTTGTATTTTACATAAAATAGACATTAAAACAAATATTGACATTTTTCAAAATTCCATGTGCTATGTTCCCCTGTCACCTGTACCACAGCCCAAATAAGATGAACTGTAATGGGTGGACACTGAGGGGGATATCATGTTTGAGGCAATACAATGCAGAGTTTTGCTTAGCCCATTACTTCTATGCAATGTAAAAATTGTGGATGAGCTAAGTTGCAACAGTACAAAGACGTAAAATTAAATACACACTGCAGTTTTATCTTTATTGGCATCAAGGGCTTTGTCTGGGCTCTAAAAGTTAACATTAAATCAAGAGAGGTACGGCTCTCAGTACCCTGCCAGTTACCTGGATGAAGGTGCAGGGGACCTTCTTTATTGTGTTTATCAGGTTTTATGCAGTCCATACTTTTCATAGTGGTTGTGCTAGATATTGCAGCTAAGTACTGCAGGTGATAAACACGCTATAACATGCAAGAGCGCCAGGTATTTTCAAGCAGCTGATCAGTGATGGTGCTAGAAGCTAAACCCATCTGATCTAGCATAACCTTGTGAATAATTTTATTCGTATGTACCATGCTTTGGAGATAATCATGTATCATATTAGCATGCACAAGAAGATGCAACATTTATACAAATGAAGTGTATTGTCCTAGATTAGAGTTATCGTCATACCTCAGCAAAGCGTTCAAGCAGCAGAGAGGGTAAAAAATCCTGAGGCTCTGAAACCACAGATGGTCCAGTCCAATTGCTCTGAACAAAGAGATTAAGGCAGCTGACTCCCAAAAGAAACACCACAAGTTGTCTACAAAAAAAACACAAAATCAGTCCCATAAATACAATTTCATTGATTAGCTTCAAACATGTTGACAAAGTTAAATAAAATATTATGGGCGACATGAATGAACGGGGCTGCGCCAGAAGACTGCAGTCTTTACAGCCCGACATCTAGCACAGCCCCGCTCGCTATATATTTAAAACTCCTGTACACCAATATCAGGCGCTTAACAGAGCGCCCTCAGCACTTTGTAATGCGCCTGATTTCGGGGTGGGGGGGGGGGGAGGGAGAACAATTGCAAAGTGGTTTACCACTTTAACATACAGGAAATGTGAGCTCCTTCTGGGAAAGGAAATATGTCCTGGAGACTAAGAACCTGCTTTACATTTTTTTTTAGGTTTTAGGATCAGGGGAACTCTAAATCTTAAATGTAAATTAAATAATAAACATTTTCAGCATTTATCATTATTAAAAATTCCGTACCATTTTTGTTTCAGCTGCTACCTTAGTTATCCATAGTGTACAGCTCATCTCTAGGAAATACACCCAGTGATGAATGCTCCTCAATCATGGCTGCATATGCTCACACATCACCTCTCCTCTCAGGCAGCTACTGTCAGTCTCTTTCCTGCTTAGTAATCACACACACTCACTGCTGTGCAATTGTTAAATGCCAGGAGCTGTCATTCTACTCCTGTCCTCTGTACTCCTTAGTAATTAGTCAAACAGTGCAAATAAATAAAAAGAGCCTCAATCGTAGAAAATAAAAATCCAAGTTTGGTTCCTGAGGGAATTTAAAGCTAGGACCCCTATGCTGGAAGGCAGAAGTGCTAACCACTCAACTACACTGTAGTTACACACAGCTCTTTACATTAACAGACCCTTGTTTGACTAGAGTCAGCACGCTGTGGGGAAAGGCATGGAGAAGTTAAGCCTGTTGGGTCACATGATATGCAGTTCAAATACATCATTCACTCCCGCTTTTGAACAGACTGAAAGCTGAAGGACAAACCAGGCACGAAAGATCTTTGTCATAAATGCCCCATAACCTCTCCTGTTGAGATGGGGAGAAGTTCCTGCTGCACTCAGTTGTCATATAGCCACAGGATTATGAAAAGAAAAGGGAACATGATGGACTCCTAGGGCATACAGAGAAAATGTGTTTATTATATTTCCTATTTTTTATTACAAGAGATAAAATAGGATTAAAGGAAGAGGGAAGAATAAAAGATGAAATGCTGTGATGTTTTTGTTCTTTGAATTCTAGGATTAATTTAATTGTATTTCTGTATTATATACTTAAAACGTGTACGTAGTGAAGATCCAATTTAAAAAACAAAACAAACAAAAAAAAAAACAAATTGATCACAAACAAACAAGTTTTATGTCTTTGTTTTTGCTCTAAACCTGTGCCTATATGGGAGGAACCAGCTACTGTTGCTAAGGAGATTACCATATCCCCTATACCAGAGGTTCCCAACCCTAGTCCTCAAGGCACACCAACAGGTCATGTTTTCTGGCTTTCCTTAGCATTGCACAGGTGAAGTCATTATTGTCAGTGCATTCTGCACAGGTGATATCATTATTGTCAGTGCATTCTGTGGGAGATCCTGAAAACATGACCTGTTGGTGTGCCTTGAGGACTGGAGTTGGGGAACACTGCCGTATACAAACCTACAAGTTTGTGTCCATCCTTTCAATTTAAGGGCTGAAACTGGGGCCCATGGCACTTCTAGGTGTATGGCATATATGTCTTTGCCCTGGAAGACCCCTTTAAATCCTTCTTATACATGAAAATGTAAGTGCAGCCCTTCACACAATCTTTGCAAGAATGTTAATAATTTTAAATATTACTGCAGATATTGTATCTAGCAAGATATGCCTCTTTAACCCCTTCCTGATAGCCGGTCATAATAATATGGCTCTTTTTTCTCCCTGCCTTCCAAGAGCCATAACTTTTTTTTTTTTCCATATAGATAAACCTATGAGGGCTTTTTTTTGCGGGACAAGATGTACTTTTTAATGCTGCCATTAAAGCATACCATAGAATATACTGAGAAACCAAAAACACAGTCTGTGGGGTGAAATTAATGTACGTTTACCATGTTTGTGGGGGTTTGCTTTTATGGCGTTCATTGATCTGTATAAATGATGTGCTATCAGAATTCTGCAGGTTGATACCATCCTGGCAATGCAAAATATGTAGTTTTTTCTCTATGTTTTTGTAATTTAAAAAAAAAAAAAAACATACATTCTTGATCTCTTAAATCTCCACTGCAGTGCTATTTCCTGAGACCAGTAACTTTATTGTTCTTTCACCTACAGACCTGAGTGAAGTCTCATTTTTGCATGCTGAAAGGAAAAATTTATTGGTATCATTTTGGGACAGGTGCGACTTTTTGATAACTTTTTATTTCAACTTTTTGGGGGACGTGAAATGACCCAAAAAAACTGTGCGGGAGAAATGATGGTATATTTTAATAGATAGGACTTTTACGGATGAGGCAATACCAGTTATGTGTAACTTTTTTTTATTTGTGAAATGGTAACTTTTTTTTTCTTTTTTTTGTTACTTTAACATCAAGTCCCTCTAGCGTATCTGACCACTAAGGGGATTGATTCCCTGTACACCATTCTGCATTATATAAACAATGCAGAAGAGTGTACCAATATGGTGGTTCTATTATTTCCTGCCTATTGTTCTCTGTATATTACTGAAAGAGAATTAAGGCAAAATTGTATACTTTTACTGGTTAAAAAAAAAAAAAAAAAAAAAAATGTAAAAATATGAAAATTTTATTTGTATACCGTGAAAGTATTTTGAATCGGAATGTAAATAAATTTAGATTTTTGTACTTGCCGTCTAATTCATTGGGGGACACAGCATCTTCGGTATAGGCCCTCTCGATAGGAAGCTGACACTAGGTGGAAACCAAACATGTTGGCTCCGACTGGATGTACTATATCCCTCCTACTGATACCAAGCTACTCGTTTGGTACAAAAGCCGCAGTAGAAAGGATAAACCACAGTTCGATTCCAAGGAGAAAAATGAGAATTGAGAAAACACCATGATGAAAAGGAGGGAGGGATCTGTGTCCACCAATAAATCAGACAAGATAAAGATCTTATAGTAAGTACAAAAATCCAAATTTCCCGTCAATATCATTGACAGCACCTTGGGATGTCCAAAAGCAGTCCCAGCGGATGGGTAAAAATTAGAAAAAAAAAATTCACAGCGGAACAAGTCAGTTAACACACCACTGACTGAAGTACCTTATGGCCCAGGCTTCTGTCAGCCAAGGCAAAAGAATGGATTTAGTAGAACTTCGTAAAAGTATGAACTGAACTGAAGCGCAGGTTGCAGCCTTGAAGACCTGTGAAGCTGAAGACTGATGCGTAACCGCCCAAGAGGCACAGACTGCTCAGTTGGAATGAGCGTTAACCCAGAAGATTGCAGACCGGATGCAATTGGCAATGGTGGCCTTAGATGCCACCAGACCCCTATGTTGTCTCTCTGGAATGACAAAAAAAGAAATTGGAGCACCTGAGGGATTCGATGACAGTGAAGTATATCTGGCCAGCTCTGACAACATCCAAACAATGCAACGACCGCTCTCGAGGATAAGAAGGGAGGGACAAAAAGAGGGCAGAACTACGTCCTCATTGAGGTGGAACGAGGAAACCACCTTAGAGAGACACAAATGCACGAGACTGCATACCCTTCAAAACAAGATTCAAATCCTATAGCTCGGTGGGTCTACGAACTAGTGGGATGGAACAACCGACCCCCTGAAAAAAAGTTTTGACCTCAGGACGGGAGACCAAGGTGAGCTGAAAAAGATCAAAAAGGAAAAGCCAAGACCCTGCTCCAGCACTGACTGAAGAAATGAACATACCCTCGGAGTAGAACACCCCAAAAGAGTGAAACCTTTGCGATTCTGATCAAGAAAGAAAAGCCTGTAAGATTCAGAAATAAATATAGGAAGACTGAGTTTTGTGCACTCAAATTATGGTCTGGCTGACTGAATCCAAAAAATTGTGAGATTCTAGAATTGCGGTTTCAACAGCCATGCTGTCAAATGCAGCTGAGGTAAAGTAGGGTGGAACAAAGGAACATGGGAAAGGAGGTTTGGGCAAAGAGGGAGAGGCCAAGGGATGTCTCCCAAAAGGGCAATGAGATCCACGTACCAAGCCCTGCGGGGCCACCATTGAGCAATGAGAATGGCTGGAACCCTCTCAGTTTTGAAGGAGCAAGAGTAAAGGGGGTTGGGGGGGAGAGGTAGACCAGTGCAACCTAAATGCCAGGAAGAACCAGACACTGCTGCGGGAGCCAGAGGATCTTGGGATCTGGATACATAATTTGGGAGCTGATAGTTGAGGCGGGATGCGAAGAGATTGACATCTGAAGTGCCCCTCCTCTGGTAAAGCAGCTGAAATATATGTGGTAGAAGAAACAACTCCCAGAAATCCACTGAATTCCGACTGAGGCGGGAATCCAGTTCTCCACCCCTGGAATGAAAAATCACTGATAAAGGACAGAAACGAGAGTTCCGCCCAGCAAAGGACACTTGAGGCCTCCAGAAAAGCAACATGCCTTCCTGACTATTCAGATATGCCTCCACCGTGGTGTTGTCAGACTGAATCCACACTTGGTGACCCTGAAGAAGAGGTGACCAATGAGAGAGTGCTAGGAAGATGACCCCGAGTATCAGAATATTCATCTGTAGATGGGATTCTCTGAGGTACCAGAGACCCCAAGTTGTCCAGGAGCCAAACACGGCCCACAGACCAAGGTGCTGGCATCCGTTGTAATGATTCGCCACTGTGGATGAAGGAAAGACTTTCCGTGAAGTAATGCAGGGGACACCAGCCACCAGCTGAGGTCGACATGAACTTGGGATGGGAGCAGAATTTTTTGTTTAGGGAAATTAGGGAGCTTTCTTAGCAAGTCAGTATTGCCCACTGGAGGAGGCCAGAATGAAACTGTGCAACGGTACGGCTTTGAAGGGTGTAACCATCCTGCTGAGGATTCGCATGCAAGTGTGAAAGGTATACAGGGTGCGTTTCCAAAGCAGAGAAATGTCTGACTGTAAGAGCTGAATCTTCACTGGCAGACGAAACACACTGGCTGCATGTGTGTTGAGGATCATGCCCAGAAACGCCATCTGTTGGGACGGGGCCAGGTAATATTTCTGGAAGTTGAACCGAAGCGCATTAAGGTATCCAGTGTGATCCTGATGCTGTCCAGATTGACTCTTTGCGACAGAGCTTTCATAAGAAGGCTGAGCCAAACTGGAAATGTAGTGAACCTACCGTGAAACGAAGGAAACCCTGGTGGGAGTGGCAATAAGGACATACAGGTAAGTGTCCCTGATGTCTGTGACGGGAGAATTTCTAGAGCCACGGTTACCGACCAGTGATAATCCATGCGGAATCTGGGAACCCGCACATAACATGTGAGCACCTTGAGAAACAACACAGGCCTTACTGAGCCATCTTCTTTGGGAACCATAAAAAGGTTGCAATAAAAATCCAGGAAACGCTCGTAGTCGTGGCCCGGCATAACTACGCCCTGAAGGAACAGGGCATGATTTGCCTGAAAAAAGGCCGACACTCTGATAGGAAAGGGAGGTGGGGAAGAAAGAAAAAAATCGAGTTGGGGAAGCGGATATGAAGTGGATCCTGCCTCCTGAAAAAGAAGACTTCCCGAACCCAGACATCGTCGACCTGGACCTTCCAGACCTCCCGGAAGTGGAGGAGAAAGCCACCAACCTGAAAGGCACCCTCGGGTGAGGGAAAACCTTTAGGCCAAGGAAGTCTTGGTGGAAGGGCATCTGGTCGCTCTAGAACAAAATTGACAGGAAGATTCTGGCTTGGCGGGAGGCCGCTTAGATCCTGAGGAAGGGGGGACAAGAGAATTCCCGAAAGGACTGAACCTGAAAACGATTCATACACTGCCACTACCGCGCAGCTGTCTCCCCACCTCCGCTCCATGGCCTCTGAAATAATCTCATCCAAAAAGTCTGCGACCAGGAAAGGGGAAAACAGTAAGGGTATGTTCACGTGGCGTACTGCAATTACCCCGGGTGTTCGCGGAGTCGCGCTGATCGGCGCGAACTCCCGCAGGGGGGTCGTCATCCGGCCGGCCCAATAGACATGTATTATCTCCCCGCATGTACAAAACAATCGTATTGTATGAGCGGGGAGAGGAGGCGTAATCCATAGTTCTCTATGAGAACTGTGGAGTACCGTAGTGATTGCGCCCCAAAATAAGTTGTGTGAACATACTCTAAGGGCCACATGTATGAAAACGGTCTAGGTCTAAAACTCTGTTCTTTGTTGCTCATAGCAACCAATCGGAGCGCTCCTTTCATTTTATACAGTGCTCTGGAAAAATGAAGGGGCTGCTCTGATGTGCTCATCAGTAGACAAGTCAGATGATAGCCCCTGCTGACCCAGGACAAAGGCATTGCTGACCCAGGACAAAGCATAAGGCAGGCTACATGGCTGCCCCAGAAGCTTCAAAATCGTATCTGCACAAACCTTGTCAGAGTAATCCACGAATCCACATCCAAAACCACATAGAAATAAATGCAACTCGTTTGTTACTAAATCCACATGAAATACTTATTGAAAACAGTGGCAGCGGCGGTTTTCTGCAGCAGAGTATGATGAGAATATGACAAGTAAATTCATGACACGTAAATTCATCTGGACGTACCCTTACAAAGATAAAAGACCAGAAAACAGACAAGAAATAAAAACATAACAAAAACGTTTAACATTAAAGCCACTTTTTGGAAATGTTTGTTTGTACAATATTACAGAAGTTTAAAAGCTACAAAGCCTAAATGTGACAAAAAATTATGTAGATGGCATGGAGCGCAAGGAATTCAGAAACGGAATATAATTCTATAATCCTCAAGGCACTTTTAAAAATCAATGCAAAACAAATTAAATGACCAAATCTGCTACATAATTTAAAACACCAGTAGCAATCAGAGCTGTTATGACCCAAGTACTTTACAAGCAGGCCATACGGCAGCTGCACACGTGTTGTAAAACGCATTATACAGAAAACTCTGCAAGCTCATGATGGATAGAATATCAGCCAAGCTAATTATTAAAATATGCCATTATTTAACCCCTTAGACCACGGGTGTCAAACTGCCGGCCCTCCAGCTCTTGGGAAACTACAACTCCCATCATGCATTTGTATAATCTATAACAGTGGCCATGATGGGAGTTGTAGTTTCCCAAGAGCTGGAGGGCCGGCAGTTTGACACCCCTGCCTTAGACCATCAAATGGAAATTTATGGTGCTATCATGGCACGGGTTTAGGAGTTAAAAAGAACCTGTGACATAGGTTATGCCACCCTTGCTGAGGACAGCACAAGCTAGTGACAGACATGTCGTTTCCAGAGCTGTGTCCCTTATTCTGTAAGATGTAGGAGTTTTAAAGCATTTAATGCTCAAATCTGCAGTTTTCAGCCAGAAAAGAGTCATGAAAAGAGTCAGTTTAATTCATGACCCGCCCACCTAAACTGAAAAACCTATTACTTCGAATAGGTAGAAACATGTGAATAACTGTCAGGTGGGCGGGGGCTAGCCATGGGGGGCTCATGAATAACCTGGACTCTTCTCTGGCTGCAAACTGCCACATTTGAGCATTAAATACTCCGCATGTCTGTCACTAGCTTGTGCTGTCCTCAGAAAGAGTGGCCTAAACTGTGAAAGGTTCCCTTTTGTAACGGTCTGGAGGTGGATCCACTGGAGTACCGCAGGCGATGGCGTAAGCCCACACCAGGGAGTGGAATCTAAGTGGGTCCCGGTATTCACCAGAGCCCGCCGCAAAGCGGGATGGTCTTGCTGCGGCAGGAGTCCACCAGGTCACTACCACTGGCGGGGCTTGCCTGCGGTGGCGGCCAAGGCAAGGTACAGGAACGGCAGGCAGGCTCGTAGTCGGGGACAAACAGGTGGTCAGGACAGGTGGCTCAGGTTCGTAGACGGTAGACAAGCAGAAGGTCAGGACAGGGGGCACAGGTTCATGGTCGGTAAACGTAGGCAGAAGGTCGGTACACGGTAAGGCAAACAAGAACTCTCTGGACAGCTTTCTACTAGGAAACATACACTAAGGATCCGGCGAGGGCCGCCAGGAAGAGGCCGGACTTAAATAGGAGCAGTGCCCGGCAATGACCAATTACCGGCGCACTGCCCCTTTAAATTCAAACTGCCGGCGTGCGCCCGCCCCTAGGGGCGGAGCCACGCGCCGGGAGCCGGACACAGACTGAGCAGGAGCGCGGCCGGGTAAGTGAGCGCCGGAGGGGGCCGATGCACGAGCGGACCCCGAACCCGACGTGCGGGATGGGGCTCCGCTGGGAGCAGGGGCACGGGCGCGCCTGCGACCCGGGACAGTGGTCGCAGGGGCGTCCGTGACACCTTTAAGCCCACACCATCTACAATTAACTGCCTGCTTTGCACACTGCTAGCAGCTCTTCAGGAAGGTAAGTGTATTTCCTGGGGTTGGTGGGTTTAGCGTGGAGGGAAAGGACTGCACAACTCCTAAATGTCTCAGATCCCACAGGACAGTCACAAATTCCATCCCCGGATCTGCCCTGTCTTTTAAATTCTTTGAGTGTTTCCAAATTCCCCATACTAGGAAATCCAGCAAGTGTCAGCTGTTTTTTATATTAATGATGCCAGCAATGCCCCATCCCCAGCGGCCTCATGAGGAGAATGTCACCCAGTTTTCACGGGTGCTGGTTAGTCTATTCAGCATCCAGGAAAACTGGGAGACATCCCATCCTCCACAGCAGGCTATGATAGGAAAGCAGGTTGCTGTGGGGGGGATGGTGTGTCACCTAGCTATCCGTGACACTGGATGGCTTATCCAGCCTATTATGTGATAGTGTAGTGGCTCTGTTTTTTTTTTTGTTTTTTTCTTCCAGGATTCCCTTCTGGACCGTGGCGGATTTGTTGGATTACATCAGCTCAACATTCGATAAAAGCATTCTTAAATAAAATGTTCAACGAAGAGTGGTGTTGGGGAGTGTTTATTTAAATAAAGTGTTTTTTAATTTGTGTATGTGTGTTTTTTTTAACATTTCTTTTCAGTGTTTGTAATGACTGTACCTGACAGTCAACTCTCCATTACAATTGCTGGGGGTTGGTGTCAGCCAGCTGTGTTGTTGTAATCCAAGGCTGACACCTACCCCCTCTCACTATTATCCCAGTACCAAACGCACCAGGGGTACTTTGAAGAGCCAGGTTACCATTAGCAGTGGACCCTAATGTGACTGTCTGCCTCTGGTGCAGCTGCAAGTTGGTAATTTTAGAGTGGAAAGGATCCAATATCCATGGACCTTCCCATCCTGATAGTAAAAGGCTGCAGATGTTTTCTCTATCTTGACTGGTTATGAAAAAGGGGTTACCCTATGGTATTTCTTTTTATTAAATTTTTTTAAAGAAAATTAAAAAAATAAAAAAGGCCCCCCACTAAAAATAACAGGCTGCAGCTGCCCCAGAAGCAGACCATCATGTTAGACGATCCACTTCTGACAGTAACCCAGCTCTTTCCATTATCCCTAGTGTGTTGTGTACTAGGGTAATAGAGGAAGGAGGTTAGTGTTCGCGATTGTAATGGAGAGATATCTGTCAGACACCTCCATAACTGACAATGGATAAAAATGTTAAAACAAGAAAAAAATGGACACAACAGAAAGAAAAAAAAATGCTTTATTTAAATAAATAATCCCCAATTCTAGTCCTTGCTAACCAATTTATTACAGAAATGGATCCAATGCTAGTCCAAAGTAGTTCAACAAATCCAACGTAGCCAAAGCAAGGAACCTGTAGAAAAATAGAAACACTACGAAAAAAAGACTACTAAACTCTATTCCCTGCAGCATCTCACCGTCATGCCTGCTGCTGATCTTCTAGGGGTGCAGGGGATAGAGTTTAGGCCGCACAATACAGGTCATAGGCACGGCCCAATCTCCATGTGGTTGGTCCTCTGTCTCCTCTCCCCCCAGAAGACAGTACCTGTAAGTTGTGGCCTTTACCCATAAACCCACCACCACATATTACCCCTTAGAGTCTCATCTCCACCTATCACTCCATAGCCCGTCACCTATACCTATCACCACATAACCCACTACTTCCATCTATTTCTCCATGCAAAGTTTATACAGAGGTGGGAAACATAGGGTGGTGCTTGATGACACGTCAGCAATGCATTCTGGACTAGATCAAAATTAAAAAGAAAGTGAACAACTCAGTTAGAAACAACACCAACCGTAAGTCGCTGGATGTAACTGCACTATAATGAAGTATATATCTGCACAGCGCCTAAGTACAACTGGGATCTAATATTGGTAGTAGTGGTAGTAGTAGAACAATACGTCAAAGTCCAACTGTAAATCCATGACAACAGACCTCAACAGAAAATCCTACACAGCTCAGATTTTCTGAGGTCGGATTTCAAAACCGAAAACGATGTAAAAAAAAACTTGGAACATGTATATTCTTCCGCCTGATTTCCGATGTACAATGTCAATCAGCCGTCTGAATCTGAAAACTGACCGCAAAATCCACGCTAAAAACCAATTGTAAAATACTGTTGGATTAGAATCCAACCAGTACTTTACAACTGCCATGTGGATACAGTCTGATAGTTAATATTCAGGAATAGTACTACAATATAGTCCCTATATTGTAGTGATATGTGGTCATGATGTGGCTGTATTATTTGGTCTCTGTATAGTGGTATTATTGATAATATTGGTCTTAGTATAATGATTTGTGCAGTAACAGTATGGGGATAATGTTATTAAATAGTAACTATATGTCCATTACTTAGAGGCGTCATCCATGGAAAATTGTCTTTATAGGCATTTGTATATACAATATATTATTGTGTTTTTTTCCCCATTCCACCTAGCTTTGAGGGGCGCAGGCAGCATGTGTCAGGTTATAGCCAGGGATTTGAATTTTCTGAGAGGGTGACGAGGAGAGCCATTAGCCCTAGGACACCAAATGCTGTGTCGGGGTTTGTTTTTACTGTGTTTTAGATGTTTGGGGTTTTTTTAACACACATTTTATTTGTGCTTATTATGCAGTTGAGAAAAACAACAAAAAACGCACAAAGTAACGCAACGTCTGTACCCAGCCTTAGGCAACAAGTAAGGGGTCTACTTTTTATATACTGATGATACAGACAAAGTGTGAGTGTATACAAAAAGTATTAATAATGTAATAAATGGAAAATTACCTGTCATTGTTTAGCTCTGCAGGTGAGTCGAGGAAGGTAGCAATCTGTCTTTCTAGATACAAGTCAAGTCTTTCTTCTGCTTTCGGAGTACCAAATATTGCTTGTATCAACGGACTCAGAACAACACCTTCACAGTTACCCTCAAGAAGCAAATGCAAGAGAGCTATGATTTCTATAAAAAACAAAACACAAAAACAACATAAATATATACACACACAAATATATATACTTATATACATACACACACACATATACATATATATTGTAAGGGATTAACTCGGTGGTATGGTAAGACAGGGCCAGTCCTATAAATCTGTTTAAGCGATCAGGCGTTGATTTCAGCCTTCTACAAACAGCAAATCAACATGGGCTTAACGGCAGCCAAAACGAAGGAAAACAAATAGTCTTACACAGTCTGTGCGGGACACTTAGGCTATGTTCACACGGCTGATTTTGGGACGGATTTCAGTCTGTATTGCACGCCGCACTGCACGCAAATACAGCTGAAATCCGTCCCTGTCATTACGGTAATCCACAGTTCTCATAGAGAGCTATGGATTCAGTCTCCTCTCCCCGCTCGACAAAATACGGCAAGCGGGGAGAAAGTGACATGCACATTATCCCGGCGGGATACGCGCCGTGGATAATGAAAGTCTATGGGCCGGTGAACTGTCCCCTCCCTCCCCCATCCCCGTATACACGTCGTAATTGCGGGAGAAATCCATCCCGCAATTACGGCGTGAATCAGTAGCCTGAACTCAGCCTTACAGTCCTATGTCCAGATAAACCTCCAGGCTTCCTTGTCTACAGCTGTGACCGGCATGTAGTCTGTTCCTGGAAACTCTGCAGCACACCTGCTCTCTTCCTCCACTGCACAGACAACAATCACCTCTCTCTACCCACCTGACCTCCAGGCTTACTTACAGCAAACAAACCCTGGCCTGGACCTGAAGATGTGGGAGCAGTCACCCACCCAACTCTATGACTGCTCCTGTGAAAACCAGTCCCAGACCACTTGCACTTGTATACTAACAATAAAACGTATGTCAGCAACCTAACGGCACTGACACATGAAATTACTGGTTTTCACCTCACCAGCGCCAGGGTCACACACACACACACACTGCTCAAAAAATTACATACACACACTGCTCAAAAAATTAAAGGGAACACTAGGATACCGCATCCTAGATATCAATGAGAAATATTCCAGTTGCAATTCTTTATTCATTACATAGTGTAATGTGTTGAGAACAATAAAACATAAAAATGATCAGTGAAAATCAAAATTAATAGAGGTCTGGATTTGGAGTTATACTCAAAATCAAAGTGGAAAATCAAATTCCAGGCTGATCCAACTTCAGTGGAAATGCTTCAAGACAAGGAAATGAGGCTCAGTAGTGTGTGTGGCCTCCATATGCCTGTATGACCTCCCTAAAACACCTGGGCATGCTCCTGATTATGCGTCGGATGTTCTTCTGAGGGATCTCCTGCCATAACTGGATTAAAGCATCAGTCAACTCCTGGACAGTTTGTGATGCAACGTGGAGTTGGTGGATAATAATAATAATAATAATCTTTATTTATATAGCGCCAACATATTCCGCAGCACTTTACCATTTGGATGGAACAAGACATGATGTCCCAGATGTGCTCGATTGGATTCAGGTCTGGTAAATGGGCAGGCTAGTCCATAGCATCAATGCCTTCATCATGCAGGAACTGCTGACACACTTCAGCCACAAGAGGCCTAGCATTGTCATGCACCAGAAGGAAGCTGGAGCCCACTGCACCTTCATATGTTCTCACAATGGTTCTGAGAACCTCATCCCGGTACCTAACGGGTACCTCTGGTTAGCATATGGAGGGCTGTGAGGTCCCCCAAAGAAATGCCTCTCTACACCATTACTGACCCAAACTGGTCATGCTGGAGGATGCTGTAGATAGCAGAAAGTTCTCCACGTTGTCCAGAGTCTCTGTCATGTCTGTCACATGTGCTCTGTGTGAACCCGCTTTCATCCGTGAAGAGCACAGGGCTCCAAGGTTAAATCTGCAAATCCTGGTGTTATCTGACAAATACAAATTGCCCTGCACGTTGTTGGGCTGTAAGCCCAACACCGACTTGAGGACATCAGGTCTTCATATCCCCGTTATGAAATCTGACAGTTTGAGCAGACATGTACATATTAGTGGCCTGCTGGAGGTTAGTTTGCAGGGCTCTGGCACGGCTCTTCCTGTTCCTCCTTACACAAAGGAGGAGGAAATGGTTCTGCTGCTGGGTTATTGCCATCCTACGTCCACATCTCCTGGTGAACCGGCCCATCTCCTGGTATCTGCTCCATGCTCTGGGCACTGTGCTGACAGACACAGCTAACCTTCTTGCAACAGCTCGCATTGATGTGCCATCCTTGATGAGCTGCACTACCTGAGCAACTTCTGTGGGTGTGTTCGTTCGTTTGTTGTGTTTTTGGGTCATTCTCTAGCTGGAAGACCCAGCCACGACCCATTTTTAATGTCCTGACAGAGGGAAAGAGGTTGTCACTCAGGATTTTATGGTACATGGCTCCATCCATTCTCCCATTGATGCGGTGAAGTAGTCCTGTGCCCTTAGCAGAGAAACACCTGGGTCATAGGCAGCACTTCTCTTCCTCCAAACACGGCGAGTTAAGTTAATGCCAAAGAGCTCAATGTTTGTCTCATCTGACCACAGCACCTTCTCCCAATCACTCACAGAATCATTCAAGTGTTCATTAGCAAACTTCAGATGGGCCTGCACATGTGCCTTCTTGAGCAGGGGACCTTGCATGCACTGCAGGATTTTAAACCATTACGGTGTTATGTGTTACCAATGGTTTTCTTGGTGACTATGGTACCAGCTGCCTTGAGATCATTAACCCCTTACCGCCGGAGCTAGTTTTGTCCTTCCTGACAGAGCCCCATTTTAAAAAATCTGACCTGTGTCAGTTTGTGTGAGAATAACTTTTTGACGCTTTTACCTAACCATGAGATTCAGAGACTACTTTCTCGAGACACATTGTGCTTTAAGTAAGAAAGAAAATTTGGTCAATACAATCCTTGTTTATTTTTGAAAAATAACAAAATATTGTGCAATTTTGGAAATTGCCATTTTCAAAGTGGCAAAATTTCTGCATGTAAGACAGATAGTTATTCCGCTCAAAATAGTTTATAACTAGCATCTACCATATGTCTACTGTAGATTGGCACAATTTTTTTAATCTTTTTCTTTTTTTTTCTTTTTACAACATTATGGGGCTTAGAAATTAAGCAGTAATTTTTCACATTTTCAAGAAAATTTGTAAAACAGATTTTTTTTTAGGGACCAGTCCAATTCTGACTCCATCTAAGAAACTAGACCCTTTAAAGTATTTAAAAAAGCATTTAGGAAGTTATCCCCTTTAGATGTTTCACAGAAATTACAGCAAAGTGGAGGTGAAATTCCGCAGATTTTCAATTTTTATCCATTATTCACAGAAATAATTTAACCGCTTAATAATAAACGCTCTTTAGAGCTGGCTCCTGCTCAGGCTCAGCAAAATAAATAAATATCAGTACCATTCTGTGAAAACGAAGGCTGGAAACCAGACCCTCTGCACGGGCGGGTCGCAAGGGGTAGCAACATCTGGACACCTAGAGCCCGCAAGCAGTGAAATATACTGCATCACCCTGATCACAGGTAATAGTGGACAGGACTATGCCTGCCTCCACCCGCTACACATGGTGAGAAGCACCCTTTTAGGACCATCCTTGGCCATTGCCACCAGCCACTGACAGGGTCTGGTCCCCGGAGTTGTAATCTTTCACCTACTAACAAACCGCTCGTGTGGGCTTAGTCAGAATAAACCTGGCACAACTTATCCACCTCTACCACCGCCTGCATTTTAGTGGGACACTCGGGGATGCCACCCCCCTTATTCAACCTGTCTCCCAGTGGCCACATAATACCTGGACACGTGTTAAACTAACACCTGCCTTCACCCATTCTGTGGAAGCAGCGGGCCCGAAACTATGGCAGGTCTGCATAACCCATAAGAAGCTAGATCAACACATAACGGCCTCACCTCCCTCCTGCTACTGAGACAAAGATCTGCCTTACAGCAAAGATACATTTGGCAGCGCGAGGTAATCATCCACTGTCCGTATAGTGCATGTGCCTCTTTGGTCAATGGAGGGAGGTCCATGCAACACCTTCTATCACCATAAAGCCCAAGGGGGAAATTCTATACAGGCTCTCTGAGATGCAACATCCACCCACCTGTTATGTAGGAGCAAGTGGTTATAGGAGTCCATCAAGCGCCCCCCACAGCTCAACACTTATAAAGCCCACACGCCTTCTGGGATCATATTAGCAACATACCTCCACTGTCAAAAATACCGCTGCGACACACAGGATAAGTAACCAAGTGGGAGAGGCTGGCGAATGGGAAATTCCCGGGACCAGATGGATTCTCGGCCGAATTTTTTAAAACCCTAAACACGAAAATAACCCCTCTCCTCACGAACCTGTACAACGACATATACTTAAGGTCGACAGGGGTGGACTCCTTTTACGACTCTCGAACATTATTATTATTAAAACCCCAAATGGACCCCACCTTGCTGACCTCTTACAGACCAATATCCCTGCTAAATCAGGATTACAAAATTTTAGCTAAAATTCTGGCTACAAAATCTCCTACCTCGGATAATCCACCCCTGACAAAACGGATTTATTACCAACAGACACTCCACAAAAAATGTCAGAACCGCGATGGCGACTATATCACAGGCTCGGACAGAAACACATCCACAATCCATGCTCCTCAGTTTAGATGCCAAAAAGACATTTTAAAAAGTGTCTTAGTCATTTTTGGGTGCCACCTTACTAGGCAGAGGCTTTGGGGCCTCTTCTCCAGCTTCGTCAACCACCTGCAATCCAACTCCACTACCCCTTTACTCATTAACAACAGGACATCAACAATCGTAGACCTTTTTAGAGGTAATAAACAGGAATGCCCACCATCACCTTTGTTATTTAATTTGTCCATTGATCGCTTACAATAACATATTTCCCAGTCTCATCTCTATCGTGGCATCTCTCTTCTCAAATCGAGAAATTAAAGTCACAGCCTATGCCGACGACCTACTTTTAATGGTGGCTAACCCAAAACAGTCGCTGGCCCCAATACTTAAAGACATAATGGATAAGGGTTCCCTATCAGGTTACACCATCAATGTCGATAAATTCGAAGGCACGCTTTTAGAAAGCGCCCAACAGTACCCATCTGGTACAGAGCCCACACAATTCACTGGTGTAAAACAGCAATTAAATCCTTAGGGATATGGCTAACCAAAACACCAGACACCCTTTACATGACCAATATGACCATGTACTTAGATAAGCTTGCAAAGACCATGAAAGGATTGACCAAACTTCCACTATCCTTTTCTGGGAGATGCAACCTTGTCAAAATGGTGGAGTTCCCCCATCTACTATATCTCTTCCATATGCTCCCCATTTATTTACGTCCAAAGGATGAAAAGTTCATAAATGCGCAGTATAGAAAAATCATCTGGGATAATAAAATGGCACGTATTCCTCTGTTTCTGCTACAGCAGCATAAACTCAATGAGGGTTTGGGATTTTCTAACATACGCTTATACAACCTTGCCGCCTTGGGCCACTTTTTAGCCGAGTGGGCACAGTCCACAGATGTTTTTACGGACAGCTCCCTGGACCAGTGGAATTTACCCGACATTTCCCTCACCAACTTCATACATTTACCCTACGACAGGATACCCCACATGATCAGGAAAAAACAATTTTTAATTCGATATGGCGAACATGGAAGAAAATCAGACATCTAAAAAAAACGAAATCCAGACTATTCCCCACACTTGTCCTTCCTACGGAACCCTGATTTCCAAGAGGGCAAACCACATAACACCTTTAGGGTGTGGCATGCACTGGGCCTACACCAGGTGCACCATTCACCCAGAGACCAGAAAGCCATATTTCATCCCGGAACTTCAACAAATTTATTCACTGCCTTCGGTTCCTTTTTTCAATTAGTTGTAGGTCGCTAGCTATATTACCAATGTAACACAACACATCAAGTCCGATGAATGGGATGCGGTCGTCCCCCCCCACAAGGAAAGCACACTTATCAACCATATATAGATATCTCCTTGAATATGTCCACTGTGATCACTCAGAACATAGCCTGACAAAATGGCAGACAAGGGACTACACCGTCTACAATCTTAGCAGCACTGGAGGCTGCTTATAAATATCTGCCAGCAGCTAGGTATCTTGAAATGTTCGTTAAAGTGATGGGGAGGATCTCAACGGATCAATGCTTCAAGTGTGGAGCCCATGCAGCCGACCTGTATCACTGCTTGTGGGAGTGCCCGATAATAAAGAGATACTGGAACCAAGTGGTAGCCTACACAAAAAACACTTTGGACCTACCTTTCACACCACACACTTCCTGGGCGCTATCCGGTTATATTGACCGGGAGGCACAGGGGGTGTCTAGACACGAAGGGCGGATGTTAAACATTTAGCAGCGGCTGCACGTAAGGTGGTCTTACAAGTATGGCTGCAACCCATGGGCCTGATATTTAATTTATTCTGGGAAAAACTTAACTACCTGATGCACATGGACTGGGTAGAAGTTACCCTGCACAAAGAAATCAGGGTAAAGAATTTTTTCACCCTATGGGGCAAGTTTATAGGCACTTTACCAGCAGAAACCAAGCGGAAAGTGAAGTCTTGTTTTGAAGAGACTTTGTGGTATTTGAGACGGCAAATGCTGGGCATAGAAGCAGTGGACGTGTCAGTAGGAGAGACACATAGTTGAACAACTCTGAATATACACTGATATACCATCCCGGGACGGGAAACTTCTCTCTGTCATCTGGTGAGTCAGTCCTCCATGCTTCAACCACCCTGGGCGGCGGAGGGGAGGAAGAGGCTACTTATTGTGGGTCGCACAACTAACCGAAAGAAGATGATATACTGCGGCAGAAAGAGTTAAATATGTTTAGTTACAGTTTGTTATAGGTACAGCTACATGATATTACCAGAACCAATCAAAAGAAATTGCCCAACAGACTGTACAGAATGATGATATGTTTATTGTTGGTATAAATGAAAAATGTCTTTGGTGTCTCAATCATTAGATAACTTTGTGTCACGGATGCCTCTGCGACCCTCATCCCGGGTCGCAGGCGCATCCGTGCTCCGACTCCGAGCGGCGCCCCGTCCCGCACCTCGGGTCCGGGGTCCGCTCACGCCACTGCTCCGGTCCCCACTCACTTACCCGGCCACGATCCTGCTCTGTCCGCCTCTGGTCCCCAGCGTGCGCGGCGCCGCCCCCTAGGGCGCGCGCGCCGGCAGTGTGAAGTTTAAAGGGACAGTGCGCCGGTAATTGGTCATTGCCGGGCACTGTCCCTATTTAAGTCCGGCCCCTCCTGACAGCCTTGCCGGATCCTTAGTGTGTATACCTCTGGAGAAAGCGTTCCTAAGTCTTGTCTAGTCTACCGTGTACCGAACCGCTAGCCTACGCTTACCGACCACAAATCTTGCCGCAAGCCCTGACCTTCTGCCTGTCCACGTTCACGAACCTCAGCCGCCTGCCCTGACCTCCTGCCTGTCCCCAACTACGAGCCTGCCTGCAGATTCTGTACCTCGCCTACCCTTGGCCGCCACCGCAAGCAAGTCCCGCCAGTGGAAGCGACCTGGTAGACTCCCGCCGCAGCAAGTCCATCCCGCTTTGCGGCGGGCTCTGGTGAATACCGGGACCTACTTAGATTCCGCTCCCTGGCGTGGGCTTCCACCATCGCTTGCGGTGGTCCAGTGGATCCACTACCAGACGGTTACACTTTGTAGTTATAACACCAATATGCTGTTTTACAGACGCACTTTAACGCCTGAAAAGTACTAAAAGGGGTTGTCTCACTACGAAGATTATAGTTGAAAATGTGGGGACCAAAAATCTAAGGATGTACTTCCTTGGTTACTATTGGCAAAATGCTACGGTTTTAGAGAACGGGCTGGTTTACATGTGCTTAGCAACGGTGTTTGTTTACTGGTCAGGGAAGCATTCTGTCTGCCCAGTTTGTGCACATGCAAAGGAAAGGCAGTTAAGAGGAGGGGCAGGGATGTGTGTATTGGCAGGCAAGGAGCAGAAGCAGTGAAGAGGATACAATACACACAACCCCCCTGCCTGTCCTCTCACTGCTTCTCCTCCTTGCCTGCCAATACACACATCCCTGCCCCTCCTCTTAACTGCCTTTCCTTTGCATGTGCATGACCTGGGCAGGACAGAATGCTTCCCTGACCAGTAAAACACCGTTGCTAAGCACATGTAAACCAGCCCGTTCTCGAAAACCGTAGCACTTTGCCAATAGTAACCAAGGACGTACATCCTTAGATTTTTGGTTCCCACATTTTCAACTATGATCTTCATAGTGAGACAACCCCTTTAATGACCAGATTTTTTTTAGTTTTTGCCTGCTTGCGTTTCAACAGTTGTAACTTTTTTATTTTTTCAATGACGCAATTGGATGAGGCCTCGTTTTATTCAAGACAAGTTGTACTTTATGAGGGAATAGTTTAAGTTCACTTATAAATAATTGCAGTATTTTTTTTTTTATTTTGTAAATTTTTTTTTTTTTTTTTTACACCATTCACATTTCACAATAAATAACCTGTTTGATTAATTCTACAGGTTATAACAATTGTGTAGATACCTAATATGTGTAGGGTTTTTTGTGTGTGTAATTTATGCACAATTATTTTTTATTAAATATTTATTTTTATTTTATTTATTTTTTTATTCTTTTTTTTTTTAACACTTTTTATGGTTTTTTTTAGTCCCATAAAAGGAGAACTGTTTTACATATTTTTTTTTATTTTTTTTTTACACTTAGTAATGTATTAGCATATTCACATATGCTAATACATTCTAATCTGTGTCACTTTGACACAGGCAGTGATCTGGACAGCACACAGTGCGTCCTAGTCACTGGCTTCATACAAAGACAGCTCTGGGGCCACTCTAGGTCCCAAGGGCTGACTGTGCAGCCATTCCCCGGGTTCTGTCGGGTCGCCGGGTCTTCCGATCACCCGACAGAGCAGGGGAACCCTTTGATTGCGCTGCGGTAACGTACCGCCACAATCAAAGGGTTAAAGCACCGGGTTGCGGAGGTTTCCTCGCAAGACATGCTCTGGGATCGCGGCTGCAGACGAACGACCCGCACCGGCTGACGCCAAAAGACGGTGCGCGGTCGTTAAGGAGTTAAATATGTTGTTGTCAATTTATATGATTGTACGCTGAAGATATTAGGTTATGTTCACACGGGCAAATTTTGGTGCGCATTTTTGTCGTATTTGCGCTCTAATACGAGTGAGAGGCGCACCGAAATTTTGGTAATCCATAGTTCTCATAGAGAATGATGGATTATGTCTCCTCTCCCGGCTCGTACAGTACGATCGTATTGTACGCGCGAGGAGATAAGTGACATGTCAATTACTTGCAGCGAATACGCGCCGCGAGTAATGACTGTCAATGGGGATTTTTTGTAAAAATAAAAATACAAAAAGCTTTTTTTAAAATGATCGCTTTGAAGATGGTTTTGACATTGGCTGCTGTGATTTATCTACTGATAATTTTCCTTAAAGTCTAAAACTTGGCATGGAAGGAGAGAGACTCATTAGTACGAATTTGTCAAAGAAAGAAGATAATAATCCTATGAAGCTGAAATATCATAACAGTATCAATTAATTTGGGCTGGTTACATTTATTGGCTCCTGAGGGAAGACTTTATCACAAGAATCAGTTCCCTTGGGTTAGTAAAGAAAATATAACATTATGACAAACTCAAGAGCCCTGGAATAGTGCGGACCCATAATTCACATCCACCTGCCTGACCGCGGCTAGAGTGGAGCACTCTGAAAAATAGCACTATAAAAAAGAACGCCTAGGAGCAATTTAAGATAATGATGAAGAGCGGTTTAATCAGAAATGTGAGTGACTAAGGATCACAATTTTTACTGCAGCTATTTAAGTTCAGGGACACTGTTGCCATGAAAATAGTCATATTTTAGATAATTGCTACTTCCTGACCATTACCACTGTTAAGAAATACACTGATTAAACATAACGCCGACATGTAACAGCCGGCTGCAATGCTAGAACGGGAGAATCACAAGGCTCAACTGGTGCCACTGAATACCGAAAAATAAACACGGGTACCCAAGTGCTGATCCAGGACTTTTTTTTACCTGCCATAAACTTTTACAATTTTCTTAGGTGAAATTCCTGGATAGCGGGGTTTGGTTCCATGGTGCGTTAACACTTCCTGTGCCATAATATAGTAGCACGTCTTGGATATTCTCAACCTGCAGTTTCCCGCAGAAAACTTCAGACTCACACATTTTCTGGTCAGGCTGTGAGTGGGTCTACAGCAGTGATTGGCATATCAGCTCTGCTATTTCTAGCTGATCCTCTTAGGCTATGTTCACACGGTGTATTTGCAGGGCGTAATTACGCCCCGCAATTACGCCGTGTGGACGGGGGCGGGAGCGGGGGAGTGAGCGGGGGGCCGGCACTTCGCCGGCCCATAGACAATCACTGCTAGCGGCGCGTATACGCCGCTAGAAAGTGACATGTGAATTATCTCCCCGCCCGGCGGCTTCGCCGGGCAGGTAGAGTAGACGTAATCCATAGTTCTCTATGAGAACTGTGAATTACCGTAATGAATGGGCCGTTTTCGGCCCGTAATTGGCGCACTTCGGCGCGTAATTACGGACCGAAATACGGCCCATTTTAAGCCGTGTGAACATGGCCTTAGAGGGAAACTGGTGGTGTTGAGATCTAAACAGCAGGGTTCCCAAAACAGAGCTCTAAAGGGTTAAAGTCTGTCAGTAACCTAGATAAACAAGCTTCTGATAACACTTAGCAGGGAGTGACCTCAGCATGGTTGGACAGGGCTGCTGGAGCAATGAGAGCAGTGAGAGATGGTCAGTAACCTAGGGAAGCTTGAAGGGGTTATCCAGGAGTTTAATGATTTCATAGAACACTATAAACAGCTTTTATATAGAAAAGTAAAGATATTCCACTACCTTCACGTGTTGCTTTTCTTTTATTTTGCTTCCTTATTCATCTATCATACGATCAGTGAAACTTCCTGGTTGTGGGACTGTCAGTAGCTCTCCTGCAGCTCTTTCCTACAAGTCCCAGAATGCATTGCAGTTACAATTTAGGACTTCTCTGCACCCACAATCTCATCCTCAGCCCTGCCCTGCCTGCCCACCCTTACATAATCATTCTCAGACAAGTACACCTCAAGCTCCCTACATCTCTGCTCCAGTTCACTTTCTGGTTGCCTGCAGCAGGCTATGTTATAATACAGTGCACCAAACAGTTTGTAACATGGTAAAAAAAAACATTCTTTCCTCATCTTATACTATATGTAATACATGTACAAATATATATGATTTGGTTTATATATTTCTATGTATGTGCTATACATCCCTCACAGCAGGTACACAGCTATCCCACCATTATAACTCTGATTGCTGTGGGGAATGTGGCATCACCCCCGCTTTCCTGTCCACTGGATAGCCTATGTAGCATCCAAGAAAGGTGGGTGACGTCACATCCCCACAGCAATCAGTTTGATAATGGGAAAGCTGTGTGCCTGCTGTAGGGGATGTGATATCATCACTGCACCAAGTGATCTGAGGGCAGTGTCTCATGATGCTTTATCCTGGCACCACTACTACCGTATATAAAGAGCAGTAGGCAGGCTTTTTTCTGACTGCTGCTGGATAATCTCAGAGGCTCCAATGCATATTCAGCCAATCAAACAAGGTAAGGGTACGTCCACACGGCATGTCTAAAATGCCGGTTGGATTCTGTTTAAGAATCCTGCGGGTATTTTATCGTCTTTCAAAGGTTCTGGGGGACGGTTCTGTGCACGGTTTGCGGATTCGCCCATCCTCCATAACCCTTAAATTGCACACCTTCCACCCAAAAACCAAGTGGAAGATTGTGCATGTTCCAAGTTGTTCGAAATGCTGGCGGCTGAAAAGCCGTCCAGCTGAAAATCCGTTTAGTGTAGATTACTGAACATATTTTCTATTAAAGCATATGTGGATGGTTTCCAGACGGTTTCCAAATCCGCACTCTGTCTGGAAATCTAACCAGTAACCAATGCCGTGAGGATGGACCCTAAGTCTTCCGACCAGATAAAAAGTTATATTTAGCGAATGTATCCCGAGGACATCTCCCCCTATCAGAAGAGGTAAATACAGTACACAATGAAGGCACCTAGACTCTAGCAGCTAGCAGTGATGAGTCATTAGGTACACAGTTATCACTGTATGTCTCTACATTACCGTACTTGAATGATTAAATTCCTGTCAACACCTCCGTTTACATACTGACTGATGAGTCACTAGAGGATGCCAGATCTTTCTCTGCTTAGGTCATGCCCACTACAGGGTGATGACAAAATGTCCATGGAGGTCATGTGATCAATGGAGATAAGATCTGCTCTAGTGAGGGAAAGCAAAATCAGAACAGCAATGTATTTGTTAATGGTCTTTATCTTTGACTACATGTTTAAAGCTAATCAATGTACAGTAGTGACTTGTTCCGGCACCAAATGTAGTGGTAGGTGGCTCCAATGTATAATGGCTGTAAGCGGACTAGCAACCATGGCATCCACATGTCGGACCAAAGCATGTTCATCTCTGAGACACATAACCCATCTCCTTCCTGAGTGGTATGATGGCTGGACATTCCCATCTTGTCTGTACTTGCATATAATTGTTTGCACAGATGAACGAGGCACCTTCAAGCATCTGAAAATTGTACCTAAGAATGATCCAGACTTGTGCAAGTCCACAATTCTCTTCCTGATATCTTGGCCAATTTCTTTAGATTTTCCCATGATGTTAAAATACATCCACAGATGTGTCTTTAGTTAACAGATGTTGCCAATAAACCTATCAGAAGCTTCCAAAGACCTGACATCATCATATGGGCTGTCCCAAATTGTTTAAATGCATAGTAATCCTAATGTATGTAAAATCTTGACTTTGCAGAAAGTAATAAAGCCTTAAAAAATTCTCTCTCTTATTACTCTGGCTTTTGGCACATTTAAATCATTTTGGTAATCCTAATTGAACTAATACGGGTAAGGTTTATTCCAATTTAATGTCAGATATTGAGAAAAACACACATAATAGGGTAAACAGGTCAACTATTCTGCACTGTGTGAGCAGTGCTTAAAAAAAAAATTTAAAAATTCTGAATTGCTGCTCCTTTGTTCGTTTTGCCTCCCAAAAAATATAACAAAAAGTGCTAAAAAAAAAAAAAAAAAAGAAGAAAAGCCCGCAGTAGAACGATTAAATAAATGATGAATCTCAGAATATGGTGACAAAGTCAAGGAACTTTTAAGTGTTTTTACCGTATAAAACTAGTAAAGCATTAAAATAAACACTACTTAAATTTGGTATAAAACAAGAGTAAAGTGATATATACAACATTAATGATAAAAACAACAAAGGTTAGAAAACCCATCGTATACCCCCAGAAGTTTCTCTCTACAACCTTCAACAAATTTAACAAACATTAAAATAAATGTCACTTGTCCCATAAAGAATAGGCCCTTATTTAGCTACATTTATGAAGAAAAGCTTTGGCTCTCAAAAGTTGGGAATAATTAATAATAATCTTTATTTGTATAGCGCCAACATATTCCGCAGCACTGTACAATTTGGAGGGTGTAGGTGCAGACAAAAAGACATACATTCCACTATGAAAAGCTACTTACAGAGGAGACACAAGGTGAGAGGGCCCTGCTCGCTTACAATCTATTAGGGTGAGACGAAGGATACGAAGTGCTAGGTTTACAATGGTCCAGCCATGTGACATAAATATGGGGTTGTTTTTTGTAGAATTTGGATGGACTACCCCCAGACAGTTAATCTATATAAGTTAATTTGCCAAAAATGAGTGCGTAGGGAGGTTTTGGTGGGGGGGGGAGGGGGGGGGTAGCCATTAGGATTCTGGTGGGCCCAATGAAAAATGTATTCGGGGGGCCCCTTAAGGGTTATGGGGTTCTGAAGTGAAAAATTTGCCGGGGGGGTTGCATGTTCCAGAAAACGGTGCTGCAAGGTGAAATCGGAGACGTGATGGGAGGTTCGCATATTGAGGAATGTAATCGATATCACGCGAGCGGAAGAGCGGGTAGGGTAGTAACAAGAGAGGGAGGAGGTTGGGGAGGAGCAGCACTTGGAGGTTTTTATGGGTGAAGTGACGAGTTTATTTGATTCTAAAATGAAATGGGCAACAAGTGATGACACACAGGTTGAGGCAACAGTATAGCGGCTGGAAAAAAAGACAAGTTTGGCGGCTGCATTCGGGGGACGGATTGGGGGGGGGGAAAATTTTAAGAGGGGAAGACCAATAACAGGGAGTTCGAGCAAGAGGAAAGAATAAGAGAAACAATGAGAGTTTGATTTTGTTTCCACAGTGAGAAAAGGACGGATTCGGGTTTCTTGAGGTGCAGGTGACAGGAACGGGCAAGGACTGGAATAGGGGGTGGGGGCAGATCAGAAATCTAGTATAACCTCAAAGACGGGGCCTGCTCCCTGGGAGTTATGGGGTGCCACACACGAGACAAAAGGGGGGTTTTAAGGCGGTTTTAGATGGCCAGTTACTAAAGGTCAGTTTTAGTAAGGTTTAGTTTAAGATACAGGAAGGACATAATTAAAAAGAAAAAAAAAACACTTTTGGCCAGAGGACCCATATAGGCGACAAAATCAGGCCAGTTGATCATTTTAGCATCAAGGTTGCCCAATAGTACACCCCTCAGAATTACATTGCCATAGGTAAGGTGGGAGAAAGGAATGATAACAACTGTATGTAGAATAATTCCACTCACTTAAAACATTACACCATTTAATTCAAATTAAAAAGTCCTTGGGGAGTAAGTTCGATCGGGAACACAGGCTTCCCGGGTTTTCAATGCTTAGTACGTATGGGGGGACTGGCCTTACTTAATAGAGCATACAAAGTGTTTTGGCACTTGTGAGAGTTCTCAGTGTCTGATAGTATCTGACAGCAAAGTCTCACTTATTTGATCAATCCTTTGCTTAGGCACTGTTCACGTTAGCGTTGGAGATTTAATCACTTTTGACAACCAGAAAAACACGGCACACAGCCCTTCTCTTGTCATCAATACAATGAAAACCACGACAAAACCCCCCAAACAGCCCTTAAGTAACGATTTTAGATGATTTTTGGTGGTTTTTTCCTTATGAGGAAAGGAAAAACCCGTTTTAATCAAGTCAAAATCCTTAACTCTCAATTACGAATATATCCATCATGGAGGTATGGAGTGGGCGCACTTGCTAAGTCTGCTCTATAACCAGTGGGCGCTGGCTATAAATTACATAATTTTAAAAATCCACATTTCCCCCACAATCCCCAATAACATGACCGCAGATTAATTTTAACAGAACTGTGTGGCATCCCGTTTTGCCGTCCAATCGTCCCCCTCCACCATGACAGCATTGAATTATGCCATTCAGATGTTGTGACTGATGGCACCCTAATCAAGGCGTCGAGGTGTATCATGATTGTACACCCTGAAATTGGTATGTAGGTTTATAATAAGAAATCAATGAGATGCCTGTATATAAACAGTGTATAAGTACTGCAGTATGTATATAAGCGATCAAGCAATCACATAACAAAATTCCCTATTAGAAGCAAAAATTATAATGAAAAAAATATATAAAAAGATAATGAGAATATAAAAGCCATTTATCATACAAAAAATTAAATTAACAAAACTGGAATCTCTGCATCCATCTGCAAGTCTGAACTAAAACAATGTTATATTCTGAATGAATACACCGTTAAGAAAAAAAACCCACCAGAACTGCATTTTTTTAGTCATTCTGCCTCCCAGAAAAAAATTACATAAAAAATCGTCAGAAAAAGGCCTCGTTCCCCCTTAAATTGCCGCGGATTTGCGCCCATATGCCCCCGGATTTGCGCTGCATAGGCGCCAATCCGGGAGAAATTTAGTAATCCACTGCTCTATGAGAACGTGGTTTCCCGTCGCTCCTCCCCGCTCGGCAATCCGCTGCGGGGGGGGAAAGTGCATGCACATTATTTCGGCGCGTACGCGCCGAAAAATGCATTGTCTATGGGGCCCGGGAGCGGCGCCCCCGCCGCACTCTGGCCCCACCCCAGCCCCCCGCCCCTTATTCAGGGCGGATTTGGGCTAAATTCGGTCCAAATCCTCGGGAATAAGCCGTGTAAAAAGGGCCCCTAAGGGTTCGTCAAACTGGCAAGTTTTCCCCCGGGTTTTTTTGATGGGATTTAATTTTAAAAATCCATAAAAACTAAAATGTAAGTCATAGACCTCAAATTCCAAGTTCTAGTCCCAAATATTTCTATATCGGATCCATATCCAAAACTCCATAGAGATGAATGTAACTCCGTTTCCAACTGTAAATATAGCTGAAAAAAGACCCAAAGTCCACATTGCAAATAGCGTCAAAATACTCGACACACAACATGGGTTTATGATTCTTATTTTAAATATTCGTTGGACACAGTCTAAAGAAAACTATATTTATCCCCAACATAAAAAAATCCCCTTTTTAAAAAAATTGGTCAATTTCTTTTTTTTTTTCCAAGTCCACCACCAATGATTTTCCTTCAGCCTGTCAATCATTATATGGTGTTAATCAAAGATACCACAAAAAAAAAAAAAAAAAAAAAATTTGTCCCACGAAAAGCAAGCGCTCGTGCAGCTAGGTTAATGGAAAAATAAAAAATAAGTTATAGGTTTTGGAAGGGGACGAAGAAAAAATGAGAAACAAAAAATTGTGGGAAATGCGGGCTTACGGGTTGTACGGATCAAAAAGACGGGTGCTTTTAAACACTCCCTAGTTACAGATATTGCATTTCAGACACAACCCATTGACCGTTTTGTTGCTATTCCTGAAAGAAAGAACTCAAATTTTTCTAATCCTGTACGAGCCCTTTAAAAATGTTTTGCCCGAAAGGAGTCAGGCGCGGATTCTGGAGGTCTGAGCTTTCAGACTGCACGGACATGATCCTCTGACATCAAGGACATCATCATGTCTAAATACTGGAAAAACAACAGTGCCAGGACCAAGGATTCTCTACTTATAATTTATTTTTTAGCTTTGCCATTTACCTCCTTCAATAACATTCATCTCTCAACATATTTCTGATTAACCTGCTCCTGCAGAATGGTCAAAATGTTTGGCTCTTTATTTTTTTCCATCTACATAGACATATGTGAGGGTTTGTTTTCTGCAAGACATGATGTGCTTTTTAATGGTGCCATTATTTTCCCTTAAGTAATGGAAAAACCCCCCCCCTCGCCCCCCCCAAAAAAAAAAATCAACGTGGGATGAATTGTGTACAAAAAAAAGTGTAATTGCACCATTGTCGCAGGGGTTTCATTTCTATTGCATTCACTTTTCGGTATAAATGGTGTTTTACCTGCAGGTTGGTACCATTCTCTATTTCTTAACTTTGTGCTGCAGTGCCATTTTCTGCAACCAATAACATTTTTGTTTTCATTTTTTGTGGGATGAAGTGTAGGTTTTTTTTGGTACCACTTTGGGATACATGTGACTTTTTGATCACTTTTTATTCCAATTTTTTGGGGAGATGAAAAGACCAAAACTAACCCATTTTTGTCATTTGACTTTTTTTTTTCTTCTACAGTGTTCAACATACAGGGGTTTAGATTTTTTTAAGATTGGACTTTACGGATTTCGGGGGAACAAAAGAATTATGTGTAACTTAACTTTTTTTTATTTATAAAATGGTGTTTGGAACTTTTTTTTAACCTTTTTTTTACTAGTTTTACATTTCTACTTGAAGTCCCCCTAGGGTACTAGAACAGGGGGGTGCTGGGTTGTGCATTATTAAAATGAGCAGAAAGGTTCCCAAATGGGCTTTTTAGGAAGTGACAGGAGCTCTAACATGGCGGATATGAAAGCCTTCATTAAGCTTACATATGCCATGGCAACCACTTGGCACCTTGGTATCCTGCCGGAAAGGGGGCGGGGTAATGGGGGGAGAAACATTTCTCAAAAGGGTTAAAAGCAGGGGCGGGTCCAAAACCCTTCCCGTTAGCTGGGGGTCCGCTGTAAATAACAGCCAGCACCTGACACGTTGGGCAGGCTACGAGCAAGCATGCTTTTATACTTTCCAAGCGGATTAAACGTCCTTATACGTCATATCTTGGTAAGGTGTAAAAGAAGGCCTGTGACCGGTTCTGATATCAGTTTTAGTAAATACAGGTAGTCCCCGGGTTACAAACCAGATAGGGACTGTAGGTTTATTCTTAAGTTGAATTTGTTTCGGAACAGGAACATTTTTTTTAAAAAGAAAAGTAGCAGAAAGTTTTTTTTTTTGTTTTGGAAGTGCAGGGAATGGTATTACATTTGCCCCCGATATCTGTTAAGAAAATTTCACCCAATTTATTCATTGCTGCTGTGGGGATGCTGGGAATTTCCCTTTCCCAGTACATCTGCTTGGAACTGAATTACAAGTGCCCGCATGCCCCCTAAATCCCGTTTGTAACTAGGGGACAGGGTTAAAATCGGAACGGTTTTAAGTGGGGAGCCCGTATTATGTCCCCGTGAACAATAAATTTGAGCATCTTCTCTTAAATTTTTTTTACTGAGGGGCAAAAGAGAAGATGCCCTTGAATTGCTATTTTGCAGGAAAAAAAGATTTTTCGAAAAAAAAAAAACAGATCATGAGATGTCACAGGTCCTCTTCAGAAAGAAAGAAATTAAAATACTACTATAATCCAAGGACATCTTTTTTTAAACTCCGAATCCCAAAAATGGTATCTCTGAAAGTCAATGAAAAATGATTTAGATTTTTTTCTTTTTTTTCGGGGGTCCCCCTTTTTTTAATTTTTCCACGTAAAATCACTTAGAAGATAAAATATTTAATTGGTCCTAACCACACACATTCACAATAGCATGTAATAGCAGCAGTCAATAAAAGGAGGCATGCTCCAGCGCTCATATATATTTAGCTCAACTTCTGGTCAAGGTTGGTACATGTTTATCTCATTTTATTCCAAATCCAAAGTTCTCAGAAAATAATTGGAGGTGACTTAAGGGTCTTCCAGGTCACTATACTACTTGTCTGCGCTAAAACACCCTTTAGAGCCTTAAATTTGAAAACATGCATTTTCTCTGGGAAAGAAAAAAAAAAAAAAAAAAAAAAAGACCCCCCAAAAAAATTGCAGTTTCCAATGTTCTGTCCCTCTGAGTTTTAAGAAAAAATGGCTTTTAAATCAAGCCCAAAATGGAAGAAAGCCAAGTAAAAATGAGTTCACATTTAAAAAGAACAAAAAAAAATGCGTCTCTTCATATGTGTAATAGATGGATTTAAATTGATATGCCAGTGATGCTAGATTTGGTGGCACATGAATACACATCACAGAAAGAATGTATGTCTATTTGGGATATGACAAATCACAGAAAGAAAGCAAATACCCCTTAAACATAACCCTTAATCTATGCATTTAATAAAGGTCGCAAAAACCAAACATAACTGTGAAGGTCATAGAGAGGGTCAACAGCTTATGGCAAAAAGACAAAGGAAATTTTGACTCCCCATATAATTTTCATCACGTTTTTCGGAAAGGTCTTTTCCTTCCAGCATAAGAAGGTACTTAGTATCTCACCCACAAGTCCCACTTCATAAAAAAAAAAAAAAAAAATATGGAAATAGTGTTAAATATCCCTTTTAAAAAAAGGGGATGCTGCCCTTGGCATTTAAACCCCCCCAGAAAGGCGCCCCTGTAAGACCCTAAAATGTCCTCAACAAAAAAAATAACTGCATTTATACAAACAATGTTTCATTAGCGGGTAATAAGTACAATCCGCGCAAAAAACGCTTAGTTTTTAATCCCAAACATTTTTGCTTACCAAAAAAAGGATGTATGACTAAATCATTTTGCCCAAAAAATTTTTGTAGAGGCGGGGCGTCGCTAAAAAAAATTCCTCCTTTTTCAAGTCACAAAGTACAAAACAAGAAGTTTTGGCCCCCAAGTAGTGACCTTTTTAAGCAAATTTTATTCCCAAAAATGCCCAAATTTATAATATTATATTATATATTTAAAAATATATATATATATATATAAAACACCCGGCCATTATTTGGTACCCGCTAGTAACGGGTTGGACCCCCTTTTGCCTCAAACTGCCTAAAATTTTTCGGGCTAGATTCAACAAGGTGCTGGAAGCTTTCCTAAAGGATTTTTGGTCCATATTGCATGATGGCATCACACAGTTGCCGCAGTTTGTCGGCTGCACACCATGAGGGAAATTTCCCCGTTCCACCAATCCCAAAAGATGCTCATTGGGATTGAGGATTGGTGACTGTGGAGGCCAAATTTGGTAAGTGAACTCTTGTATGTTCAAAAAACCAGCTGGTGATTCCAGCTTTGACATGGCGCATTATCCTGCTGAAAGTGCCACAAATGTTGGGTACTTTGTTGGTAAAAAGGGATGGCCTTTCCCAAAACAATACCGGTAGGCTTGGGGTTAAAACCGATGCCAATTGGTACCAAAGGGGGCCCAAAGGTGCCAAGAAAAAACCCCCACCCCCATACCCCACCACCCCACCTAAAACCGTTGATACAAGCGGGATGGTCCATGCTTTTCTTTTGTTGCGCCAAACTGCCCCAAAACCACCCCGAAGTCGCGCAGAAATCGAATCACAGCCCAGGAACGTTTTTTCCATCTTTCGTAAAATTTCGTGACTGGGAAAATTTGGAGCCTATTTCCTGTTCTTAGCTGAAAGGAGGGCCCCCCCGGGTGTGGTCTTCTGCTGCTGTAGCCCTCGCCTCAAAGTTGCCGTATGTGCGTTCAGGTTTGCTCTTTCCCTCCCTTTGGGTTTAAAACGGGTGGCTTTTTGAGTCACTGTTGCCTACAGCCGAACCGTCTGCCCTTTTCCCCCTTTTGACCTTGGCACAAAAAGGGCATTTCCCCCACGGGGACTGCCCTACTGGATGTTTTTTCTTTTTCGGACCATTCTCTGTAAACCCTAGAGGGTGGTTGTGCGTTTAAAAACCCCCGGGAAAAAAGCAGGGGGCTGAAATCTCAGACCCCCCCTTCTGGCACCAAAACCATGCCACGTTTAAAGGACCAAAACACCTTTCTTCCCCTAGTGTGCTCGGGTTGAACGCAGGAGATTGCTTGACCTTTACATGCCTAAAGCACGGTTTGCCGCCTGTATTGGCTGATTAGAAATTAAAATGTTAACGACATTGGACAGGGTACCCAATAAAGGGCCGTGAGGTATTTATATAATATATATATATAATTATATTATATTAAAATATATATATTTATATATATATATATAATTTTATATGACATAAGTGCACATCCCATATCAGTAGCCAATCAAAGCACATCTCATATAAAAAGAGGTGTAACCCAATATGTGTATAATCCAATAGAATTGTAAACATTAACATATAATAAAATATCATGACTTACAAAAAGGGACATCCCAAGAACTCGCCATGCATCTCAGCGTCCTCCTATCGCTACTGCGCATGTCTGCACATCCCGGAGCACGGCGTCATCAAAGACACCAGTGCGCATGTTCGCTGCGGGCGTGCATGCTCTCTAATGATTTGGTTTCAAATGCTCAGCCGCCTGTCCGTTGCCGTTGAGCGTTTGAAACCAGTTCATTAGAGAGCATGCGCACTCATAGCGGACATGCGCACTGGTGTCTTGGATGACGGAGTGCTCCGGATTGGTTACTGATATGGTGATGTGCACCTATGATATACATATATATTGGCACTTTAGGCTTACATAATTTGCTTGAAAAAGGCTCACTACTTGGGCCGAAACATTACATGTTTTGTACTTTGTGACTTGAATAAAGGAGGTATTTTTTATGCTGACGTCCGCCTCTACAACAATTTTTGGGATATTTTGTGGCCGGTTTTGGGCTAACTGGTCTTGGACGATCTGTTGCATCACCTCTATTCTAATTGCCACATGAGGACTTCAGTGCTGACCTAACCATTTTTTCTGGATTACTCTAAATCATTGTGTGTCTGCGTGGTTTCATAGTCAATGCCCCGCCAAAAAGGGGCAGGTAGCAGATCGGAAGCGTGGTACTGTTCTTCTGCTATTCCTTCTAGAAATGTATTCCTGAATCTGTCATCTGGGTGTAACTAATTAGGGGTGTGTCCCTGCACAGCCTGGCATTGTCCAATCAGTGCTGACAGAGTGAATGTGTACATGGGCACACCCCTTTAGGAAGTGGAGGAGTGACAATGGGTAGAGAAGACATACCAGGAACGGTCACAAGTCTTCTTTAACCCTATACTTTCTGAGCAGTGTTGTAATGCTTGCTAACTGTATATGCTTACTGACAGGTAGCTTTAGAAAATGTCCGCCTCCATGATCACTAGTTCGGAGCTTCTTTGCATGGCATTAACCATGCAGCAATAGAGCCTACAAAGTGGTAAAAATTTTATGGGAGTGTTAGGCCTCGTTCACACGGCTTATTCTGGGACTGATAGGAGCCGTACTGCGTGCAGTATTTGTGCTGCAGTACGGCTACAATCCGTCCCAGTAACTACGGTACTCCACAGTTCTCATAGAGAACTATGGATTCCGTCTATCCTCCCCGCTCGGCGAATACGCCGCGGGGGGAGAAAGTGACATGCACATTATTTACGGCGTGTACGCGCCGTGAATAATGAATGTCTATGGGGACGGCGAAATCCGTCCCCGCAAGTACGTCGGCAATAAGCCGTGTGAACATTGCCTTAAAAACAGCCCCTAGGGGTGGAGAAGGAATGGGAGCTCAGAGACTCTCTGTCACATAACATTTCAGAGAGTAATGCCCTCCATCTCATGCATGGAGTAAGTCGTATGATGGAAGATCTATGTGTGAGAATTCAATGCTCACTTTATGGAATATTAGTGTAAATTGCCACACCTGCAAATAAAAGTGCACATTGCCCTTAATGTGACCACCATATTGTGAGTAATTCACAGACAGAGTATTCTATGAATGACTGGTAACCGAAGTTGAAGTTTCGAAATCAGGAGTGGGTATGCAACACTATGTGGAGGGATCTAGTCATGTGCACTTCTGTATATTGATGGTTGATTAACACCTACCTAGGATATACTAGAATATGGTTTACATGGCTTTACATCTTCCGTTCCATCTAAGGATTGTTTAAATTATATTTGTCCAGAGGCATTCGCCCGGTTCACACGGCTTATTCAAGCCGTAATTGCGGGACGGATTTCGCCCGCAATTACGGCTTGAATAAGGGGCGGGAGCGCTGCCCGCCAGCCCCATAGACATTCATTATTCACAGCGCGTACACGCCGTAAATAATTGACATGTCACTCTCTCCCCGCTCGGCGTATTCGCCGAGCGGGGAGGAAAGAAGGAATCCACAGTTCTCTATGAGAACTATGGATTACTATAATGGCTGGGAGGGATTCCAGCCGTACTGCTGCGCAGTAAGGCGCGCAATACGGCTGGAATCCGTGCCCAAAATAAGCCGTGTGAACGGCCCCTTAAAGTCAACCCGTCACATTAAAAATGAAGTACAAGCCCTACGTCGCATGGTATAAAGCAACAGTTTCAGTGGAACTTGTCATTCTGCTTCTTCTCAGCTTTGGAGGTTTCATTTACGGACTGTGATCTCTTTGTGCACACTACTACATGAAATAAGGTTGATCACGGAGGAGGACTACATTTAAAGTAAAGTAACAAAGCTTTCCATAAATCATTAATACAAGCAAAATAAGAAACAATATATTGTACTGCAGATAAATGCTTCCGTCTTAATTTTTCAGCCTCTCTTTCTCCTTCACTATTGTTATCTATACTCTCACTCAGGAATCACAAACAGAATCTGTCTTGTAGAGGAGCCCTTTAGCTTTACTGAGAGATCGGGTTACATCTGCCCATAAAAGTCTATTGCGAGTGGTAGGGGCAAAGAGGAAGAGACCAACACAGAGATGGTGCTATATAGTGAATGAGTGACATCACCTCAGTGCTGGAATCACACCTACCGCTCCTTAGTGTTGTTTAATCACCCTTATGCTACTGTTTGCATGTAAGACTATTTTACTTTTACTCTCCCATTCCCTTTTCAATAGACTTCTATGGGCAGTGGTATGGACAGTGGGCTGGGCTCTCTGTGAGGTTGGATCCTGTCTTCTCTGCAAGACAGATTTTCTTGATTTATGTGTGCAGCCGTAAAAATGCAGTAGCATGAGAAAAAAGGAGGCTCAGAAGCTAAGACGATCGCACTTTTCTCTCATAATACAGTTTCTTAAAGGGCTTATCCTGGCGTTTCATGATTTCATAGAACACTATAAACAGCATTTATATTGAAAAGTATAAATATTCCACTACCTTCATGTGTTTCTTTTCTTCTCTTTGGCCTCCTTATTCATCTATCATAAGATCAATGAAACTTCCTGGTTGTGGAAGTGTTAGTAGTTCTCCTTCAGCTATTTCCTACAAGTCCCAGAATGTCTTGCAGATACAATCTAGGATTTCTCTGCATCGGCCCCCCTAATCCTCCTAGCACTGTTCATTATCACTCTCAGGCATCTCTGTTCCAGTTCACTCCCTGGTTGCCTTTCTATGTTTATGTAGAAACCTTATCTCCAGACCTGGAGGATGCCCCCTTGTTCTAGATACACTCCTGGGTATAAATAGATCTTGGGAGAGATCTCTATATTGACCTTTGATATATTTAAACATATTTATTATTTCCCCCGAAGCTGTCTTTTCTATAAACTGAATAAGCTTAATTTTACTAATCTTTCTGGGTATTGCAGTCTACCCAGTCCTGTTATTACTTTCTTTGCCCGCCTTAAAGCTCTACAATGCCTGTCTTGTGCACTAGTGCCCAAAACTATACACAATATTCCATGTGTAGTCTGCCCAGTGATTGTATAATGAAAGAACAATGATCTCATCATGTGCATCTATGTCTCTTTTAATAAGCCTCACGATCCTATTTCCTTTGACAGCAGCTGCCTGACACTTGCTGCTGAATTTAAGTTTATTGTCAACTACGATTCCCAAGTCCTTCTCCATGTCACTTTTACCCAGAGTTTTTCTGTTTAACAAGTAAATCACAGAATAGATTTTTCCTCCCCATGTGCATAACCTTGCATTTATCAGTGTTCAACCCCACCTGCCTCTTCTCTGCCCAGGCCTCCAACTTATCCAGATCCCTTTGTAATAGAATATTATCTGCTTTTTTGTTAATTACTTTTTGAAGCTTAGTATCATCTGCAAATATTGGTATTCTACTGTGCAATCCTTCTGCAAGGTCATTAAAGAATATATTAAAGGGGTTTTATCGTTACAAAAATCATGTCTCAGATTATGGCACTTTTGTATTTGGGTTGCATTACCTCTGTCACTTGGTTTAGCAGATATGAGCTTCTCTGTAAATCTGTGTTCTATTTCTGCTGTTGCTGGTCGGCCAGGACCCCTGGATGTTTCCCGCCCCCCTAGACACAGCCCCTGCACTGTGATTGGCTGGCTGACATTTCATTCAGCCTGTTGGGATACGCCCCTAGACAGGAAACACCCCAACCACGCCCCCTGCGCTGTGATTGGCTGCATGCACACACTGTGTTTACTCCCCTCTGAGCTGTTAAAATCGATAGTGAAACCAAGGTTGCTGGCTCTATGTACATCTCCCAGCTCTAGGGTGATGATCTGGGCAATTACTGGCTGTTTAAAGGGCTTTTGCCAAGAGGTTGATTCACCTCCTCACTTTGAAAAGAGGGCGTTCTGTTCCTCAGATCTAAGAAAGCCCCCCTCTTTTGATCACATCTGTGGGTTTTAAAACATAAGGATTCACACGAAATTTGTAAAAGAATTAGTGTAGTGAAATGAAGCACCATCCAAGAAGGGTTGGGATTCAAGCCCCATCATGTTTTTTTTTTTTTTCTTTTAAATTGTCACATAGTAAAGATTGAAAAATATTGTAAATTATAATTTTTTATATATAAAACACAAACTCCCCTAATAGTGTCCCACCCCCGCAGTGTCACCCCAACCCCTTCCCAACATATTGATACATGCATATACTCTGGGGGGAGACATGATATAGGGGGTATGTTGTGTATATTTTCTTTAAAGTTTGACAATATATTTTTTGGGCTCTCTACATATGTGTAAAATTAGGGGGGGGGGGGGGTTTTAAAAATCTGTAGGGACTAAACCCCAAAAACCCCCTTCTTGTAAAGCAAAACTCACCGCTACAACAGCCCAAGTTAGTTACAGGCTGAGCAGGTCTTCTCTCAAAGCTGATTGTTTCCCCCCTCTTCCCCAAATTCCCCCCTTTCAACTCACCTAGAAAAACCCACTTTGGGGGTGAACACCACTAGAAGTAAAAGCTGCTGGCTTTCAGTGTAATTTGTGTGTAAACTAAGAGATATAACAGCTGCTTGCTGGAGTTTGTGGAGCCTGAAGGCTGCAGATATAAGCATGCAGGAGGCTACAGAGCTGTTATATCCAGACAACCTTCTGCATCCCCTGCTTCAAACAAAATGATGATGTCACAGTTCTTCAGTGAGGAGAGACACGCCTCCTGGGAGGAGAGGCATGCCTGCTGACAGGAGACACACACCCCTGGATTTCAAACTCAATCTGAGAGAATTAGCTGAACAGCACGAGCAGCTCAAACGATAAAACTCCTTTAAAGGCCCGATACTGACCCCTGTGATACCCCACTAGTAAGAGGTATCTAGTCCAAGTATGTACCATTGATCACCACCCTTTGTTTTCTATCACTGAGCCAGTTACCCATTTGCACACATTTTTCCCCCAGTCCAAGCTTTCTCATATTATTTACTAACTTTTTATGCGACCTCTCATTTTAAAACTGCTCCCAAAACAAAATTCATATAACTATATAAATTTATTGAAGACAAAGTTTACAACATGTCAAATTTTCAAAATATACTTACGCTTAGTGTCCTCCTGTGTTACTCGATGCCTGGCTGTGCAACAGCACGATTCATGTTCAATTTTGCATCATGGAGCGTTAGTGGATCCCCGGGTCGACTGAAGACACAGGGAAGCTAGATAGCAGACGGCCTCGCACACCTATATGCACCTGCTAGCTAGCTTCCAGTCACCAGTCGACCCAAGGATCCACTAAGGAGCTATGATGCAAAATTGAGAATGAATCGTGCTGTTGTCTTCAATAAATGTATATAATTATATGGATTTTGCATTCGGTGCACTTTTGAATAAGATGTCTATTAAGAAGAGTTTGGGAACGCTTCTTAGTGCACACCAACATGTAACTTGTGATTCAACCTGGTAAACTGCTGTATATACAAAGTAACCTTTTATGTGGCACAATACCAAATGTTTTTAAAAAATATATGACATCTAGCCTCACCCTGATCCAGCCTAGAACTAACCTCCTCAAAGAAACTGATGAGATTAGTCTGACAGGACCGATTCTTCATAAACCCATGCTGGAACGGAGTTATACATTTATTTTCAGTGAATACTCCAGGATAGCATCTCTTAGAAAACCTTCAAACATTTTACCTACAACAGAGGTCAAACTTACCGGCCTATAGTTTCCTGGATCACTTTTTGACCCCTTATTGAATGTTGTCATTTGCTATGCACCAATCCTTTGGGACATACCGCATTACAATACAGTTCATAAATATTAAGAATAGGGGTCTGTATGACATTACTTAATTCCCTTAGGACACAGGGGTGTATACCATCAACCTGATGATTTGTCTATTTTAATCATCTTAAGACGGAGCTCCACTTCTTCCTTGGTTAGACGAGAAACATTTAAGATGGACTTTACCTCACCCCTATGCTCTGCTCAACAACAGGAAGGTCATTTTCCTTAGGAAATAAGGTGGAGAAAAATTGTTTAATGGGTTTGCTTTCTCCTCATCACCCTCTACAATACCTTCCTCACTACTTTTCAAAAGGGCCAACATATTCAGTTTTGAGTATGTCATAGCGCCAGTAGCGGCTTTGAAGCGGGATACAGCCGCCGGGTGTTAGCGGCTAATTGCAGCCAACGCCCGGCGGTTACAGCGCGGGGGGCGCTGCCGCCCATGCTGTTTAACCCCTTAGATGCTGCGACATCTTCACTCCAAACGGGACATCAGCGGTGAAATTGCTGAGTCCCAATCGGCTAACATGGCAGCGGGAAGCCTTGCAAAGGCTTCCATCACTGCCATGTTTTGAATTTCCCCACTTCCGGCCCCAGCAGAAAGTGGGGAAACCGCCATCTTGGTACACCCTAATGCATTGTCTATGTAATGCATTAGATTGTATAAAGGATCGCGCCCCCTAGTGGTAAAGCGCCCTAGGTGGACTCAAGGGTAAAAAAAAAATAAATCAATAAATAAATAAATTTTAAATTTTTAATATGTAAATTAAAAAAAAAGTATTAAAAAGTTCAAATCACCCCCCTTTCGCCATTTTACAAATAAAAAAGTTAAACATATTTGGTATCGCCACGTCCGTAAAAGTCTGATCTATTAAAATATATAATTTACCCCTTACGCTGAACACTGTAGAAGAAAAAAAATTCCAAACGTCAAAATTGTGTTTTGTTGGTCATTTCACATCACATAAAAATTGGAATAAACGTGATAAAAAAAGTTACATGCATTCCAAACTGCAAGTAATAAAAAGTACACCTGGGACCGCAAAAAACGCACCCTCACTGATGTCCGTAGGTGTTAGTACAAAAAAGTTAATGGTCGCACAAAATGGCACCGCGGCGCAAATTTCAAAAATAGAAAATGTTTGGAATTTGTTTACGGTACCAAAGCGTAACAGAAACCGTACATGTTTGGTATTGTCCAGATGCGTATCAACCTGTAGAATACAGAGAACACATCATTTTTACCGAAGAATGAACACTATAAAAAAAAAAAAAAAACTCCCGCAAACATGGTGCGAGTACATTTTTTTCACATTTTGCCCCACTTAGAATTGTTTTAAGGTTCCATAGTATATTCTATGGTAAAATTAATAACACCATTAGAAAGTTCATCTTGTCCCACAAAATAAAAGCCCTCACACGTCTATGTAGGTGGAAAAATTAAAAAGTTATGGCTTTCAGAAGGCAAGGAGGAAAAAAAATTTGAACTATATTATTATGACTGTCTGTCAGGATGGGGTTAATATGTATATAGTTAAAAAATATTTTGGCGTTGGTTTTACTCTCTTTGGCAAAAGGTATGTACCTCTCACAGGGAGAGCTTATGATGTTTTTAAAAACCTCCCATTTATTACCCGTTTTGTTATTTTTGAAGACCTAGTCCCAGTCAACATGGTTAAGGGCCTCTCTAAGCAGATTGAAATTTGATTTTCCTGTATCTATACCTTCCCGCAGTGTCCACTTCAGACAGGATTTTATATAAAGACATACACCTCCCCCCTTCCGATCTCTTCTAAGTAAGCTGTAACCCTGTAAGTTAAATGACCAGTCATAGGTCTAATCCAGCCATATCTCAGTTATCCCCACTATGTCATATTTTTCATCTACAATAAATAATTCTGAGCAAGGGCTCCTGCTATAGCCCGAAACGCGTCGGTGTTTTTTTCAGTGTACCCTCTGCATGTATGCACGGAAATAAAAGCAGCATTATTTTTGCACTAGTCTGCTGGTCTGGATCTGTTTTGCTCATATTTTAAATAATTCTAGTTCATTTATTTTATTGCTGAGACTCCCGGCATTGGTCGGCATGCAATTTAGAGGTTTTTTGGTTTTATTTTTTTTAACCCTGTCCTTATTAACTATAACTACCCCCCCTCCACTTCATCCCCTGATTTATTACTAATTCCCAGATCTCTATATTCACGATCTTGCATGGTATTTGTGTAGTTGCCCTTCCCTCCTAGTCCCTATTTTAAATATTCCTCCAACCTACTGGCCATTTTGCCCCCAAATACAGCTGCTTCCTCCCCATTTAGGTGCAGCCCGTCCCTAGCATAGAGTCTGTAGTCAAGACAGAAGTCAGCCCAGTTCTCCAAAAACCCAAAGCCCTCTTTCCTACACCATTTTTTGAGCCACCTATTCACCTCTCTAATCTCCTGCTCTCTGGTGTGGCCCATGGAACAGGTAATATTTCTAAAAATATTACCCTGGAGGTCCTTGCCTTGAGCTTTTGGCCTAAATCCCTAAAATCCTTTTTAAGGACACTCCACCTACCTCTAACTTTGTCATTGGTGCCAATGTGGACCTTGACAGCAGAAGTTTCACCAGCTCCACCCATTAATCTGTCAACCTGATCTGCGATATATCGAACTCGGGCCCTAGAAAGACAACATACAGCAGTCACATGCCAGTGACTTACCTCCCCATTTGGAAGTAAACCTGTGATGTAAGGGAGTGGCAAATGAACACAGCAGTGATGTCCTGTTCGGCCACAGGCAGGAAAAAAGCAGAAGACCGGAGAAAAATGCCGCAAAGCTAGTGATGGAACGAAGGAGAGTATTTTTTTTTTTTTAAAGAAAAAAAAATTGGGCAACAGTACCCTACTATTTTATTTTTTAATGAGAAGACGACAATCCTTTTAAAATCTAAAATCATTTAATTGATATTAAAGGGGTTGTCTCATTACATTGACTCATTTTACCTCAGTCCTGTTTTCTTGGTTTCATGTTGAATTCAGCTGTGTGTTTACTGGCTTTTACTAGGTTGCAGTAGAAGCCAGGTCTGTAGTTATAGCAACCAGTGCTGGCAGCCTACCAGGAGAGACCAAACAGGTCTGTAGCTATAGTAACCTCGGGAGCCGATGCAGCCCATACAAGAGGGGAGATCTAGGAATAGGTAGGACACTGTTAATGGACATATCATGCAAAGTGATTTGTTTTTGCATGATCTTTAACATAAAAAGCAATCTTTGTAGTGAGACAACCCCTTTAAGGAAATGAACAAAAGCCAGGCAGTTGTGAAATGCTTTATATCTTAGAGGTCCACTAGATCTCTCCACAAATTTATGGCAAATCTAAAAAAGAAAAACAAAAACTGGGCTGCAAATTATCAGTGGATTTGACCCTATACATTGAAGAAGTGAAATTGACTGAAAATTCAATGAATTTCTGCAACAAAATGACCGTGGTGCAAATTTAAAATCCTCAGCATGCTCGTTTTACATGTGAATCTTTTTAGACTATATTTGGATGGAGTTTTAAAACCCCATCAACATAAATTACACTGTAAATTGTAACATACAACACAAAACCAAAGCATGCGATATCACTTGTGATATTACCATTTAAAAACTCAAGAAATAAAAAAATAAAAAAAAATTCCTACTGAAAATCCTTTTCTTTCGGAAAACTCAATCATCTTGACGAGCTATTGATCAAAACTGTCAAACCCTTACGCAGGATTACGCATGAATTAAGACTTCTGATGCAAATGCATGTAACATCCACCACTACCTACATTCGAACTGTTATTCTTTTCACCATACTATATACATCAGGTTATAGATTATAATGGTCCACTCTTAATTTCTGACAAACTGCTATTCATAGAGTTCCCAAGTAGATTATTTAAATTGGCCCACAGCCCAGTTTTAAGAGCCTTCCTATTATTAGGTGAACTTGAAGGGTCCAGTAAAATCAATGACAACAGTGTCAACAGAGGCCTAATGGGTTGAGTAAGTATTTAAGGCCAAAAACAAATTATATATCCACCCAGTTCAGCCTACAGCGATGATTCAAAGGAACAAAAAAAAAAAAAAAAAAAAAAAAAAAACTTACAAGGAAGGAGCCAGTAGTTCTCATTTTAGGGAGGAAAAATCCTTCCCGACACCAAATCTGGAAATTACAATGAATCATTGGATCAACTACACTTCTCTCGAAATATAGTCACTATAAGGCTATGTTCACACGGCAATTATTGGGACGTATCTCGCCCCGTAATTTGCGTCGTACTGCGCTAAATACGGGGCGAGATACGTCTCAATAATTACGGTAATCCACAGTTCTCATAGAGAACTATGGATTACGTCTCCTCTCCCCGCTCGTATAAAAATAATAATATAGGATAAGTGACATATCAATTACTTGCGGCAAAACGTGCTGCAGTAATGAAGTGAATTGGGCCGTCGTGGCTGCTGTGTCCCCGCGACGCTCGGGAGTACGCATGTGTTAGCACGAGCTCCCGAAACACACGATGTACATCGCGTGAACATACCCTAATGGGCTAAGATGTTGACTTGGACTTGGGGAGAGAAGTGACATGTCAATTATGCGGGGCGTATAATGAATGTCTATGGGGCCGGTGGGCTGCCGCCCCGCTCCCGAGCGCACAGCGCGATTGCGGGCGAAATACTTCCCCGCAATGACACCTTGTGAGCATAGCCTAAGTTGTAATACGAATTTGGGCCCTTTTGAACTCTTTTGGTAAGATCATTGTGACAACTTCCTCTGGCAGATAGTTCCAGTCTCACTGCTCTTAAAGTAAAGAATCATCTTCTATGTTTATGTAGAAACTTTCTTTCCTGTAAAGGTAGAGGATGCTCCTCTTGTTATGGATACCGTCCTTGGTATAAATAGATCATGGGAGAGATCTCTGTACTCATCCCTGATATATTTATACACACACAGCCATCTTTTCTCTAAACTACACAATCCTAATTTTGACAATCTTTCTGGGTACTGTAGACCATGTCTTCCTTATGTTATTTTCATTGCCCATCTTTCAACCCTTTCGAAATGGGTTTTCTGATCTGGCTGCTTTCCCCCTTCAAAGTCTCTTCAGGCTCCCACCTTCTGTGCAGGCTGTGGGTGGGTCTATAGCAGTGACTGACATTCCAGCTCTCCTAGCTCCTACCCCTAGCTATGCCTGGTACAGGGACTGGCCAAGTAGGACGGCTAGCCATAAATGGCAATCGGCAGCAAGACAATCAGCGTTGCTGGTGCTGAAACAAAGTGAGTTTCAAAGATTTTGATTAACTCTGCAACAGAGGCTTTGAGACAGACTTAGAAAATCACTAGCATTGCAGTGTGCCTAATTCAAGACAGACATGCTCTAGTTTTAACCCATTACCGACACAGGACGTATGAGTACTGTATGAGTAGCGAGACTGCTGTTGTCAGCTGCTAATTGCAGACAAAACCTGTTGGTAACAACAGGGAACAGCGCTGGCTCCGTTCTCTGCTGTTTAATCATTTAGACACTGCAGCGTTCATGGCTGCGGCGTCTAAAATTATGGAAAACGGTGCCTCGCACTGTTTCTCACTCCTGCAGGGTGCCAATCAGTTGACATGGTGGGTGGAAGCCAAAATCGCAGGGTTTTTTGTAATTTCACAAATAAAAGTGATAAAAGTGTTCAAAAAAGTCGCATCTATCCCAAAATGGTACCAATAAAAAGTGCACATCAGCCTCACTTATGTTCATAGGTGGCAGAACAAAAAAAGTTACTGGTGAAAATGTCGCAGTGCCGCAAATTTAAAAAACAGAAAATGTTTGGACTACTTTCACGGTACCATAACGAAAACCCTACATATTTGGCACTGCCATAATGGTATCAACCTGCAGAATACAGATAACACATCATTTATAGCGAAGAGTGAACCCCATACAAGCAAAACCACTGCAAACATGGCACAAGTACTTTTTTATTCACATTTAGCCCCACTTAGAATTTGTTTGCCATTTCCCAGTATATTCTATGGTGCACTGAATTGCAATATTCGAAAGTACTTTTTGACCTGGAAAATAAAAACTCTATGTGTGATCAGCTATCAAGAAGGGGTTAATTTTATTCTGTAACATTCATTAAAAAAAAAGAAGAAGAAATTGCTATGGCTCTCAGGCCATTTTCTCCTTTGTTATCATGATGTAATAAAGCCAATTAGAAACAAGAGCAAATGACACAACAGTAGGTTATAGGACAAAGTAAAAATACCATACGAATAGAGGCCCCGTCCCAGGTGAGTGACTCTGCATCCACATTAGGGCAGCATTCTTGTCCCAGAATAATGACTGTAATCTAAATCTATATAAATATCCATCTCCTACACTGCTAAGTGCAGGGCACAGTGGAGTGATTTTGGATGAGAAGACTTCTCCACCCCACCCCCTTGGTACCACCCCATTATTTTTGCGGGTGCATCAGAAGCTGCTCTTCACTACATGGGCCATGTATTGCAAGATTTTGACCGACAAATTCCTTCCCTCAGTAAGAGCATTGAAGATGGGTCATGACTGGGTCTTCCAGCAGGACAAACCTGAAACACACAGCCAGGGCAACTAAGAAGTGGCTCCGTAAAAAGCACTTCAAGGTCCTGGATGGCCTAACCAGTGTCCAGACCTGAACTTGATCCATCAGTTACTTGTTCACCTACCACCACTGGACAGAAACAGTCAGGAGGTAGAAAATTTGATGAAGTACAATCCTCCTCATCCCAGTATGACGTCCATTGATGAACATCATGAATTGCAATCCTGATGAAGGCCTGGTATATGTGTACAAGCAGTGTCTGTGCTTCTGTTTGACCATCAATAACTATATTTTGGTAATACTGCCCACACCATCACCCATGTATAAGGGTTTACTTACCAGCATTTGCCTCCGCCTCATATTGACAGTTTTCTGATGAGGGTTGAAAACCCCTGAGCACATCAAGTTCCAGAGCAGTTTCCATTCAAACCAGTGGAGAACAGCACAGATAAGAAAGCGGCAAATGTTGGGCAGGAGACAAGCGTTGATTGTGTCTTGATAATAATTCACAGATGCCTAAAACACATATAAGCAGGACATTACATTAACATATACAGTAGAGCTTTCAAAATGCAGTGTACTTAAACTGGATCAGGTTCCCAGACGACTGATGAACCATTATTCTAGGCCTTAAAGGAGTATTACCACATCAAAGAAAGGCTTTACACATGTAGGCAATGGTAAATAAGCATTACCACCAAATACATTTCTGTTCTAATTTTGCTTCATTTCAAAGATACAGCAGGTTATCTATGCACCTTGTTTGCAGATTTCCTCGTACTACCTCTGTACTCTAGCCACTCAGCCCTTCTGCTGGTTCCAGAGCAGTGGCGGTCAGTAACCTAGGGAACCATCTGTAATCAAGCAAGATAACCTGCCGTATCTTGAAGATAAAACAAAATTAGAACAGTAATGTATTTGGCAAGAATGTCTATTTACTTTTGCCTACATGTCTAAAGCTAATTCAAGAGGTGGGAATAGCCGTTTATCGACAAACTATCTGCAGGTGTATGAAACCATATCATGAATTTGTGGCAGAGACATTGAAACTTTTTGGTATCAACTCCACTCGCCATGTTTGGAGGAAGAAGGACGACCCCAATAACACCATCCCAATCGTAAAGCATGGGGGTGCTTCTCTGCAAAGGGGGCAGTTCGACTGCACTGTATTATACAGTAATGTATTTGGCAAGAATGTCTATTTACTTTTGCCTACATGTTTAAAGCTAATTCAAGAGGTGGGAATGGCCGTTTATCGACAAACTATCTGCAGGTGTTTGCAGCCATATCAGGAATTTGTGACAGCGACATTGATTCGAACAATGTATATCTTTCTGCTTTCATAAAATCAGTCGATCTGCTGGACACCGAGCTAAATGTACTAGTCCTGTTAATGTGGCTTGTGCCCTGGATAATCCTGAGTTGCCGTTCCCCCCCCTCTTTCTGCCCATACTGGCAAACAGCTGTCAATCATTCGCAGGTAGGCAGGACTTGCTGCAGTGCGTTTGACTTGGTGTCTAATTTATTCAGCCTGCTTCCTGAAATCCAAGACGCTATACATTGTTTGAATCAGTGTCTCTGTAACTAGATTAAGCTGCCCTCCATTATGGCAGCCTAAACCTGGTGATAAACTCTCTTAAAGGGGTTTTGTCACAATCTCATGTCATACCTCCTGCATCCAGCTCTTCAGCTGTGTGTGCTCAGAAGGGGGTGTGTGATTTGTTTGAATTGCATATCATGTGACCCAGCAGGATGACATCACAAAGGCCTTTTCTGTCTGTAGTCAAAGAAGCCCTGTTTATGTAAAGCATTGTGAGTAGCTGAGAGGTAAAGTTTTTGCCTCCAGGTACAAGGGTCCTAGGTTCAAATCCCTGCAGGAACCAAACCTGTGTTTTTTTCTCTTTATCAATGCACAGACCTCATTGAGGTTTCTCTTTTATTTATTTGCACTGTTTGACTAATTACTAAGGCGTACAGAGGACGGGAGTAGAATGACAGCACCTGGGGTTTGAACACTCAGTAGCTGCCTGAGAGGAGAGGTGATGTCTGAGCATGTGCGACCAGGACTGAGAAGCTCTAAGCCCTGGTCGTATCCCCTGGAGATGAGCTGTAAACAATGGATCACTAAGGGAGCAGCTAAAACAAAAACGGTGCAGAATTTTTAATAATGATGAATGGTGAAAATGTTTATTTCATTTTCAGACTTCCCACGTCAATTTTACTTAGTGGCAAAACCCCTTTAAGAACCAAGCTATTTCTTTTACATTATTGTGTTCCAAAAGCATTAAAGGGGTGGTCTCGCTACAATGTTTGGGGTTTTTAAATTTTAAAAGATCTTTAAAAAAACAAGCAGCTTTGCAATATATGTTTCATTACAAGTTTCCTACTGATTTTGAGCTAGCCCTGTTTGTATTACTAATCAGCTCCTCAAATTCTATACCCGACGCAACACCGAGTGTTGAAACCTTATCTACTTGCTGGCAGGTCTGAATGAACTCCATCACCTTTGGAAGAAGGTGTGTAGACCCAGAGACCCTCCCCAAACTAAGCATGGGGGCTTCTCTGGAAGGGGGAGGATGGACACTGTCTGTGTCATGTATCCTGGAAAATCCTGTGTTACTGTTCCTACATGCTCTCTAACAGAGGTGTGGAATAGCAGTGTACCCTATCTGAGTTACCTATAAATTTTCAGCGATATTGATTGAACAATGTATATCTTATCTTCATAAAATCAGTCGTGCTGGCATTGATACCTTTATGTTTCTCCCTGGGATAATCCTGAGTATGCGTATCCACCCTCTGCCCATATGGCAAGTGTTCTTCGAGTGTGGCAGGACTTGTAGCAGTGCGGAGGGTTATTCACTTGCAGCCTCTTCCTGATATCAAAGCACACACAGTTTGAATCATTCTCTTTTAACTAGATAAGCTCCCTCCAATGACTGGCAGGCCACACACTGGTGAAACCTCTAGAGCAAATCCCATCCCTCCCCCTATCAAAGTTTACTTAGCTGTGTGTGCTCAGAAGGGGGGTGGGAGGGAAGCATAATGTGACGAGCAGGACAAGCTTTCTTGTAGTCAAAGAAAGCCCTGTTTAACTTAACCATTGGAGTACTGAGAGGTAAAGGGCCCCCGTAAAGAGACAAATCCTGAGAAAAGGTGCGTTTTTTTCCTTTATCAATCAAGACCTCAGTAGATTTCCTTTCATTTATTGCACTGTTGCAATTCCTAGGTCAGGGCGTGGAAATAGAATAAAGCTCCTGGTATTAGACCTCGTGGCTAGATGAGATAAAGATAAGCTCTTGTCCTGGTCTATGGAGAAGCTTAAACAATGCCTAAGGAGTAAAACAGTAGCAGTTATTTTTTTGATCTGAAAATGTTTAACAACAGCTCTTAGTGCAACCCCTCCAAGTTTTGTCTTATGTGTCCAAAAACATTAAGGTGGTTTTCGTTTCATGCAAAATAATCCTTTTTGGTCAGGAAAATTAGTCATAGCTGTGACAGACCTCTGCTAATTATACATAACTCATTCCCAGTTCAGTAGACACTTCACACTAAAGAAACTATCAAAGGTGTCTTTTGTGAAGTATTTGATAAAAGCTTCAGCTGCTACTTGCTTACATGAAACAATATGAGGTTCGCATAGGGGTCACATTTTTGATCAAAACTGAAGTTTCGGAGGTGGGTTTAAGCAGTTTTGATCAAAAATGTGAACTGAGAACCACAAAATTTTTTTATGTATGCTAGGTAGCAGAAATGCTTTTTCAAAACTTCCTATGTCCCCTTTGATAGTTTCTTTAGTTGATAGTGTGCTACTCATATTGGAATGTGTATGTATATTACAGCCGCACCAGTGTGCACCTATGCTAATTTTTTGTCAAAAAGGTTTTTTGGATGTGCGAAACCACATATTGTTTCTAGTCTGTATAGGGAGGAGTGGCTGCCTCCATTTTGGTTTTTTGCACTCCACCCACCTTCAAAGGTTTTTAAATCAATGCAGTGTACTTAGAAGCTGGTGCCTTCACTCCCTGAAGTATGGAGGTCTGAACAGTCCCCAAAAGAGAGGTAACAATAGTGTAGGACCCACCTGCATTGAGGTCCCGTTTCGGAGGTGGGCTTAAGCAGTTTTGATCAAAAATGTGAACTAAGAACCTACACATTTTTTATGTATTCTAGGTAGCAGAAATGCTTTTTCAAAAATTCCTATGTCCCCTTTGATAGTTTCTTTAGTTGATAGTGTGCTACTCATATTGGAATGTGTCAGTTCTGTGCTGTGACCTATGTGATGTTGTCACTCCCTGCTATCAGAAAAGACAAACAGCAGGGGAGAACAAGCAAACAGGTCGGTAACTAAAGAAACCTGAAAGCCCTCAGAAGTGATGAAATCATTTGGAGGTCCTCCTCAAAAAAAAAAAATTAACAAAGCAATATATTTGGAAAAGTCTTCATTTAGTGTTCCCTATATGTTGAAAGCTAATTTTTGCAGTGAGACAACCCCTTTAACATTTTACATTTTCCATCAACCTTGTTGTCTGAGTTGTATGTTTCAATGGCGCCATTTGGGGAATGTATTAATTAAAGAGGTTGTCTCACCGTAGACATTGATGGCTTATCTGTAACAAAATATTATAACCTCTTTCTTAAGCAGTGCTTCTGACTGTTCCCAGAGCCTGAAAATATAACCAGTTCAAATAAATACTGGAAACAAACTTCTCTGAATAAAGCTTTGCATTATAAACACATTGTATAGCCTTCAGGCTTACTGCACCCTTTCGCAAACACTTTCATAGTTACATAGTTAGTATGGTTGAAAAAAGACACGTGTCCATCAAGTTCAACCAAGGGTGGGGAAAATGTGGGTGAAGGGAGGGAGACAAGGATTTTAAGCCCAGCCTCCCCACTGGTTAATGCCCTGAAACCCACAAGGCAAGAACCAATCTGCTCCAGTGGAGACCCTATCTCTGACCCCAGAGCCTCCACCAGTCAGGATCCAGAATTTTACATAGCTACATACGCATTAATATTCTTTAGTTTCAGGTAGTTATCTAAGGCTTTCTTGAAATGCTCTACAGTTTCTGTTGTGACCAGCTACTCAGGCAGCTATTCCACAGTCCTTACAGTGAACGCCCTTCTCCTCTGGAGAGTAAATCCTTTTTTCTCTAGTCGAAGGGAATGTCCCCTTGTCTTTTGAGGGGGCTTCACTTGAAATAATTTTTCCCCATACTTTTTTGTAGGGACCATTTATATAAATTAATCATGTGTCCCTCCCCCCCCCTCTCCCGAAGCCGTCTTTTCTCAAGACGAAATAAGTTCAATTCTTCTAACCTCTCCTCATAACTAAGATGCTCCATTCCCCTTAGAAGTTTGGTTGCTCGTCTTTGTACTCTATCTCCATTACATCTCTTCTATAAACTGGGGCCCAGAACTGAACAGCATATTCTAAGTGAGGTCGCACCAATGCTTTATACAGCGGTAGAATTACATCCTTGTCCCGTGAGTCCATGCCTCTTTTAATACACACCAATATCTTACTTGCCTTAGAGGCAGCTGATTGACACTGCATGCTGTTTTGTAGTCTATGATCTATAAGAACGCCCAGATCTTTCTCAACAAGTGATTCTCCAAGTGTTTCTTCCTCTAGGACATATGATGCCTGTAGATTATTTCTACCCAGATGCAGAACCTTACAAGCACGCTCATCCCCTGTTGCGTTAGAGAGAAAAGTTCATCATCTCAATCCCTGGTCATTAGAACGGATGAGTAAAGGAGCTGATGCATATTTGGTATCGCCGCATGCATAACGGCCTAACATTGTTATTTAACCCATATGATGATGGCCGCAAAAAAGAAAACGGTCACAGAATGTCGATTTACGTCCATCCTGCAGCACATAAAAAAAAATAAAGTGGGATCAAAATGTCATATAAACACCAAAGTGGTGGTAAAAAAAAAATCCTTACAAAGCTCTGTACTGTATATGGAAAAATAAAAATGTTATGACTATGGTGATGCAGAAACGTTTTTCCCTTCTGAATAAAAGTGTTTTTATTGTGTAAAAGCAGTAAAACATAGAAAATATACAAATTGGGTATCGCTGCAATCCTGAATAAAGTTAGCATGTCATTTATACCGCATGGTGACCGCTGTAAAACATATATAACACTACCAGGATTACTGTATTTTATTCATCCTACCTCCCAAAAACCTTGACAAAAAGCGATCTAAGCTGTACCAATGAAAACTGCAACTCATCATGCAAAAAACAAGCCCTTAATCAGCTCCATAAGTAGAAAAATAGTTATGGCTGACAAAAGAACGCATTTCTATTGTGTAAAAGTAATAAAACATTAAAAAAATATATAAAATTTATATAATTGTACCTACCCGCATAATAAAGTTATCATGTAATTTATACCACACGGTGAATGCTGTAAAAATGTAGCTCAAAAACAATGGTAGAACTGCATTTTTTTCCCCGTTTTCATGGCCCAATGCTAAAAAATCTATGGAACACCTGTACACCCAAAATGTACAATAAACCCCTAGATGAGATCCCTGAGGGATGCTGAATCAAATATGGGTGATATCTAGAAGGTTTCACCTGTTCTGGTAGTTTGTGGGCTTTGCAAATCATGCTCCCTCCCATGTGCCCAAACAGCAATTAACCCTTCATATAGGGTATTGTTGAACTTGGAAGAAATTACATAACAAATTTTTGGGTGTTTTTTCTTTCCAGGATTCCTTGTAAAAATGAAACATTTTCAGCTGAAGTTGCAGACTGTTGAAAAAAAAATGTTTTCATTTTCACAGCCTAACGCTAAAAAAAATTGTGAAACACCTTTGGGTTTGATATACTCCCTGCAACCCTGGATATAGCCCTTAAAGGGGTTGTCTCACTACAATGATTGGGTTTTAATTAAAAGATCTTTAAAAAACAAGCAGCTTTGCAATATATGTTCATTACAAATGTCCTACTGATTTTGAGTTATCCCTGGTAGTAGGAGTGCTTCAGCTCCTCAAATCACTATAGCAGCCGACCTGTTGATTTTTATCTCACGGGTTCATTTTGCTGGTGACCCCATCAGCTTCTGAATACAGGTCAGGCACAGGGGCCCCCCCCCCCAACAGTTTTACTTCTGAAAGGGGAAGGGAGGGGGGGGGTCGGGCCCTTTTGTTGGGGAAATTAAACCCCTGGTGTGCCTGTTCCCCTGCCCCTCTAAAACGTTTGGAGGAGGCGGGGGTTTTGGGGCCCTGATCTTTTGGTCACATTTTGTGATACCCAGTGAAGTGGGTTACTTTTTTTTCAAATTTTGGTCCTGTGGGGCTTTGATTTTTCTAAAAGAAACGATCTGGGGGGGGGGGAAGGGGTTTTTTATCCCCCCCTGTCTGCTGTTTTTGTGAACATAGTGTTTAAATAGTAAAACTCTTCACCCCCTTGTGTGTCTTTCTGACAGGGTTTGTTTGTTTGTTGTTTGGGAGATGTGGGGATTTGTATGCAAAGAAGGGGGTAGGGAAACCCTTTTAAACCCCCCCTGCTTTGTTTTTGCTTTAAAACGCTTCACAAAACCTCTCCACCCCCATAGATCACCACTCTCCCTGCGTCCCCCGGGACTTTAAGAGGAGCAGAAAGGCTCGGGCCACAGTGCACCCAAATTCAGAAGTGAGCAGAAGATTTTGGGCCAGGCCCCCACCGGGGTTTTAACCCCGGGCACCCCAAACCCCCCTTGCCCCCCCCCTTGGCTTTTATAGAAGTTTACTGCATTTCCTGAGGGGGAGGCTGGTCTGTGTGCTGGGGGGAGGTAGGGGGAAAGGGGGAGGAAAAAGAGGCAGAAAAGAAAGCACCCCCTGAATTCAAAAACCCTTTGCTGCCGGGGACAATTGAAGTAGGTAAAAGGCCTGTAGTGGAGAAAAAATCCCTTTAAGGGGATTATCCCCCCAGAGAAAACCCCCCCCCCCCTCTTTGAAATAAATGAAAAATAAAATCCCAAACCCTTTTTCTAAAATAGGGCTTTTTTATAAAACCCCAAAAGGGTTTTCACCTGTAATTCATTTTTTAAAAAAAAAAGGCGCGGGGCCCCTTTAAAAAAACAGCTCTGAATTCCCCAAAGGGTCGGACGGGACGCTTGATGGATCCAAGGGCTGACAGCTGTGTAAAATTAACTGTTTCTGAGCTTGGAGGTACCCCTGGAAAGGGGGGGGAAATTTTTTGAAAAATTCTATTTTCCCCCAGAGCAGTGAAATTTAAGATCCTGTTTTCTATGGGTAGGGGGCTGAAAAAAAAAGGTAAACCTGTTCCCACTATTTTCCTCATTGTGTTTGTGCCTCCCTGCACTTTTAATGCAGTGGAGACTCAGATTTTTACCCTGTACAAATTTTTTTGGCGTTTTAACCAAAACAAAAATTTTCCCCCTTTTGGGGTTTTCCCCCAATTAAATTTTAAAAAAGGTTTTGGTTTAATTTAAAAATTCTAAAGGGATTTTCTTTGGGAAAGGGGGGAAATTTAAAGGTTTACTACCTAACGGGGGTAAACAAACCCAATCCGGTGTTTCCCCCCCCCCCTGGGAAATTTTAATTTGGAAAGGGGCAAAATAATTTTTTGCTTTTGCTAATGACATTTTATTTGAAAAAGTTTTTTAAAATTTCATCTACTATCAATTTTGTCTTTTTTGGTCTTGGAGGTGAATGGAAACTTTTTTTTAAAACCCTTAAAGGACCTTGCGTTTTTTTGTTGTTGACATGTTCACTTTTCCCTCCTTCCTTCAGAGCCTAACTTTTTTTTTTTTTAAACCTACATATGGACCTATGGGGCTTTTTTTTTGGGCGGGACAAGTTGAAACTTTCAAATGTGTTTTTTAATATTACCATAGAATTTTTATTTGGGAAATTGAAAAAAAAAAAATTCCCAAAAAGGGAAAAAAAATTTTGAAAAAAAAAAGTATTGCCCCCATATTTGCGGGGTTTTTTTGCTTTTAGGCGAACAATCTTCGGAAAAAAAAATTTTGGTTATCTGTAAATTTTAGGGTTTAAAAAATTTTGGAATCCCCCCCACCCCAATAAAAAAATTACCCCCAAAAAAAACCCTTATTTTTTAAAATTAAAAAATTTCCCCCCCCCCCCCCCCCCTTTTTTCTTTTTTTTTTTCCCCCCCCCCCCCCCCCCTTTTTGGGGGCCCAAAAATTTTTTTTTGTACATAACCCTACGAGTTAGTAAAGGGTGCTTTTTTGCGGGGCTAAAGTTACTTTTTTTTGCTGCAATTTGGAATGGTCCACTTTTTTGATCTTTTTTAAATTTCCAATTTTTAGGGTTTTTAAAAATTTGCCCAAGAAAGAAAAATTTTGGCTTTGGAATTTTTTTTTTTTTTCGGTTTTTCAGCGTAGGGAAAAAAATGAGGTTATTTTTTTTTAGGGAAATTCGCCCTTTTTCGGACAGGCCCGAAAACCAAAATAGGGTGAAACCCTTTTTTTATTTTTTTGTTTTTTTTTTGAAAAATTGGGGGATGGGTGGGGATTTAAAATTTTTTAAATACTTTTTTTTTGTATTTTTAAAACTTTGATTTTTTTTTTTTTATTTTAAAACATGGAGTCCCCCTAGGGCGCTTCCCCCATAGGGGGGCAAAATGGGTTTTTAAACCCTTATGATTCATAGAAAAATTCCCATTAGGCTGAAACCAAAGTTTTGCATTTTCCCCATTTCCCTGCGGGAAAGCCAGAAGTGGGGAAAAAAGGGGGGAACAGGGGCAGCGAGGGGGGCCCTTTCTGCTGCCCTTTTCCCAAAGCTTTGGGTTTCCCCGCAGCTCCGTTCGCAATAAAGACGGTGCCCCGGAAAACCTGTTTTTTTCATTCTTTTTGATGCCGCGGCCAATTTTTGGGGCCACGGCATCAAAAGGGGTTTTTAAACGGGCACGGGTGGGGGCGCCCCCAAAAACCCCCTTACCCTTTCCGGGGCGTACCATCTTTTTGGGGGTTTCCCGGGGAGGGGTTAAAGAGCACTGTCACTTTTGGGCCCCACCTTGTGAGGAAAACCCAAAAAGTTAGGGGACAGCCCTGCTGTTTCCAGCGCTGTGTCCCTTATTCTGTTGAGTATTTAATGCTCAAATCTGGTGGTCTTAAGCCAGAAGATTCCAGCCCCATTCATAAAAAAGAATTTTTCCCAAACCTGGGCTAGCTCCACTACCTCAAAATTGATTCCCTTTTTACTTTGAATAGAAAGAAACTTTGTGAACTGCCAGGTGGGGGGGGCAAAGCCTTGGGTGGGGGGGGTTTAAACCTGTAATTAAAAATAAGCTGGACTTTTTTTCCTGGCTGAAAATTTTCCCAATTTTAAAAGCAAAAAAAATACCCCAAAAACTGTTTGAATCTTCCCAAAAATAAGAGACACACCCGCTGGAATTTGGGGGCCAATGTCTGTCACTAGCTTGTGTTGCCCCCAAAGAAAGGGGGGCAAAACCCCCTATGTGACGGGTTTCCCCTTTTTAAGGGGTGTATTTTTCCAAATTTTGGGGGGGGGGGTCTTTTTAGAGGAGTTTATTAAGTTTTAGCACCTTAGAGTGTCTGCAAACCTGAAATGGCGCCTAAAGAAAATTGCAATGAAAAGGAAACGGACCAATTTTGAATTTGTTTGCTTTAGTTTCTGTGGAAAAACCTAATAGTTTAACACATTTCCTAAACACTGTTTTGAATACTTTAAGGCAGTGTTTTCAAATACGGCCATCTCAAGACCCATCAACAAGTCACATTTTCAGGACCTCCCACAGAATGCACTGACAATAATTCTATCACCTGTGCAATACTGAGGAAGCCTGAAAACCTGACCTGTTGGTGGATCTTGAGGACGGGAGATGAGAAACACTGCTTTAAGAGGTGTAATTTCTTAGATGGAGTCATTTATGGGGGTATCTAACATACAGGCCCCCCAAAGCCCCGTCTGAACTGGATTGGTCCCTAAAAAATCTATGTTGCAAATTTTCTTGAAAATGTGAAAAATTACTACTAGACTTCTAAGCCCCCTAATGCCGTTAAAAAATAAAGACATTTAAAAAATGATGCCAACCTACAGTGGACATATGTAGATGCTAATTACTATAAACTATTTTGTGTGGAATAAGAAATTTTTGAACTTTGAAAATGGCAAATTTTTCACAATTTTCACAACATTTTGCTGTTTTTCACAAATGAACAAGAATTGTATGGACCAAATTTTCTTACTAACTTAAAGCAGAATGTGTCATGAGAAAACAATCTCTGAATTACATGGATAGGTAAAAGTGTCAAAAAGTTATTATCACAAAGATTTCAAAAATGAGGCTACGTCAGGAAGGTCAAAACTGGCTGCGGCTTTAAGTGTTTAATAGATGCCGTACCCTTGATTTATATTTGTCATGTTATTTTCCATATTGATATGGTACATTGCAGCTGTTTTAATTTCGTGTATTAGTGTTAGGGTATGATCACACGGCGTAATTGTGGGGGTATTTCAGCGTGTGATTGTGCAGCAATACGCCCGACATGTGCCCCGCAACTACAGTTATTCATAACTCTCACAGAGGGCTTTGAATTACGCCCGTGTTCCCCGACGTATATTGAACGTTGAGGGGAAGTATGTGCTGGCCAGCATGTAGTTCTAAAACACCTGGCGTACTGCGGCACGTGAACATAGTCTTATATAAAGATGTGTATTTATTATATCTTTACCTGCATGGATCTCCTTGTACCAGGGTGCATTCAGTTTTGTTATGTCCTTTTGCATATAGTAAGTTGGAGGAAAATCACTGTGTTCATAACAAAGAATATTATAGCAGTTGATTTTAGGGGTTGCTGACTCATTTCGGACATCTTGAATTTCTGCATTTTATTTCAAATAGCTGAAGTTTGCTAATTGTGCTTGCGTACATTATAGCAGTTGATTTTAGGAGCTACTATGTCCTTTTTCAATGTTTTTTATGCAGTCTGTAAAAGTTTTTAAAAATCTTTTAAAACATAAGATCATTTATCCTGAGCACTGAACACCGTAAAAGAAAAAAAATCTAAACGCCAAAAGTGCAAGATGTCCCCTAAAAAAATTGAAATAAAAAGTGATCAAGAAGTTGCATTTATCCTAAAATGATATCAATAAAAACTACTCTTCAATAACTTTTTTGTAGGCTGGTGGCAGAAAATGAAGCTGCAGCACAAATTTCCAAAAAACAGAATGTTTGAATTTGTAACTACACAATACATGACATGCGATATAACCGATAACTACACAATACATCATAAACTGTATAACCAATAACTACACAATACATCATAAACTGTATAACCGATAACTACACAATCCATCACACGCTATATAACCGATAACTGCACAATCCATCACACGCTATATAACCGATAACTGCACAATCCATCACACGCTATATAACCGATAACTGCACAATCCATCACACGCTATATAACCGATAACTACACAATCCATCTCACGCTATAATAACGATAACTACACAATACATCCACACACAATACACCTATAACTACCAACTGCTATAATAAGCAATACTACACAATCCATCTCACGCTATATAACCGAAAACTACACAATCCATCACACTCTATATAACCGATAACTCCACAATCCATCACACGCTATATAACCGATAACTACACAATCCATCTCACGCTATATAACCGATAACTACACAATACATCATACACTATACAACCGATAACTACACGATACATCATATACTATAACAATAACTACACAATCCATGACACGTGATATAACCGATAACTACACAATCCATCACACGCTATATAAGCGATAACTACACAATCCATCACACGCTATATAAGCGATAACTGCACAATCCATCACACGCTATATAACCGATAACTACACAATCCATCACACGCTATATAACCGATAACTACACAATCCATCACACGCTATATAACCGATAACTACACAATCCATCACACGCTATATAACCGATAACTGCACAATCCATCACACGCTATATAAGCGATAACTTCACAATCCATCACACGCTATATAAGCGATAACTACACAATCCATCACACGCTATATAACCGATAACTACACAATCCATCACACGCGATATAACCGATAACTACACATCACACGCTATATAACCAATAACTACCCAATACATCATAAACTATAACCAATAACTACACAATCCATCACACACTATATAACAATTACTGCACAGTCACCACCACCTGACTACAGCTGTGCCCCAGAGAATAGACACATCCACTATGATGTCCAGTGATGTTGGGGGATCTGAGGGGCAGTCACACACCGTAAGGAAGCTCAGGACTATACACCGACAGGCCCAGCGGTCACTGCACCACCAGTCACGTGTAAGGAGGTGATGACAGTGAGGCAGCCGCTCTCTCACCTGTGCACATGTGCTGCTTCCCTGCTTCAGTGCGCCGCCATGACACCGCCGCGGAGGCTGCTGGGAGCGATCACGTGACAGCGGGAGGGGAAGTCTCTGCTGTCCTGCAGCAGGCTCGGTACAGTCCGGTGACGGGTAGTAGTCTGTGCCCGTACCCGAGAGGCCACAGGTCCGGGATACCCGCGGCCGGAACAAGGCATTTTAGCGCTATAGGCAAATCGAGCACACGGCGTCTCAAGTCTTCTGGGAAACAGCTGGGTGAAGGCATACACTGCGCCATCCTGTAGGGCTGCGATAACAACGGCGCTGTCTGTATTCTCTGTGTCAGGACGATTTGAACTTTCTAATCGGCATTCAGGAGATTTTCTGAGGATAATGGACCTCCTGTATGAAAACTGCCTAACAGTAAGACTGTGTTGCCCATAGTAACCAATCACAGCTCGGCTTTCATTTTTCCAGAGCTCTATATGAAATGAAAACTGAGCTCTGATTGGTTGCTATAGGCAACACAGTCTTAAAGCTAGATAGTTTTCACACAGGAGGCCCCATAAGTTTGTTCTCTCTGCCCGTGGACCTGTGTTAGGGGTGGTTTCTTGTGGAGTGCGGTTATGACTGGTACCACATGGCGATTCTTCTGACCCTGATCACTTTGAGCAACATGTATGAATATTGGCACTGACCGGACCGTTCTAAATAGCCTTAGGCCATGTTCACACGGTGTAATTGCGGGGCGGGAGCGGGGGGCTGGCACCTCGCCGGCCCATAGACTATCATTACTAGCGGTGCGTACACGCCGTAAATAATGTGCCTGTCACTTATCTCCCCCGCGGCGGATTGTCCGAGCGGGGAGAGGAGACGGAATTCATAGTTCTCTATGAGAACTGTGGATTACCGTAATGACTGGGACGTATTCCAGCTGTAATTCACGCAGTATGGTGCGTAATAACGGACTGAAATACGTCCCATTTTTAAGCCGTGTGAACATAGCCAAACAGGGAATCTGTCACATAGATTATGCCCCCCTTGCTGAGGGCAGCACAAGCTAGTGTCAGACCTGCTGTTTCCAGCGCTGTGCCCCTTATTCTGTAAGATGCAGGAGTTTTCAGGTATTTATTGCTCAAATCTGCAGTTTTCAGCCAGAAAAGAGTCAGTTTTTTTCATACCCCACCCATCTGAGGCTAGCCCCGCCCACAACAACTGATAAACCTATTTCTTTATAACTATAACTCCCAGATGGGCGGGGCTAGCCTTTGGTTGGTGGGGCTAACACCTGCTCAAGAATAAGATTTGAAGGGAAAATACTCAAACTACAGCATCTTACAGAATAAGGGACCCAGTGCTGGGAACAGCAGGTCTGACACTAACTTGTGCTGTCCTCAGCAAGGGGGGCATAACCTATGTGACAGACTCCCTTTAATCAGTTGTGATATGGGCGGGCCATAAAAAAGGACTCTATTCATGACCCATTTCTGGCTGAAAACTGCAGATTTGAGGGGTAAATGCTCTAAAACGACAGCATCTTACAGAATAAGGGACGACAGCAGCTGGAAACAGCAATGTCAGACACTAGCCTGCTGTCCTCGTTTAAACAGGGGGTGCAAAAACTATTTGAGCAGGTATTCTTAACAGCAGTGTATGAACATGCTCCACAATGAATGAACCTTGTTCTCTGCAGCTCAATACATATACAGTGTTGGCACTGTCTACGGCAAATTACGAACAAGGTCTGGCTCAGGCACCAACCTTTAACCTGTCTGGCTGTTCTATAATGTTCTGCACCTTAGGTGTAGGTGAGCCAAAGAATCCATAAATAGTGTCCAAGATTTTCTATAATAGTGGTGTCGATGCTCCCCAGATACTCCATCATCCAAATCTTTCTGGCACCCCTAACTATGAGGGGCACATTAAGCTATCGTACACACTGGCTTAAAATCTGGGGGCCGATATTTTTCGGGTGTCCGTAATTAGCGTTCGCGCGAAAAAAGAAAGGAGGGGTTTTTGCGCCAATTACGGGCCGAAAACGGCCCAATAAGCCGTGTGAACATATGCCGTCGAATGTGCCAATAGTTAAAGTGTGGCATTCTGTCATATCAAATTACATTATTTTTTGGCTGAAAGTTCACCAAAAACCTGAGGAGTCATTCCCCCGTTCATTTTTTAATGTTTCAAACATTTGGCCGTAGTCTGTTTTAAATGTTTAGGGGAGGCAAAACAACTAAAACAGTCTCTCATTGTTGGTGCTTGGTATTTCTTTATGGCGTTCATCATATGAGATCTTAAAATCGTATATTAATAGATCAGGCGTTTCCAGACGCGGCAATACCAATTACGTTTTTTTTTATTGTCTTTTTTTTGCATTTGTAAAATTAGAAAAAGGAAGTGTTGTAAACTTTTAATATACAGTGTATATATATAAATTTTTGTACTTGTTTAGTCCTCCTAGGATGCTTAATCACTAGGTGGCGTAAACTCTTGTACACTATTCTGCAATATACCCACCATGAATGGAGCTGGCGCAGGTCCATTTTTGCACCTCCTTATTGATAGGCAGTCACCTAAGTCTGCCTACCTGTCGTCCCAGCCCTTGGTATACCTGAAGGAATTTGTCGTTTTTGTAAAGGGACGTTCACGTATACAAAGTATGTTCACTATACCTGTTGAATAACTGTGCTTTCGCCCTTTTGAAAATTCTGGCTTGTAAACATGGAATTTCAACAAGGCAGACTTCTGCCTTTTGTACTTGAATATTTGTCAGCGTGTACACACCTCAAAGAATTGACATGTCAATTTTTTGTGGGCGCATTCAGTACACACCAACAAATGCTCAAGTAAAATGATCATGAGCTTAACAACGACACTAAATTTACATTGAAATCAATGAGTGAGCACGATCCACTCCGAGTTCGGTCTTTTTTTCCGCGAAAAATCCCAAAAAATAAGCATTCCAATAAACGCAGTGTGAATTGAACACTAAGGGCACGGTTTCACACGGCTTATTTCAAGCCGTAAGTTGCGGTGAATTGGATTTCGCTCCCAATTAGGCGGCTTGAAAAAGGGTCGGTGGCGCTTGAGCGCGCACCCCCCCATTAGACTTCATCTTACCACGGCGCGTATTCTCGAGCCGGGAGATAATGAACATGAGTCATCAATTTCTAAGGAAGAGTAATGAATCCATAGCTCTCTATAGAGACAATCTCAGTGAGATTTAACCGAGAAATAGCTGGACGGAGAGATTCCAGCCGTATTGCAGCGCAGTGCCCAAAATAAGCCGCGTGAACGGCCCATAACACTTCTGAATAATCAGGGTGTGCTAGTTTACTGGGTTTTCAACTACACCACTGGCTCCAAAGTTCTACAGTCTCTGTTTGCTGTGATGAATGAAAACTTTTAACATGCCTCCCTGTGGTTGAAGGTATGTCCCAAGGATCATTTGCACATGTGTTGAAATCCTAGATCACTTTCTGTGTGTCCTCTGGGTAATAGTGTGAAGGTTTTAGAGTCAATCTTGGTGTAACAAAAAACATCACTAGCTGTCGCCAAGTCCCAACGAAAGTAATGGTGAGGTTTGTGTGTGTCAGACACCTTCAATACTAACACTGGAATACAAAGGTAAAAAAAATAACTTTATTTAAACAAATACTCCCCAACAACATCCCTCTTTAACTGTTCTATTTAAATTTTATATAACACCTCTTCAACTCCCAGGCCTGAAAGTAGTTAATGCCAGAGCTTTTTTTTAATGTATTTTTTGAGCGCCCCGTCCCTTGCGTTTCAAACAGAGTTGTAACTTTTTTTATTTTTTCTCATGACACAGTATTTAATAGTGCGTCGTTGTTTAATTTATCGTAGGCACACGTTAAAGAAATAGAGGACTTGCAGAGTAAGTGTCTGTAATTTAGTGTGGAATAGTTTCAGAAGTTTGCAAGAATTTTTTTACACCGTTCATGGATTATCACATTACCTAAATCGAACTTGAGTTCATTAATGTCTACATAGGTTATTACGGTCTATTGATGTGTGGATTACCTCTAATATGTGTAGGTTGTATTTTTGTGTGTGGTAATTTATTATTGTCACAATTATTTTTTATTAAGTATTTTTTAATTATTTTAGTTGTTATTCTTTCTTTTTTTACACTTTTTTTAGATCTGTGTCAGTCCTAGGTACACAAGGCACGGAGATTCAGTACAGCACACAGGCTTTGGCCTGATCACTGCTTGTGTACACAGACAGCTACTTGGTCAAACTTTCTAGTCCCCAGAATACTGTTGCATTTGGGCGGGGAGCGGGTAGGAGTGCATTTAGGTTGGTGGTTTATGATGGCCTGGTCCCAGTTGGGCTCTGTCTGGGTCACACGGTGATGTTTACCGATCATACTCCGCCAGAGCAGGTTGAATCCCTTTCTGTGATTGTTGATCGCTGCGGGTACATGTGGTACGCACCACTCGCAATCAAATGTGTCGAGGGTGTAAAGCACGCGTTGTGTTGCGGAGGATTCCTCTGGCTCCCCGATGCTCAGAGGAGGGAGATGTCTCTGGTGAATCAGGTCTGTACTACGATAACAGCCCGTGATCCAGTAACGCGCGGCGCCGGACCCGCCCGCGAAACACGCCGCCAAAAGACGTCACGTAGACTAACGCCTGCACCAGCTGATGCCAAAAGGGGTCAAGTGGTGGTCGTTAAGGTGTTAAATAAATATGATTTCCGAAGCTGTCTGACATATGATCTAGTACAGATATCGACATAAAGTCCACTTACAAAATAACAAACACAACACAAAAACAAGACCAGGTATGTATTCTAGAACTATCTCCTGAGGCTGATGTTATGGAGTTGCAAGAGACTGGTACAGGCCACAGCTACAACACAATCGCCAGGGGTTTGGTGCTCTATCTTTGTACTCCCTCTTCTGCTTCTTCCTCACTATTTTGTTAACAGATAGCCACCTATGCCGACACAAATACAACTGCCGACTCGTATCACGGGCGGGGGGGGGGGGGCCATGATGAGTTTGTTCCAAGGTAGGGCACAGGTAGGATTGCTGGCTAGGAACAAGTGGAGAATCATAGATCTTTGTTGTGGAGCAAAATATCTGCAGAGTCAAATGGCCAGAATAAAGTCCAGTAATGGGGTCGGATCCAGATGAAAAAGAAAAGGGATAGAAAACAATTCCAGTCTGAGAAGTTGTCACCTGTGAGTCACTGGATGTAACTGTACTGACACTTTTACTGTTTATATGACGTCCCCAGGTATCAGTTCCAACTGTGTATCCTCCACTATTAATCTTCACCGTTTAGGGTATTAATATTGCATTATAATATTAATGAACAATATGGCAGTATTATTCAGTCACTTGATGGTATTGATCTGTGGTCTTGATGTGGAGGTATTAGTCAGTCACTATGTGGTGATGATATGTGGTCATGTTCTGGTGGTGGAGTATTGTTCAGTGTGATTAAATTTGGTGTTAGAGGTCACTTATATTAATAGTGATATGTAGTCCATAAGATGTGGGGGTATTTATTACATTTTCACTATGAGGTGTTGGATAGTAGGCACAAACACAGAAAATAAAAGAATGATTGCTATGATACTGTATGACAGTAAAAACCGAGCAATTATTTTACAAACACGATTTCTATTAGTGATAAAGTAATTTTAAAAAAATGGCAGAACTGACATATTATTTCCCCCACCATTATCTATAGACCCAATGCTAAAGAAACTTGGAACAGCCAGTGCATGGCCAAAATCACGAACACACCAGCCACCTAGAGATATTCTATTGATGGGTGTCGAATACAAAGATGGGTCTCGACATTCTCATATAGGTTTCACGCTTTTCTGAGTACAATTTGAGGGGCTTTATGTTTTAAAATGCGACATAACAGCAACCCACCAAAATCCCGTTTTTCAAAAGCTCAAATAACACTCGACCTCTCCATATATGCCCTGCATATGTGCCCAAACAGCAGTTTGGCACTCCACAATATAGCACATTATTGCCTAAACTTGAGGAAAGGAATTGCAGTAACGCATCTTTTTATTAGAGTCCTTTTTTTATTCCAAGGATTCCTTGTAAAAATGATAATTTACACTAATTCAGCTAAAATTGCATATATTGTTGGTGAAAAAAAAAATTTCTTTTTTTCATTTCCACTATGTATTAAAATCCAAACACTGTCAATGACATACTAAGTTACCGCTGTTTGTGTGTCATGTACTATCACACTACATCCCTGGAATTAGTAATCCTATGAAGTGTAGGTTTCCAATTATGAGGGGTACTTTTCATGGGGTGAGATGTTTAAGTTTTAACACCTTAAGTGTTGCCCACAAACCTGTAATGGCACCATAAAAAATAAAAATCCGAATTGAAAACAAATTGGATTACCCAATGTAAGTATCAACAGTAGGTGATGAGCGCCTCCTCATTATCTGAGGCTTGTGGTTGATCACAGGTTAATGACAAGGTGGCCCATATAGATATCTCTAACAACGCAGAATTAGGGGAAATTGCTGTTGATTTGAGCCGTTCTTCCCCTATGGTCACATCTAACCATGTTCTCTAGAGAATAATAAAAACAATAAAAAGACATTTAAAAATGTAATCTCCAACCTACAGTACGACATAAGTACACACGTTAGTTATCTAAACTAATTTGATGTTGTTAATAACTCTCTGCCTTACATCTCAGAAAGTTATGGAACATGTTATTGATGTTAGTACTTTGGAAAGATGTGCAAATTTTTTTTAAATCATTCCCACAAATATTGATATTTTTTTCATATAAACTAAAAACAGAGATTATATGGACCAAAAATTTCTTACAAACTCTTAAGAGGCACAAATCTGAGTTGTCATTGAGAAAACAGATCCCGAATCACAGGATAGTGTAAAAGTGGTCAAAAAGTAATTACTCACATAAAGTGACACGACAGACTTCAAAAGTTGAGGGGCTCTTTCAGAAGGTCCAACTACTGGCAGTGGCAGTAACTGGTTTATAAAGGCTATTATTCACATCTTAAATAAGGCAGTGATTTTTTTTAATATTTTTATGTAAGTGTTTTTTTGGACTACATATCAAGCGTTATACTGAGTGGTTTTAGCCACACTTTCTGCCCTTTTAAGCATAAGGCAGTTCTGTAGGTTCAAAACCCCTGCAGGAACCAAACATGATTTATTTTTCTCTTTATCAATTCATATACCTGAATAAGGTTTCTTTTTTGGGAGTTGGTGGGTGGTTTTGTGCACAAATTGCTTTATGACTGCCTTGATCTTTGACAAATTACTAAGGAATCTAAAAGGATGTCAGTACGGTAGGGACAGTGCGACGTGGTGGGATTGAATTCCTCGCTCAGCAGTGGATGTGTGTGATTACTAGACAGGGAATAGATAGACTGAAACAGTAAACTTCCTGAGGAGGAAAGGATGATGTCTGAGTCAAGGTGCAACAGAGGACTGATAGTAGCTCCTCATCCCTGGTCGTCTTCTCCACCTGTTAATGAAGCTAGAACCCGAATGAGATCACTGAAGGGTAGTAGCTAAATACGAAAACTGAATACAGAATTTTTTTAAGTAATGGTGAAACTGAGGCGTGAAATAGTATTATTAATTTAATTTGCAAGAACTAGTTCCACAATCCCGTTTTCTTCCTGGGTGGGAAGACCCATTAAGTCCTGTGAGTGCCTCTGCGATAATACAGCAGTGAGGTCAGGATTCCTTGAGTGGAGTCCTTTTCTGAGTCCCTCTGTTTTGGAGATTTGAACTAAATATCGATCCAGACTAGTAACCTGATAGGTGTAAAGAAATCCCCTGACTACCCCATCGTAGTTCATTATTCTGGACACAGGGGCCATACGAAGGGAAGAAGTCACGAAACACAGATGATATAAAAAGAAGATGCTCCAGAATTATTATTTCACACGGAGAGACAACAAAACGATTACACCTAACAGGGAGAGGTTCCTCTTTAAAAATTAAAGAAAATAAACTTTTTTCACCATAAATTCTTTGTGCGCACGGCAGGAAAACCATTTGACCTTATAAATTACTGAACCAATACAGATATAACATATAATACTGAGTCAATATAACCATTTAAAACACTTTGTTTATTGATGTTAGATTAAAAGATAGTATATGCAACAAGACACAATGCATAGGATATGTGTGGTAAATCTTCAACAGTAGTGAGCAACCGGGAGTACAATAAATCGCAATCACAGAAACAAACACTTTAATTCTGTATAAAAATTAGGATAAAGAAAAAGAACATAGAGCTTAAAATCGTACTCAATCACCAATCCACATAACACTGGTAGTACCGACACAAAAATTTAAGTAGTAGAATGGGAAATTCAAAGACTATTTTTAATCCCAATACGAATGTCATATTAGCAATGCAACGGCTCGCGTCATATCATAATTGAGTCATGGGGAATGATAGATAATATGCTTATTACATTCCCATTAATACAGTAGAGCTCTGTAGGTATGCAGGGAAATCTTTCTGCGCGTTTTGAACCTTAATACCACCGAGATAAGCATCAGGGGGACCGAGAGGTACATACGCTAGCTTACATACATAAGTAAACATAAAACAGGCACTCCGCACACTGAGACATATGATGGTGATCATTATCAATGTGCAATCTACACATTTACACTGCTCTAAAGTGTGTATGTAAATCCATCTCCAGAACATAGCAGATCCTGCAGAGAAAATCCAGTGAGTTGCGCACATGAGTGAGACATTATCAAGCCTCTTTCTTTGAGACACAGCCCTGCACATAATAATTGGATCTATAGATAAAAGTTTCTTTTTCTCAGACTCAGATGCATGGGTAATTGATAAGATACTAACTGAGTTCAATCCATCAAGCTTGTTCAGGTTGCACGACTTAAATTTGCGGCCCCGAACTTCTGCAGACATCTGTGGATTAAAGGGAGGGAGGGGGAACAAGAACCCTGTCACATATTTTTACATGGCCACCCTTGCTGCGATCTGACAGAACATAGTCTAGATAAATCAAGGGAAATACCTGAGCATGTTTTCAGCACTGTTTAGCCCCTTATTCGGTAAGAATATGCTGAGTAGATTTTCGTGTATATGAATAATTGCTCAAATCCTGAAGTTTATCAGCAGAACAGATGTCCCTTCGAAGAGTCCTCGAGTGGTAGTATTTATTTTCAACCCTAATTATAAGGCACAAAATCGAAAAAATGCTAAGCACCCATGACATAAAAGCACAACTTAATAAAAAGATACTCCAACTGACAAACACTATTAAACTATTTTGAAATAAGGTAGAAACATGGAAAGTATACACATCAATACAGCTGAATAAAATTTATACTGCCAAAGGTGGGCGCGAGCTAGCCTAAGGTGTTTGGAGAGCTAAACATCCAATTGCTCATTATGAATAATACATATCTTTTTTATATCACAAAAATTGTATTTTTTAAGCGGCATGAAAAGCAGTAAAGAAATATGCGACAACAAGAGCTTCTTTAGAATCTGTATGAGGAGATATGGCGTACTTGCACTTTCATTGTGGCTTTATTAGTCACCACCGCCCATCACCACCTAAAGTTTAAATCGGTGCAGTGTGTTCATAATACTAGTCCTTTTCCACTCCCCTGAAATTGTTGAAGGTCTGAACAGGCCCAAGAGATGGTAAACAGATTTCTCTTAGTGTTAGGACTACTAGAGACTGTACAAGGGGTCCCCTGATGAAAACGGGAGAGTGAGCTTAGTCACTTTTCTTGTATCAAATTGTGACCCTAGTAGAGAACCACAAAATTTTCAGTATATCCTAGCAGTACATGGCATTTTAATCAAAAATTCCTTTATATGAGCTCTTTTGATGTTTTTACATTATAGTATTTAAAAAGGTGTAGCTGCTTGTGCATTTGGAAATTCTATATGATTATTTGTTATTATAATATGATATCCGGTGATCAGCAGTGTGCATCCTATACTTATACTCTTTTTAAAAAAATTGTTTTTGATGAGTGCATGATATGCCAAATAAATGATTTTTCTCTTTTTGAGATCACAGTGATTATATATCTGTTGGGTTTTTTCTTTTTAATTTTGTTTTATTTACTATACTATTGCGTTATATTATGAGTCTACCATTTTTTTCCCCCACGTTGTTGTATGTTAACTTCCATGTATTGTGTATGTTCTACAACAAAGGAGATTTTAAACAAGGTCTTTAGACACTTAAAACTAAACAAGATTGTCTGAGTCTGCCTATGCAGGCGTTTCTCGTGGTGCGGGATGCACAGCAAGCAAACAGCTTATCTTTCAGCCCCGGTATTGGATTTAAAACTCCAGTATATTTATTTCAACACATGTAAAAAGCAGCCATATGTACATATGCCAAAACGCCATGTCGCTCTGACACGAGCGTTATCAATCTCAGTAATAGTCAATAATATAATTAGAAAAAGAAGTTGCTGGGACGGATAGTCAGCGTTCCACAATTCTTTCATATATATTAGATATACTACAGTAGCTGACTGCGGGATAACAACAACACACATTAGTATGCAACAACAGTTACATGCTTAAACCTTTGTACCCTTTCCTGCTAGCACTTTCTATTCCTTCAATTCTTTGTGAGGTTAGGTTTTATATAGTCTGTCTTATGATCACATATGGCTGCGAGACCTATATTATATTCAGATTATCTATCATTCACGGTTAGCTATGTAGCGCCGTTCATTATTCACAATTCTGTATTTGAGAGTTATGTGTCTTATTTACAGGTTTACAAAATAATTTGAGGCAAAAAGCCCCCTTTCCGAGTCGTACTAAAGTATGACTAGTGGAAAAACAAGAGCCACTTCTGAGAGCATATGGTAACGCTGTCTATGTCTCTGAGGGGCGCATTGACTTTTTGTTGCTCCTCTATGAGTATCATGATGGCTAGCGCTTTTATACATGTTGGTTTGTGAGAATTAAATTATCTATGGATTTTCTAAAATATATCTTAGACAATTAATACCGTGAGGGCGAAGAAGCTGGTTTTGTTGGTTCTATGAGATTCTGCAATTTCCGCAGACCACGTGTCAAGCTGCATAGGCGCTTCAGAATCGAGTTCATGTTGTTTGATTGCTTACAATTCTCTCGCTTGGCCGTCTGTGCAAGCATTACCATGAGCACAAGTCACGTCCTTCAACTCGGATCCTTCCAGAACAGGGGATGACCATCTCTCTTAATCAGTAAGTTGATGGTCCAGCACATCTTTCTTTTTTTTCTCTTCAGATACTTATTCCTTCTGATGTAGATATGATACCTTGTGATAATCTAGTCAGCCCTCATGTTAGGATTGCTTATGCATACTAATGGTCTACCATGTGTCATATAGTATATTTTGGATAGAGACACTTGGTAGGCACATCTGAAGACTATGTAACTCTATATGTGTCAAATGGATAAGTTAGTCAGAAAATATTTATTGCAATCTCTGTTCAGTTCTCTTAGACGGAAAAGTCCTTCACTGATCGATCTATTAAATGAAAGGGAACACCTGTCCACTGAGAACCTATTGCTGAATCTGATACTAGCAAGCATTCCAGACTATAAAGTGTAAGAGGACTCTGAGCAGATATGATGCTGGTATATGTTTTGTGGGGAAGAAAATTTATCAAGCAGAACTTGTCGCTTGTAATTCTTTAAAATTTATTTTAGCTTTACTGTGTTTGAGGTTTAAGGAGTCTATGGTGGGTGTTACCATTAATTTGGACATTCTCATCTGCTGTAATTGCACATTTTTACTACAAGGACGGTTTCTATTTTCAGTCAGACTGGATCTAACCACTATACATAAACAGTGTGTCAGCATCCTCTATAGCACTAAAAACGTACATGTAAAGGACACAAATAAGAATAAGGAGGACGAAAAGAAGTTTTTGTGAGAAACAGACATTTCTGCTAACTTATAGGAATTAGTATGAAAAAAATGTGAGAGGTTCTTAGTGTTGCACTTTTTATTATCCAAAACTGGTAATATGGCCCACCTACCTGCGGCATAGTTTGACCCCAAATTGCAGAGGAGTGGTAACCTACACTACATGAGGCTGTCCTCTCATCAAGCAGGATAAACTTGGTAAAATAACCCCAAGCCACTACAATCCCTGTTATTTTCGCATGTGCTCCCTTAACCACCATGTCACCATATTGTCTTCTAATGTACGTCGGTTGGGCTGTGGAAATGTGCCTTAAGAAGGGAGAGTATTGCGTTATCCTATCTCACACTCATCGGTGGCACCGGATTCAAATCCATTTTCCAGTTCACTTTTCCTACAATTCTAGGTCAGGAGAAAAAGGCAAATAGTCAAATTAATTAACAAAGGTCAATGACTACTAACCACTCTTTTGACCACAATTTACAATATAAAAGGAAAAAAATTAGTTGTTGTACATAACACCAAAATTGGTTATCGTCGCGCATATGTGGTTCTGTAAAAAGTCTGATTTTATTCAATACTACTGCAAATCTACTTTATGCCTGAATGCTGAGGAAACTGTAGAAATGAAAAAAATACATTAAATATATAAGACACTAAAATTAGGAGCCTGGTTTTTTGGGTCTCCTTATTGTCTAGTGTTGAGAAGCTGATTAGTTCACGGTAGTATGGAGGCCATCCGACTATCGGACGATGTAGAGACAGCCATCATGCGATCAAGATAGTCTATAAGTATCGAAGAGTTAGCGAGGTTATGAGCGATGGTAGTCCATTTAAAGTTCTAAGAGAGCACCTAAAGCTACGCAGTTCACTCTTCACTTTTTATCTATTACCCCAAACCAGGGCTTGAGGAAGCTAGAATTAAAACATACTCACCAAACAGTCAAATGGATAACTGTGCTAGCATTACTTAGGCAACACATCTTATGTTAATAAAAGCCACAGAAAAAAAGTACACGATAAAAATATATTTAATCAGCACCATTGCACTATTCCTGGTCTTGATACTCACAGTTGCATGACCCTTATAACCTGCATCACACCACACATAAAAAAGGTGCCTTAGAATGGCAGATCATGATGATTGAATACCATCATTTTTAAACTTGGAACTGGACATGTTGTGAGCAAATTTCCCTGTCCTGGAAACGCAGCATGAGCCCCACTATACCTGCTAGACCCGCCATGATTAACAATCAGTGCCTTGAGCCGGAAAAAGGTAGTCATGTTTCTAACCACCGATTTTATGGACTTTATCACTAGGAACCATTGACTATATACCTTGTCCGTGGGGCCACAGCATTGTGAGTCCGTCAAACCATGCATGACTCTCCCTAAGAAATTGAAATGAGAAGAGCCACATCGAAAAAGGATTCTTTTCAACCACCATTTTAGTTGAAACTGGACATTGACTATATCTGTCCTGTACACGGCAGAAAGACCATATCAAACCGTCTGAACCACAGAATTAAAAGTGCCGAGTGACAAGAGGAGACTTTCACACCATCCATTTTAGTTTTGAGAACTGCGGACAAACATTATGACTGTTGAGACCTGTACCTGGTATTACAACGCAGAATTACTCATTTGTGAAAACGACTTGTACTGAGACACCGATCGATGAAGTATAATAAAGTGAGCCGTAAGGTGGAGTGGATTTTGGTGGCACAAAGGATGTCTCGCCTAGATTTAGAAGAACTTCGTAACCTAATTAGTTTAGAGTTGTCATCTCTGTATACATTGAGACTAGTCACCTGCTCTTCGTTTAGTTTTCCAAACAGAGCATGACAGACTAGGACTTGGGCTAGAACCTGCATTGACGCGCACGAGATTTTGTTAAAGCAATATGAGCCAAGTGAGTGAACAAAAGGCTTCTTGTTGAACCACCATGTTCTAGGTTGTGACTGGGGACGATGTTATGTATGAAGAAGCACAACTTTTCCATAGGCGTCTGACGCACAGGCATACGCGGTTTTCCAAGAACCCCGCATGACTATCCATTCCACATGACGAGACGTATGATGGACGGGTCAATTTTTGTGGATCCGTGACTCGGGAGTACGAGGAGGCGTAGACTGCTGGATATGGCAGGTTGTTCCGATTAATAACCACTGAAGGACACAGATTGCCTGAACGCAGTAAACGATACTGATAATCTACAGGGCCCAGACCCAGTGCTGAAGACATCCCCGACGGTCCTTAAGGCACACGCGGGTACTGAAACTACACGATTCTGCATTGCGTGTATGTCGCCAGCACTAGGAGAGGGAGCACCTTGGGCTACTCTTTCTTATATACCTCAAACCTCCAGAGTCCCGTTTAACCGCCCTCACTTAGCGTCCATACCACCTGAATTTCGCTCCATAGTTTTCAGAGATATAATATAAAATTTGACAGGAAGGAGTATGTGAGTAAGAAACATTGGAATGTCTCCCTTTCGATTAAAAACTGCCACGATCACTAAGCTATAGTCTCGAAATCCCTGTTGCTCTAATCAAAAAAAAAATGCTGGGAGTTCAAATATTAACTGCAAAGTAGAGCTCCTATCAACAAAGGCTTTCCTTGCACCAAAAGAGTGAAAACAACACATGTGTAATCTGAAATGTATCATTAATCTGATCCTAATAACAAGGTATATTTGTGCTCACACTCTATCAATTTCACCGTTGGTGACTTACAAAATTGCTGGATGATCAAATGTAGAGCTGACAAAGTAGAGTTCATTCAACAAAGCTCTGTTCCTTGCGCCAGAATGTGAAAACAACACGATCTACTAGAAAGGATGTATATCGATAATACACGCAAAAAGGGTATTTGTTCACCTATCAAATTCACGGCTGTGGTGACACGTTATCAACAATTGCTGGTGGAGTTCAAATTTCTACTGCGAAATAAATCTAACTATACCAAAGCTGGCCTGCGCCAAATGGAGAAAAACACGTATCCTTGAAATGAATTCGGTAAAATATCAATGTTATTTTTTTGCACCTATCAAATCACCTGATGACATGTACTATAAAGGATTTGCATGTATAGCAATTTAGATGTCAAGCAGTCTCAATGAACAAAGCTGTAGTGCGCCAAAGTCAAAAACACGTATCTGTTATTTTGCTTATAATACAAGATATTTTTGTAAGCTTATTGCTGGCACGGCCAAAACTGACACAGGAAGCATTCCGAAAATCAGGACGCGATCTAATAGATGATGCACAGATTTTTAACCTAAATATATCGCATGATCAAAAATTTCAGATCAACAAAAAAACTGTGCCGATTTCACACTAGTTGTTGAAAATAATCGCTTCAACACTATTACATTGTCACATTCCCCTAGAAAATTGCAATAGAAAGAGACCAAACTTGCATGTTTTCCAAAATGGTACCAATAAAAGGTACAATTCAGGCCATAAAAAATGCACTGTAACTCAGGTCCATAGGAAAAAGTATAAAAAAGATAGCTAATGTGTATAGCAGAAGAAGTCGACAGAAAATTAAAGAAAGTGTGTCATTTATTAGTTTTTAAGTCCATAAACATTACAGATACACTATATATTTGGTATTGCCGGAATTGTATCAACCTGCAGAATACAAGAAACATAATTTATACCAAAGAGTCGACACCATAAAAACAAAACCCCTGCAAACATGGTACAAGTATGTTTTTTTTTTCACATTTCACCCTACTTAGAATTTTTGGGGGTTTCCCAGTATATTCTATGACTTGGTCCCTCAAAATAAAAGCTCTCATATATCTATATAGATGGGAAAAGAAAGGTACTACTCTTGGAAGGCAGGGAGGAAAAAATCTAAGAGTTATATTATTATGACCAGCTGTCAGGAAGGGCTTTAAAGGGTTTTCTCACCACAATTATTAGCTTTTAATATGTAGGGAAAGGTAAATGAAGACTATTACCACATACATTGCTCTTTTGCTTTGGTAAGGAGATGAAGAATAATTTATCTTCTCTTAGAGTACACAAGTTTCTCTGGTGACTGACCACCTCTCTCTGCTGTCTCTTTATTTTTTTGACTTGGGCTGCTATGTCAGTTCCGAAAATGGTTAGTAACTCCCTGCAGTCTTATCTCTAGCAACGGAGTTTATTTATCTAACTTATTTAGTGCATTTTATAAACATTTCGCACTCATATCACTAACAGGAATAGCTACAAACAGCAGAGCTGATATGCCAACCACTGCTATAGACGCACACACCCTGAACAGGAAGTTTGAGTCTAAAGCCTGCTGTGGCTCTTTAAAGCTGCCTGGTGTGAAAACCCCTTTAATAACATTTAACAGATGAGCTTTGCAGGATATAGCCTTTTTAGTAATAATTTTTTCATATCCGCCACAATTTTGGATCTCAATTAAGTACAAATCGTTATAAGGAAGTAAGGCTGGTTGTGTTTTTGTTTTTATTTTTTAGGCTATGTTCACATGGCTGATTTTGGGATGGATTTCAGTCCATACTGCGTGTCGTACTGCACGCAAATACGGCTGAAATCCGTCCCTGTCATTATGGTAATCCACAGTTCTCATAGAGAACTATGGATTCCGTCTCCTCTCCCCGCTCGCAAAATACGGCGAGCGGGCAGAAAGTGACATGCACATTTTCCCGGCCGGATCAGCGCCATGAATAATGAAAGTCTATGGGGCCGGCGAGCTGCCGGCCCCTCTGCCCCACCCCCGTACACGCCGTAATTGCGGGCGAAATCCGTCCCGCAATTACGGCATCAATCAGCCGTCTGAACATAGCCTTACAGCGGGCACCGTGCGGTATAAATGGCATACTAGCTTTACTCGGCAGGTTGATACAATTATAGCAGTACCCAATTTGTAAATTTTTTTTGTTTGTTTTACTGCTTTTGCACAATAAGAACGCTTTTATTCAAAATAACACATTTTTGCATTGCCATAGACTGAGAGCCATAACTATTTGTTTGTGGAATGAGTTGACATTTTTATTGGTCTCATTTTTGTGGGGACAAGGCGTTTCGATAGCTGTTAAATCCATGTTTTGGAAGGCAGGGTGAAGAAAATACTGCAATCCCAGCAGTGTTTTTTTTTATTTTTAACAGATTTATTGGCAGGTTGTTACACAAGTGGCAAATATGCGTGTTTTATTCTTTTTGGGGATGATTTTTATACACTTTTCGACAGAGAGGACTTAATTCTATGATTTTCAGATCACTGTTAAAATGGAGACACGGGCAAAGCCTTTGTTAGGCTTCTGAGCTGTCGGTGAAGGCATCGGAGCTCACGATCACACCACGGGAGCTCCGATAGGAACAGCGGAAGCTCCCTCATTCTGTCTTTCCCTTTGCATGCTGCGATTGTGATCGATTGCAGCAGCTAAGGGTTAATCACCCGCGACCGGAGCTCACTCCGGTCACGGGTGATGCAGCATGGGGCCAGCTGTAGGATACAAGCAGGCCCCGCTTGAGAGCCCGCACGATGTCCAGGACGTCCATTTGCAGAAAGTCACTTCCCGCTAGGACATACAGGTACGTCCAGTGTCGGGGAGTGGTTAAAGTATGGTCAACACATGTTACAGGCTAGGGCAGACAGTAAATTTTAAAAGATGGTCAACAAGAAAACAAGCCAGGTACCTTGAAAACACGGTCTGTGGTACACCTTAACAGTTCCTAGAATCAAGAGTCATGAATATACAGCAAATTCTGTATATATGTTCAAAACATAAATTAAAATCAATACTGCAAATATGTTTATGCCTGGAGCAATATAAATGAACAATATGCCAATTAAGGTCACTGTTGACATGCAATAGTGTAAACATGATTGTAATAGTTTTACTTGATCTATGTAGCACAGTTTGGTTGATTCTATAACAGCGTGAACTGCAAATATTTAACAGGTAAATGTCTCTGTTTATGTACAGTTGAAGCCAGAAGTTTATATACACTATATAAAAAGACACACATGGATGTTTTTCTCACTATCTAACATGAAATCAGAATAAACCTTACCTGTTTTAGGTCAATTAGGATTACCAAAATTATTTATATTTGTCAAATACCAGAATAAGAGAGAGAGAATTTTTAATGCATTTTATTATTTTCTGCAAAGTCAAAAGTTTACATACATTTCATTAGTATTTGGTAGCATTGCCCTTAAACTGGATGACTTGCTATCTTTCCACAAACTTCTCACAATAGTTGGTAGGAATTTTGGCCCATTCATTCTGACAGAACTGGTGTAACTGAGCCATGTTTGTAAGTCGCCTTGCTCGTACCTGCCTTTTTAGCTTTGCCAATAAAAGTTCAATAGGCTTGAGATCTGGGCTTTGTGTTGGTCACTGCAAAACATTGACTTGGTTATCCTTAAGCCACTTTGTAACCAGTTTGGCAGTATGCTTCGTGTCATTGTCCATTTGGAAGACCCATTTCTGCCCAAGCCTGGCTGATGTCTTGAGATGTTGCTTCAGTATTGCCAAATAATCTTCCTGCCTCATGATGCCATCTGTTTTGTGAAGTGCACCGATACCTCCTGCAGCAAAACAACCCCCCAACATGATGCCACCCCCATGTTTCACAGTTGGGATTGTGTTTTTAGGCTTCCAAGCTTCTCCCTTTTTCCTACAAACATAATGATTATGGCCAAACATTTTTGTCAGACCACAGGACATGTCTCCAAAATGTAGGTCTTTGTTCCTGTGTGCATTTGCAAACATTAATCTGGCTTTTATATGTTTCTTTTGGAGTAATGGCTTCTTCCTGGCAGAGTGGCCTTTTAGCCTATATTGATACAGTACTTGTTTCACTGTGGATAATGACACAATCTTACCAGCTTCCACCAGCATCTTAACAATGTTTTTTGCTTTTGTTCTTGGGTTGATATGCACGTCAGACCAAAGCACGTTCATCTCTGAGACACAGAACCCGTTTCCTTCATGAGCGACATGATGGATGGACAATCCCATCTTGTTTGTACTTGTGTATAATTGTTTGTACAGATGAATGAGGTACCTTCAGGTATCTGGAAATTGCACCCAAAGATGAAGCAGACTTGTGCAAGTTCACAGTTCGCTTCCTGATATCTTGGCTGATTTCTTTATACTTTCCCATGATGTTACACACAGAAGCAGTGTGTTTCTGGTGTGCTTTAAAATACATCCATCAGAAGCGTCTAAAGACATGACATCATCATATGGGCTGTCCCAAATTGTTTAAAAGCATAGTTCTCCTGGTGTATGTGAAGTTTTGAATTTGCAGAAAGTAATAAAAATGCTTTAAAAATGATCTCATTATTCTGGCATTTGACAAATATAAATAATTTTGGTAATCCTAATTGACCTAAAGTGGGTAAGGTTTATTCTGATTTCATGTCAGATAGTGAGAAAAACATCCATATGTGTATTTGTGTAGTGTATGTAAACTGGTTTCAACTGTAGCAAGGTTATGTTAATTTATAGTAGCATAATATGTAGCCACGTAAGACACCAGACAAACTACAAAGTATACAGCTGACTGCGCATTCCCAAATCTATGTCGCATATAACAACGCAAATCCCTGGGCATGCCACATATCTTGCGACTGTGCTGACTGTTGCTTTGATGTATACTAACAAGCTAATGGTGCAGAACAAAGAGCATATTTCAATATAAAACAGGAATCCGTTCAAATGTCAGTTTATAAAAAATATAACATTGAAACATAGAGCCCCCGCCTCTATTCAAAAATACCAGTAACCTTATAGCCCTGCTGTGGTTGATCCTTAACAGACGTTCTTGCTTTCAGCTAATCAGATAACAGATGTCCGTATGGTATACAGTTAACTATAGAAACCTTTGTGTACTTCAGAGCACATAAAAAATGCTCTTATCTCATGACTAAAGTAAAATCTATTGACCAATGTACTTAGAAATAGTCTTACTTTAACTGTCCCTTTATTTTTGTAGTGACAAAACGGCCCATGTAGATAGGCAGACGGTATAGAGCCCATGTAGGTAGGCAGGCAGGCAGGCAGGGTATAAGGCCCATATAGGTAGGCAGGGTACAGGGCCCATGAAGGTAGGCAGGCAGGGTATAGGGCACATGTAGTTAGGCAGGCAGCATATAGGGCCCATATAGGTAGGAAGACAGAGTATAGGGCTCATATAGGTAGATAGCCAGGGTATAGGGCTCATATTGGTATGTAGGCAGAATTTAAGGCCCTTATAGGCAGGGTATAGGGGCCCTTATAAGCAGGCAGGGTATAGGGGCCCTTATAGGCAGGCAGGGTATAGTGGCTTTTATATGGAGGCAGGGAATAGGGTGCATTGGTGAAAAAAAAGAAATAACTTACTTACCTCTCTGCAGGATCTCTCGATGTGAGGAGCTCCCAGCCAGTCTGTGCTCAGTGCACCACTCACTTCAGCAGTGTGGGCTGGCACCTGGTAGGCTTAAGGCCTTAAGCTTACCAGGCGGGTCAACCGGACCTGCGGCACTCCGCTCTGTTAAGACCACACAGTCTGACTCCTGCCTCTGATGGCTCGGGACTGAGGGCCCGGGAGTTCAGCAATGGCAGGCCGGCAGGAACTACTGGGGTAGCAGACGTAATAGCAGCTACTACGGGGCCCGTGAACAAAGGGGGCTCGGCTCAGGCGCCCCAAGGATGTGGGCCCTGTAGCAGCTACTACATCTGCTACCCTGATAGTTCCACCTCTGTCCACTGTTGTTTCACAGTTCTCTTACAGACTAACCCGCACGAACTTCTGTAACCCTTTAAAACTCTCACCCTTTCCACCCATATTCCTCTCTCTGAAGCTCTTTGAAATGCACATTCTGTGTAACAAACTTCACTTCATTCACAACCTCTTCATTTCACTCAACATCTTCTGACACCACTTCCCCTGCTGCACTCTTATGGTGGGCTTCAATCTACCCACACTCCCTACCCTGGCAGAAAGCACCATGGAGGTGCCTGCTTTCTCCTCTTGTATAACTGTTCCTTTGTCCTATATCTACCTATACCCCCCCCTCATTGTCCCCTTTTTGCGGTGCACCCACTCCGCATCGACCCCCATCCAACATCCAGGTGGCTGTCATCTACCAACCTACTTGCCCCACAGCCACCTTTTTCGACCAATTCACCAACTGGTTTCTATCTGTTGAAATTCCCACTATTGTTATGGGAGACTTCAACATCCCCTTTGACACAGACCAATCAGCTGCCGCCAAACTTCTATCACTTTTCTCCTCCTTCGGCCTCTCACAGTGGTCCTCTGAGGTCACTCACAAAGAGGGACACATGCTAGATCTTGTTTTTACCGACCATTGCACCCTATCTAACATCATAAACTCTATTATTCCCAAAGCAGATCATGGCTACTTTCCTCTCACACCATCTCTGTCTCAGGTGTTTAACGTTTTTAATTCCATACTCTTTTCCCCCTTTTCCTCCACTCATCTCAGCTGAAGATATTGCCACACACTTCAAGAGCAAGATTAACAACAGCACAGAGAGAGTTTACATTTCCTAGAACCAGTCTACAGTATACACAATGCTCTTCTCGTATGATCCACTTTGCCACCATCACTCATGGCACACTTTCCAAGCTACTCTCCAAATCCCACTTAACTACCTTGTCCTCTTGACTCAATACCATCCCACGTCATACCTCATCCCCAACCTTAATACTGTGATTATCCCACCTAACCCATATTTTTAACCTATCACTAACCTCTGGCATCTTTCCCTACCCCTTCAAACATACAACAGTCACACCTATCAGCGAGAAAACATCTCTCCCACCCATCTTCTTTACCTAACTATCGCCCCATTTCTGTACTACCATTTACTTCAAACCTCCTCAAACAGCACTTATATGTTGAATTGTCCTCCCATCTTTCATCTAACTCACATCTTGACTTGTTGCAATCTGACTTCTGACCCCACCACTCCACCGAAACTGCCCTAACTAAAGTCGCCAATGACTTGATAACCAAAAAAGCCTCACACCACTACTCTGTGCTCTTCCTTCTAGATCTGTCTTCTGCCTTCAACACAGTTGATCACATGGAGCTAATACTGGAGTACAAGTGAGAACTCGAGACCCTTAATTACGGAAATCTAAACATAAATGTGCCAATAATCAAATTATATTTACCACACCATACAGTCAGGAATGTAAACAAGTGGTTCAAGTCCTCGAAGAGAACTTGCCTATCCTAGATCAGGATGACAGTTTATTGGACATCCTAGATAAAGGAATACTTTTTGTACCAAGACAGGTTCATACTTTAGGCTCTAAATTATCACCAAGTCTTTTTTCAAGCAAAACATCTCTCTCTTCGTGGCTTGATATCAAAGTTTTTTTCAGATGCAGCAGATGTAGATGTCAGGTGTGTCAGTATGCCCATGTCACCACTGATTTCTGTTAGTGATGGAAATACCATGTTTAAAATAAAAGACAGAATTGATTGGGAATCATCACATGTGGTATACAGCATTTTTTGCTTCACATGTAATATAAAATGTACTGGTTGCATGATCCGCGAGTTAAAGGTTGGAATTACTGAACACACTTCAGATTGTGGAAAATTAGAGGGCACCGATGTTTCAGGAGCAGCTAAGCATTTTCATCAGGGATCAATATCTTTTTTTTTTTTTTTTTTTTATCTGTTAAGAAAATCGATAAGGAGACGGGATTGAAGTATTCTTTTGAAACAAGAAGCATCTTGGATTTTAAAGTACAAACTAGGGGCGACATGTCTGAAAAGTGGCATATCTATGCCAGTTTTAAGCGCATTAAATCAATGAAAAGTGTGCCTGAAAGTCCGATATTTTCTAAACATTGACGTCAGGTATACCTTGCATACATTACTTAATGCGCCTAAAATGGCACATCGTATCAAAAAAGGGCGCATCGTATCAAAAAAGGGGCATTGTATCAAAAAAGCGGGTATCATCAAAAAAAGCTGGCATCGTATCAAAAAAAGGGAGCATTGTATCAAAAAAGGGCACATTGCATGGAAAAAGGGCGCATTGCTCAACACTCAGCATATAGCATATCATTGGTAGTATATGATATGCATCTATCGAGGCTCATTGCCGAACGGGGGCGCATAACATATGTAAGGCGCTTCAATAGGCGCGTTTCGCGACGGGGGTGCACAGTGCTTCATATTTAGGCGCATAACAAAGTGTCGCGCCCGGCATATAATGCACCTAGTTTTGGTGTACGACAGTCCATTTACAACAAGAATATGGCGTAAAAAGTGGGTTTGCCGCAAAATAGAACAAAAAACTGCCGTTGGCGTGTTGGGACATGTCACCCTAGGTTTCCAGAAAATCTTAATTATAGATCTGATTTTATGTATATCTACTAGGTTTTCATTGTTGGTCCATTCATATATAAATCCATATGATATCATGGTGGTTATGTATTTGGTGGCTTTAGATATTTATTTAAAGATTATTACAGTTGAATCTTTTAGAATACTACATTGATATCACATACAGTACGTTTAACATACACATAGTCTATGCTATTAACTTGACTAATTGAATATAGAAATGGAATGAAATTTGTTAAATATTAGTATGGTCTATGTTGTTATTAAAGCAACCAAATTATTCCACATAGACATAGTAAGAAAAATTGTTATGACCTTGATGTTTTTGCATGCTGACAAGAAACTTATTTTCTGTACTTCTTATTTACATTGTTCTAGACATACAAATATAATTTGTAATCCATATTCTTTCAGGCATATATATATATAATCTGCAGTACGGATATATTTTAAAGAGAATGTTTTCATTGCCGAGCTGTCTGATGTCAGTGTACTTTACTACTATAGCTACATTGTAAGTTCTAGAGTACATTTATATATTATGAAGTCATAAATGGGTCTTAGTATTACACTGTGTAAGGAGTCAATATTGACATTACCATGTCCTATGATGCGTGGTTCTATAAAGTGTAATAACATAAGATATATACCATATATATTCGAGTATAATTCGACCCGAATATAAGCCGAGCCACCTAATTTTGCCACAAAAAACTGGGAAAACTTGTTGACTCGAGTATAAGCCTAGGGTGGAAAATGCAGCAGCTACTGGTAAATTAAAAAAATAAAAATGGATACCAATAAAATTACATAGGCAGGTTTAGGCAGTTTAATGTCCCCCATAGGCAGATATAGGCAGTTTAATGTCAACCATAGGAAGGTATAGGCAGAGTTTAAAAAAAAAAAAAATAGAAAATACAAGTACTCACCTCTCTCCCCTGCTGCTCCAATGTGCTCAGTCTTCTTCCTAGCACAGGCGTGATGTCATCAGGCAGCGTGATGAGACTCACACCTCCTGTGCTGGATACTCCGGAAGGCTGCAAGTCTGCTTGCGGCCTTTCGGGGTCCTGTTGCGGAGCAGGGAGCGCTCGCTCTCTGCTCAGCAATCGTATCTTCAGGTGTATGCACTCCCGGGGAAGTCGCATACAGCTGAAGAGATCTCTGCCAGCGCCCAGGCCATGGCAGCGCCGGGACGCCAACGGGTAACTCGAGAGTCAACTGTACACGCTACCAGAAGAGTCGCATACAACTGAAGAGATCTCCGCCGACATTTTTTGTTATGAATATACAGTGTTAATGATGAACTGGAGCAGAGTTACTGGCATTTGTGAATTGGAGCGGGGACTCTTTGTGTCATTGTTAGATTTTTTTCTAAGCTGACATTTGAACGGATTCCTGTTTTATATTGAAATATGCGTTTTGCACGGTTAGCTTGTTAGTATACATCTAAGCGACAGTCAGCACAGTAGCAAGATATGTGGCATACCCAAGGATTTACAATGTTATATGTAGCAGACATAGATTTAGGAATGTGCAGTCAGCTGTATACTTTGTAGTTTGTCAGGTCTCTTACGTGGCTACATATCATGCTACTATAAAATTAATAGAACCTTGCTATATAAACACAGAAAGAAATTTACCTGTTAAATATTTGTGCAGTTCACGCTGTTATAGAATCAACCAAATTGTGATATATAGATACAGAAATTAAAACTATTACAATCATGATGTTTACACTATTGCATGTCCACAGCGACCTTAATTGTCATACTGTTCACCTCTGTTGCTCCAGGCATGTATATATTTGCAGTATTGATATGAATTTATGTTTTGGACGTATATGAATAATTTGCAGTATAGATATGATTCAGTTTGTTTTCACCACCAAGCTGTCTGATATCAGTGTAGGTTACTATCATAGCTACATACATTGTTGATTCTAGAATGGGTCTTAGACTGCTGGTGCTTCCACGGGATTGCCATTGGATTCCCATACATTGAATGTATGACGGCAATTCCGAAAACCGACTGTGGTTTTTAGCACAAATCTGCACCAAAAACCGCGCTCCAGCAATATTAAAATGCCGTCAGATTTTGGATAGCATTTTAACATACGCTGTGTAGAGATACCCTTAGGCATTTTCATTGTTCACCATTTCACTCTTGACATAACTATGACACTAGAAAGTGTGTCTTTTATAAACCGCAAAAACATATGATCTATGTGCATAGAATATACGATGAAACCGAGCAGGGATTTTTTGCTGTAATTATCATGTGTATTTAGCTGACTTCTAAATGGACTCTCGCTTCCCACTATGATATATGCTTTTTTCGCTCACATGGCTATTCTGTTAATATGTATCTCCACGGCAGTCAGCATAGTCGCACAGTATGTGTAGTGCCCGGAAATTCATGTTGTTACAAACTGCAGATATATATTTAGGAATACGTAGTAAATAAAGCCCCATGGTATATAGCGTACCCAGCGATTCGTGTCGTTATACATTACAGACATGGATCTAGAAACGTGACTCCTGATTTGGATTGGACAGAGTGTAGGTACCTAACAGTTATTAAGGCAATGCTGACTTTTTTTGTTTTTGAGAAAGACAGTGATTTTATGCGTGTGTCAGCATGTCTCATAGCATAGGAATTGGAATACCGTAACGATATCCTATACAAATGAGGCTGCTGTGTCATTAAATTAATTTACACCAGTCCATTTTATTAATCTTATTTTGTCAGTTTGTACTAGTATGTTCTCATATACATGAGCATTGAGATACTACATGGATATCATATACATACGAAGCCTCTGAGGCTTTGAGCCTGTTTATTCCAGCTTATTTCATTGGTGTAGACACATTGTAAAGTTTTGGAGATGAGAATTTTCAATTGTCATCCTATTACATACTTACTCTCCCACGCCCCACCTCCCCGGAAAGGTTGCTTAACCTCCCGCAGCTGAGCAGCTGCCGGAGGTTCAATAATAATCAGCATCAAGACAGTGTCAAGAGACGCTGCCCTGAAGCCACTGACCGCTGCCGCCCTCAGCGATGCTCTCATAGCTTCCTGCATAGGTAGCTACGAGAACCAGGGGCCCAGAAAGCACTGCTGAGAAAGGGGGCTGGGCTTAGTGGGAGCCATGAAGAGCCAGGATGCCAGCAGTGGGACAGGTGAGTGCAGGGAGGGGTGTGTTTGGGGGTGGCTCAGTGTGTGTGTGGGGAGGGTATGTGTGTTTGAGGATGAGGGGGAGGAGTGTATGTGTGTGTGTGCATGGAGGGGTCTGAGTGTGCAGGGGAGGCGTGTGTTTGAGTGTGTGTGGGGGATGGGTGTGTGTGTGTTTGTGTGTATGGGGGTAGGATTTGCCCACTTATCTTCTGCCCTTAGCCCCTGTCTCCTGCCCCTTGCAATTTGTCTCTGGCAGTCTCAGGGGACAGGATACAGGCCAAAGGGGGAAGAAGTTTCCCTCTGCTCCCTGTCTTCTGCCCCCTGCGGTCAGTCTCCAGCGGCTGAAGGGGGCTGGACACAGACCGCAGGGAGCAGGAGTTTCCCCCTTGTCTCCTGTCCCTTGCTCCTGTCTCCTGCTCCCTGCAGTCTGTTTTTAGCGGATCAGGGGGCAGGAGACAGGCCACAGGGGACAGACTCTGGTAATTCGCCTATTCAGCATCCAGGAAAGCTGGGTGACTCCATCCCCCAAAGATGGCATCCAGTATTCCTATCATGGAGATCTGGGTGCTACCTGTGGGTGATGGGTGTCACCCAGCTTTTCTGGATGCTGAATAGGGTACCCAGCCTATATGTAGGTGTTTAATGTTTGTTTATTTACAGGTTCCCATTTGGACTACTGCGGATTCGGTGGACTACGTCGGATCAACCTTGGACCTGTTTTTTTCAAATAAAATAGTTAGAGTGCTGCTGTCGGGGATTGCTTAATTGAATAAAAGTTTTTTTGTGCAATTTGTGTGTTTTTCTTTTCCATATAATTCCAGTGATAGTACTGGAGGTGTCTGACAGATGCATCTTCATTACTGTCGCTCGGGCTTGGTGTCAGCCAGAGGTGTTTTTTTTTTGCGCAAGGCTGGCACTAACCCTGTGTCACTATTACCCCAGTACCCAATGCACCAAGGGTACTGGGAAGAGCTGGTAACGGTCAGAAGCGGACCCTCTAATGTGATGGACCGCTTCTGGAGCAGCTGCAGGCTGGTATTTTAAAAATGGGAAGGGACCAGTATCGATGATTCTACCCATTCTGATAGTATCAGACTGCTGCTGCCAGTTTTAACTTGGCTGGTTATGGAAAATGGGGGGGACCTTATGTCGTTTTTTTTCTGAAAATGTATTTAATGAGCATCTAAACCTGGGCATCCACTGCAATGATTGTAATTACAGGAGGTGTCCACTCTAGGATTCTCAATAAATAAATGTTTGAGAAAAATAAAGTGGGGTCCCCTCCATTTTCCATAACCAGCCAGGGTAAAACTGTTAGCTGCAGCCTGATAATATCAGAATGTGAAGGTTCATTAGCACTGGCCCCTTCCCTCTCTAAAAATACCAGCCCCAGAAACGGACCATCATATTAGAGGGTCCACTTCTGACGGTTATTGACTCTTCCCAATACCCCTGGTATTGAGGTAATAGTGACACTAGCCTTGGGGATGACAAAAACTACTGCTGGCTGACACCAAGCCCAAGCGATAGTAATGGAGAGGCGTCTGTCAGATACCTCCATTACTAACACTGGAATTAAATGGAAAAAAAAAAGCACACAAATTGTACAAAAAAAACTTTTATTTAAATAAACGCTCCCCGACATCAACCCTCTTTCACCATTTTATTAAAGAAATCAATCCAATGTTGGTCTGACAATCTACTGAGTCCAACAGAGTCCAAAGGGGAAACCTGTATGAATATAAGAACATTAAAAAACATGACCGTACTAAATGCCATCTCCTGCATCCCTGAAGATCATGAATGTGGCTGATCCTCTGGGGGTGCAGGGTAAGGAATTCAACAATATGATTCTGGGGGAGTACAGAGCACAGCTGCAGCAAAATCTCCTGGGGTGTGGTCCTATATCTCCACCTATCACTCCACCTATCACCCCATAACCTTCCCACCTCTTACCCCATAGTCCTTTAACCTCTACCTATCACTCCACCTAACACCCCAGTGCTGAAAAAATAGAATTCTAAGATGTCTGTGTGGTAAATTTTGCAGGGACGAGTCGTGGCCGGGAGAAGTCATCATGGCGGTCTGGACCTAGATGGAGAAGAAAAGGGAAAGAGAACAACTCCAGTCATAGTGGATGTCTCTGGTGAGTCCTTATATGTAAATGCACTGTAGTCACTTAAATGCCTGCAGAGCCTGTGTACACTAGTATCTACCACTATATGGTCATTGTATGGTAGAAATATTGGTAGTAGTGTAATGGTTTAGTTACAGTTTAACAATATCTCCCAGCTCTCCTGGATGCTGAATAGGCTATCCAACCTCCAGGAAAGCTGCCCAGAGCTGTTACACGGTTAGGTGGAGTGGACGTTGGTTTTTGTGAAGGGAGTGTGGCTCAACGTGCAAGAGGGCATGGCCATACAAACTTTTGAGACGGCTACGCGAGCCGCACCTTCCAGTCTCCTTCATGCCCACTTTCAAAAGTAATATCCTATTACCGTCAAATCAGTTTTTGAAGAACCTGAGGTGTGATCTTGTTGCAATTAGTGAGGTATTATTTTGAGAATTTTTTTTAGCAGATCTACTTTTGGTCTGGAAAAAATACATTTTAATGACATTTTGTTTGGTTATTCTATGTAGTGTTCCCTTCATAAATATGTGCATCTCTTGAATGGTGTCCATTGGTTTATACTCAGGTGTGTCTGGTAACACAGGATTAAGAAAGACAGGTCTGTTTGCCAATCGAAAATGTTTCTCCCTTGATTGTTTCCAAGGATATAAGTTATGGCATAGTTTTTATACCACATAGGTCCACTTTCCCATCACTCTACGAGTAAGGGCTTTGTGCTCGAAATGAGTCAGAAGATGGGAGCCATACATTTTTAACATGCATGGAATAAATATTGTGTTTTTAAAGCTTTTTTAAGTGCTGGAGAACAAAACTCTATTTTTTTTTTATATGTAACAGTTGATCAGAGGCAGGTTGGGTAATATAGGATCAGCGCCCAGAAATTATCCAATTACTGGCGAGCTGGCCCTTTACATTTCCCAGGGCCGACGCACGTGTGTCCTAGGGAGTGGGGCCGTGCCCACCAACTAGCAGAGCTAGCCAAGAGCTCAGGGAGCGAGGAGAGGTAAATCACAGGTGTGGGAGCGGGACTGCGAGTGCCACTTGCCTGTACGGCAGGACCACGGGTGCACCTGCGGCTCAGAGTTAGAGTCACAAGGGCACCCGTGACAGTAACCCCCCCTCCTTTGACCTCTCCCTCCTTCTGGCCTAGAGAAATTTCAGAAGAAGTTTATGGTCCAGGATGTTGTCATCTGGCTTCCAGTTCCTTTCTTCTGACCTGAACCCCTTTCAGTCAATGAGAAAGTGTCGCTTCCCCCGATTGTCTTCATGGCAAGGATATCTTTCACGGCAAAGACATTAGTGGTACCCACCTCGGGAGAAGAGGGTGCGACCTTCCGAGATAAATAATTCAAGATGAGTGATTTAAGCAGGGAGACGTGGAAGGAGTACAGGATACGCATCGTAGGAGGAAGCCGGAGCTTATAGCCAACTGGATTTCTCCTCTTCAGCACTTCAAATGGTCCCATTAAACGGGGACACAGCTTGTAGCTGGAAATCTTCAGACAAATGTGTTAAGAGGACAGTCAGACTGTTACCAGGAGCGATGGTCCCCTTTTCTTGTCTGCATGAACCTTCATTTGGACAGAAGCCTGTTGTAGAGATTGCTGTGTGTCGCTCCAGATGGCCTTCAGATCCCGGACCAGAGTGTCCACAGCGGGGACATTGGAAGACTACAACAGAGGAAGAGATGGACGGGAATGGTGTCCATATACAACAAAGAACGGAGAGGCACCAGCAGACTCCGAATCCAGGGAATTATAGGAAAACTCCACCCATGGCAACAAGCTGGACCAGTCATCCTGTCACACAGAGACAAAATGGCACTGGTAGTTGCCCAAGACTTGGTTGACTCTCTTCACTTGACCATTTGTGTGCAGATGGTAGGCTGAGGAAAAGTCTATTTTCACATGTAACTGAGAACAGCGGGCGCGCCAAAATCTTGACACAAATTTGAACTCCTGATCAAAAACAATATGTAGGAGGAAGTGCATTCAACTGGAAAATATGCTGAAAGAAGATGCTGGTGAGGCAGCAGAAGCAGAGGGCAGACCGGACCAAGAGATAAAGTAAGACATTTTGGAAAACCGGTCACTGACTACCCAAATAACTGCATTACCAGCCAAGGGAAGTAGATTGGTAATAAAATCCATAGCTATATGAGACCATAGGCAGTTAGGAATGGGCAACAGTTGAGGCAGGCCTGCCGGTCTGAGGTGAGATGTCTTCTTGCGGGCACAAGTAGTACATGATTCAACAAATTGTTTGACGTCCTTAATAAAATCTGGCTACCAATAGTAACGAGAAGTTAGTTGACACATTTTTCATACGCCGGGGTTGCTGGCTAGCAGGGAGCAGTGACCCCATTTTAGAATTCTACCCTGAAGTGCAGAGCGGACATAATTCCTGCCTGGAGGAACGCGTTGCAGGTCAATGGGGACTGCGGAGATCAGGCATCCTGGAGGTATGATGTAACGACTAGCTGCCTCTTCCCCAATAATGTCGGAAGCACAGGAAAGGGCATCGGCCTTAATGTTTTTCTCAGCTGGACAGAAATGGATTAAAACATTGAACGGGAGAAAAAGAGGGACCGTCTGACTTGTCGTGGGTTAAGGCATTGTGCCATCCGGAGGTACAAAAGACTTTTATGGTCGGTATATTAGTGACCAGATGACGAGTCTCTCCAGATTGTGGCACCACTCTTCCAAGATCCAACATACAAGAAAATTCAGCTCACCTGAAATAGCTGGCACGGTACCGCAGTGCCTTGTACTGCTTTAAACTTAAATAGGAAACAAGCAGGATGGAACCAGCCGAACTCCAGGGTAGAAGGCAGTGCAAAAATACAAAACTTTATTGGATTAAAATCATATCCAGACCGTTACAAACATTAAAGGACAGAGCAAAAGATAGCCAGCTCCTTGCTGACATGTTTCGGATCAAAAAATCCTTCCTCATAGCAAAGGTTACACCCATGATGTTAACTATTTATAGGCAACGGCCAGGCTGGGACACAAGAGAGAAAAAAAACCAAAAAAACCATTTCAATACTTTAAAATAAGATCCGTACGAAAATTAAGACCAGTAGGATAAGTTTAATTAAACATCAAAATCCAATAACCCTCTCTATTTACCAATTGTCGCCTACGGTCACCTCCTCTCTCCAAATGAGGGACAGATTCCAAACTATATACTTTTATATCTGACACATTGCCTTGATGTTCATGAAAAAAGTGTTTAGACACGTTGGATACACTATGCGTATCTGCACGAGAAATACCATACAAATGTTCCCTGAAACTATCTTTAAGACACCTAGTAGTGCATCCAACGCATCTAAGCTGGCACAATGTACATTCTATACAATATACAACAAATGGGGATTCACAATTCAAAAATTGCCTTATAGTAAAACTACTGCCATCTATTAAACCTTGTATAACTTTAGTCTGCGATGCATACTTACAACACGGACATCTTGGCAAACCACAGCGAAAAAATCCCTCAACATCAAGCCAAGTTTTCTGTCTGCCACTAGGGGATAGAGTAGATTGCAGAGTGGGAGCTCGTCTCATAACAAATTTAAACCCATCGCTCAATAAAGATCTAAACACATCATCTTGAAATAACACAGGTAAGTATTTGTTTAAAATTCCCTTGATCATATAACATTCCTTACTGTAGGTTGTCACAAATACAGGACATTTATCATGTCTCGTGTCTATCTTCCTTTTATTATATAATAAATCTCTCCTATCACGGTTCTTAACAATCTTTGTGGCTCTATTCAGATACCAATTCGGATACTCTCTCATGTAATTTACCCATTATTTCTTTTTGCTCTTTATCAAAAGCCACATCAGTGGAACAATTATGTTTACTCCTAACCAATTCACCCACCGGAATGGCTTTCAAGGTGTGACTAGGGTGACAAGAACTAGAATGTAAAATGCTATTGCTAGACGTTGGCTTTATATATGTAGAAGTAGAAATTTTCTTTTCAATGGAGTTACCTACCAAAGAAATGTCCAAAAAATCAATGTGAGTCTGATGGTATTGACTGGTAAAAAACAAACCAAAAGCATTGTGATTTAAATAAGACACAAAATCTGGCACAGCCGCTACATCGGACCTCCAAATGACAGTGACGTCATCGATATAGCGACTGTACCAGTAAATACATTTCAAAAAGGGATTATTATCAGAAAAAACATAAACCTCTTCAAACCAGGCAACAAACAAATTGGCTAAGGACGGGGAGAATTTAGCTCCCATGGAAGCTCCTGTTTTTGTAAATAAAATTTCTTACAAAACATGAAATAATTGTGAGAAGCAAATATTCAATAACTGGAGTTCGGCTGGTTCCATCCTGCTTGTTTCCTACCACTCTTCTAAGGCCAGTTTTATGAACAGTAGTTCACGATCCCCGATAGTGTAGTTGTTTTCATGGGAAACAAAGTTTTGGAGAAGAACCCGCATGTGATGGCCCGATATCCAACAGGCAGCCCTGGCCAGAGGCTTGAAGGGTGTCAGTGGAGAAGTGGGGTGCACCAGGCGAGGTGCAACAAGACAGCGAGACTGGCAGTCTTGATCCCAGGATGTGACTTCACCCGTATTCCAATTAAGCATAGGGGCATGGCACTGCAGCCATGGAAGACCCAGAAGAATTGCTGAGGAATAATGGGGTAACACGTAGAACGAGAACTTATCCTTATGTAGCACCCCACATGAAGTGACACTGGTTCTGTGCGATACTGAATGGAGTCGCTAAGGAGTTCTCCACTCATGGAGGAGATGACCAGTGGTTTACCAAGGCGACCACCGGGAGGCGATACTTCGTCACCAGGGAAGTGTCCATAAAATTCCCAGCTGATCCTGAATCCACAAAGGCAGAGACTTGAACCCGCACTCCAGAACCGGTCACAATTTGCATGGGCATAGTCGGATGTGGAGAGGAACTATTCACACCTAGGGACGCCTTTCCTACGTAGCCTAGGTGCGTGCGTTTCCTATATGTTGTGGGCAGTTTCTGCGGTAGTGCTCAGGACTGGCACAGTAAAGACATTGGTCACGATGACGTGAGGAGAACCTTTCTTGCTGGGTCAGGTGGGCTCTGTCCACTTGAATGGGTTCCTCAACAGGAGGTTGTGGAGGTGACAGTGGAGGTCTTTGAAACTCCAGAGCTAGATGAGGTAAACGGAATGACCAGAGCGGTTCGCGTTCGTGACAGAGTTTTTTCTGTCTCTCGAGAAAACGCACATCAATGCGGGTGGCCAAGTGAAAAAGCTCACTCAAGGAAGAAAGAAGGTCCCGTGTGGCCAGCATGTCATTTACTCAGCTGGAGAGCCCTTTTTTGAACGTGGCACATAGGGCAGCATCGTTCCACGAAAGGTCCGAGTCCAGAGTATGGAATTGAATGGTGTAGTCGCCGACAGAAGAGTCCCCTTGACGCAGGTTCAGGAGCACTGTTTCAGTATTGGATGCACGAGCAAGTTCCTCAGAGACATTGTGGAAATCCGCTAAGAAAACCTGGAGATGAGCTCTCACTGGGTCGCTTCTGTACCAGAGTGGCGTTGTCCAAGCCAGAACTCTTGCGGAGAGAAGGCTGACTATGAATGCCACCTTGGAACTTTCGGTCGGAAACTGGTAGGCCATCAGTTCCACATGCATGGAGCCTTGCGTAATGATCCCTCTGCAGAGTTTAGGGTCCCCGTCAAACTTCGTTGGCAAAGACATTTGGTGCTTGGGACCAACAGGCGCCCCAAGAGCCGCAGGCATAGAAGAAGCCCCTGAAGAAGACTGCGGCCACTGCTGCTGGACGGAGAGGTGCTGCAGCATCATAGCGGACAGTTGATTCAGGTGCTGTGCTTGTTGCGTAATCTGCTGGGACTGCTGAGCTGCAATGGTGGTGAGGACTGCGATGCTCGGCAGAGGCACCTTGGCGGGATCCATGGCTGAATCAAACTGTAGCTGTAGGCTAACCGTAATGGCAAGCCTGAGGTGTGGATCCACTGGACCACCACAAGCGGTTGTATAAGCCACGCCAGGGAGCGCAGTCTATGTAGGTCTGATATTCACCAGAGCCCACCACAAGGCAGATTGGGCTTGCTGCGGTGGAACACTACCAGGTTGCTACCCCTGACGCGACTTGCTTGAGATGGCTCTTATGATACAATAATTAAGCTTTTTAAGTAGGGCATAAAATATATTTATTGGATACAACTTTAGAACACAAAAAACTTGAATAAATTGTAAATATGCAAAATGCTTTGCAGTAAGTGGGGAAAAAAACAGTTTTCAACAAAAACATACTAAATTACATTTGTTGAGTAAGTCTATGAATTTAGTTTCGCCTTCATCAGAATCTCATTATTTCCAGGCTAGAGAACGGCCTCTCTACACTAACTTGGGCTGGTGGCAAAGAGGTGACCACATGGGCAACATCTCTAACAATTTCAGGGTACAAAGGAATTGCCTCATGCACAGTCAGTTTTGATGAATAGTTGAACTCTTTGAGAGCAAGTGAAACATTTTGCTGAAATCTGTTTGCTATGGGAGTGGAATCTTTTTAGCTGTGGCAACACTGCCTGCTCCATGTCATCCAAATATTTTTCAAAATTAAACTCATCTGATGAGGATGAACATATGGTAGCGGTAGCACTGGCAAGACCCAATTCCTCTTGCTCTTAGTACTGTGTTGAACTAACTGTACCAATTTATTATATATTTTTGGAGTGGATTCATTTTATAACAACTCTGACTAAACAGCCCTGGTATTAGGTTTGTTTTACAAAATCAGAATGTTCAGCTATTAAGCAAACATTGCAGTTAGAATTTGTTATAGAATGCACCATCTCAATTTATACTTCCTTATTATTCATTTCAAACTGTATTCAACAAGTGAGCATGGCTTGGGGGAGTAGTGTAGCTAACAATGTGCCAAAAATTGGACATAAAAGTTAGGTGCAAGTTAAGATTGCACCAAATTATGAAACACCTTGAGACACAGTGTTGAATTTATTGCGTCATTAGACTGCCTAGTTTAAGGCTAGATTAGATTAGAGCATTTGCCCCAGTGTTGTATGTTATATGTGCAATTTGTTATAAAGTAAAAAAAAAAAAAAAACTAGTTTGGTGAACATCCTCTAGATATGGACAGATTTGTGCAAATGTTGTCAATGTAGTTAGCTCATGCAACAGTGTTTAGACTGGGTACAACTGTATAAACTTCTGAGTTGACACGGCACGGGTTTTCGGTCGGTTTTTAGCCGGTTTGCGGTTTTTCAGACCGCCGGAAAAACCGGCCGAAAATGGCACAATTGGTTATGGAAAACCTGTGCAGCAGTCCCCACTGCACGGGTTTTGACTTGGAGGTTTTCCGCCGGCGGTCCGGCGGCAAACATTGAAAGAAGCAAAAATCTTCCGTTCCCGGGGACGGAAGATGTGCTTCTCAATGGGAGAGAGGAGGGCTTTTCTCTGCTCATCGCGAAGAAAAAGCCGCCTCCCCCTCCCCCCCCCCCCCCGGGCCAGTGGGGACCGGCCGCAAAACGGGGACAAATATCGGGAAAGCAAACCCGGCCGGTATTTGTCCACTGACGTGTGGATGCGCCCTAAGACTCGCTATATACACTGTGCTGTCTATGAATTGTCACCCCTTTCCAACGCAATCTACATCGTTAATTCTTTCCTTCCCACTATCCAAGACCCATTACTATTTATTCTTCTGTGTAGATAGACATATGATAGCTTGTTTTCTGTGGGACAAAATGTGCATTTATTGGTATTATTAATGGCACCGTATAATGTACTTGGTGAGCAAAAAAAAATAATTGTTTGTGTAATGAAACGTGAAATAAAATGGCTTGCACTCTATTCACTTACAAGCGAGCAAGTGCTTCACTTCCAGGTTTTCCTCACGGCATGCATCATTTTTTTATCCTCATTTTCCAAGAGCCATAACTTTTCTCATTTTTTTTAGACATTTGAGGGCTTTTATTTTGCGGATCACAGTGTACTTTATAATGGTGTTATTCACTGTACTTTACAATATACTGGGAAACCGCAAAAAAATTCCATGTGGGACAAAATGTGAAAAAAACATACTTGTGCCATATTTGCTGTTTTTTGGGGGGGTTTTTTTTTAGAGCGTTCACTCTCCGGTGTAAATGATGCCTTCTCTGTATTCTGCAGGTTGAAACAATTCTGATAATACCAAATATGTAGGGTTTTGGTACCGTAAAAAAAATTCGAACATTTTAGATTTTTTAAATTTGCACATTTTCTGGAAACAATAACTTCTTTGTGCTAACACCTACGGAGTTGAGGGGGGTGCATTTTTTGCAGGCTGGAGTGCACTTTTTATTGGTACCAGTTTGGAATGCATGCGATTTTTTTTGATCACTTTTATTCCAATTCTTAAAGGATGTGAAATGACCAAAAACACCGCAATTTTGTCATTTGGATTTTTTTTTTTGACGGTGTTCAGAGTACGGGATAAATGATGTTATATTTTAATAGATCAGACTTTTTTTGGATGCAGCAATACCAAATATGTGTAACTTTTTTGTTATTCCTGGGGCAGGAAGTAGTAAAACAGGAAACATGGCAGCGATGGAAACCTTCACAAGGCTTCCAGCTGCCATGTTATTGATCGGAACCCCACGATTTCACTGCAGGGGCTCCGATCGGAGTGAGGAACAGTGCGCGGCACAGTTTTTCATTGATTTAGACACTGCGGCCATGTTTTTCAAAAGAGTTAAACAGTGTGAGATGTAGCTGGCAGCCTCCCGTGCTGTAACCACTGCAGTCAGCTGCAATTACCATCCCGCTATAAAGCCCCTTAGCGACCATAGGATGTACTCATGCGTCCAGAGTTGTTAAAGGGTTAATCAGCTTACGTCATGTCTAATACATTTTTTAGTATAGTTTTCTTTTTTAACAAATCATAAATGGGAAAGAAAGAAAAATAATTTCTTTTTACATTTTTTATGGATGTGTCTCTTTTAAAAAAAAAAAATGTTATCACTATTTTTTAGCCACATTATGGGATTTATAGATGCAATTATTTGATCGCTCATAAAAGACCAGGTTCACATCTGCATCAGAGGTTCTCTTCGAAGCCTCTATTGTCGAGATGGAACCAGATCTATTTCATGATGACACCATAAGTGGCCATCGGGTTTCCCTCAAAATAGCGCAGCATGCTGTGCTTTGTTTCTTTCATTTTTAATGGAATCTGCAACGGAATCCTACACAGACGTGAATTAGGCCTAATACAATGCACAATTTATGAAGTTCACGGTATTATGCTTGTCAGTGTAAATTCTGAAATGGCCTAATAGGGGTACACAAAAGTTAGACTTGGGGGCCTTCATTAGGCATCTGCTGCTATAGAAACACATCAGCACCCCAAGCTCATGTTCCAAGGGTGCCAATAGTCTGACAGTGGGAGATGCCATAGTCACTATTAATTGTGACATCTAAGGGACTAAATAACTCAATTAAGAAGTTTTTCTGACTACAGCCATTAGGATGCTTTCACACAGCGCTGTTTTGGTGCAGTTTTAACTGTGATCCAATTAAATTGCCTTTATTACCAGCAAGCTTCATTCAGTTGTCTAAATTGTTCAGAAAGGTGTTTCAAGCAAGTAATCAATTACTGTGTGTGAAGTCTTGTGGATTACAAACACACTAATTGGTTACTCACTTTCCAAAGAGTTTAGATAAGTGAAAAAATCTTGCTGGTAATAAAGACAGTTTAATTGGAGCGCAGTAAAAACTGCACCAAAACTGCGCTGTGTGAAAGCCCCCTTAGGATGAAGTTTCTGCCTCATCTGTTGTAGGCCACCTGTGCCAACTTATTCTGGTCCTGCTGTTAATAGGAATAAAGCCCCTTAGTGTTTGCCTAATAATTTATAAAGTTTTAAATATAAAAAGAGAGATGTATCTGTAAGTTTTCCCTTCTAATGTTTGTTTTTTAAACACTTCACATTGCATGCCTTCATTTCATTTTTTCCTCTTCGTAGTTAATACATGACATGATCAAATACAGAAGCTCAATGGCTCTTGATATATTATTCTTGTATCACTTGACTACACAAACAACTATCAGTCTAGCTGAGAAGTATAAATTGTTCAGCCATCTATAACATTGTATAGTTATTTCCTGGTGCCTAAGGATTACAAATATAAATTCATGAGATACTTTCAGTACCTCCTGGAAACAACCCCTCCCCACCCCCCAAAAAAAATGAATACAAAATATAGTTATAGCCTAATTTGTATTTAAGTCAATGATATAAATAAAGTAATGAAACATTTATGACTATGTTATAGAAATGTGCTCCTCTTCATTGCAAACTAAAATATTTAGCCAAATGCACAGTAGTTAGATGTTAACATTAATTTAGTAATGATATATATACCCATCACCTATAACAGTAAAACCCCTTGCAGACTCAATCTCTAATTTTACTTACTTACTTAGTGACTAGAGATTTGCTGCAGCTAAAAGAGGCCAGCACCTTAAGGTAGGTTCACATGGCGCATTTGCGTGGTGTACTTCTGGGTGTAATTGCGCTGCAATACGCCTAAAGTATTCCTCGCAAATACGGAAAAATCATAGTATTCGAGTGCTATGATTTTATGGCGTATTCCCCAATGTACAGTACTCGGCTGTTAAAAGAAGTGACATGTCATTTCTTTAAGGCGCTTACACGCCGGGGTGAGAGAAGCTGAAAGGAAGCAGGGTGCTGTTTAAAGAACACGTTGTTCAGCATGTACGTTCAACAATAGACATATAGCGGCGTGCACAGGTATGCACCACTATGTACCGTGAACCTGGCTTTAGAGTATACCCTTGCCATGAAAGTATCTACTTGGTATGTCTGTGTTCTTTATGTATGTTACTGTATAATTTAGTTAGTTAGGGTGAGTCGCCGAGAGGTGGGGTCGCCCTTTTGGGGGCGAGTGCTCTTTTCTGGTTTAAGGATAGTATAGTGTTAGGGGTTTATGCTTTTTTTTTTATTTGGTATATATGGCCCAATTGGGAAAAACGGGTTTTACTGTAAACGGGTCTTCAAAACCCGTGAGTTTTTGCCCAACATTTTCCTCCCTCTTTTAGGGGGCATTCTCCCGGGAATGGGTTTTTTGGGTTTAAATTTTTTTTTGCTGTGTTTAGTAACTTTTTTCCATTGTTTTTTGTATTTAGGTACTGATTTTACCCCGGGTTTCTTTTTTAATATACGTTGCATTTTTGTATAGTGGTATATGGGGTTAGGCCATTTTTTATATAAAAAGGATAATTTTTTAAATTGAATATCTTTTAAAAGAAAAAATTTTGTTTTAGGAATTTTTTTTTTTGTTCGTGGGGCCCCGTTTTCTAAAATTCCTTTTTATTTTTTTCTTTTTTTTGTGAGTTGTTTAAAAATTGATTTGGGGGTTTTCCCCTCCAGGCCCCAATTAAGAGAGCCAAGGGAAGACTAAAAGAAAAAAAGGGTTTTTTGGAAATTGTGAAGTGATTTTCGTTAGAACTATGATATCAAAGTATCATTTAAAATTTTTTGATAGCATTAAAGATAACATTAGATCTGGGGGGGAAACTCAGTTTCTGGGAGCTATATTCGGGCCAAAATCTTTCCCTGGGGGATTGGGGGGGGAAAAATATTTCCCATTTGTAGAGTGTGTTCGGTGCTTTTTTTTGGGTAAAGGGGAAAAAAGGAGCGGCATGAGACCCTCCATACGTTTTGTTTCGTTTTTTTAGAGGAAGAAAATCCACTTTAGAAATTTAAACCCAAAAAACGGCAGGAAAAATTGTTCAAACACTAAAATTTTTAAAAACCGCCCCCGGATTTGTTAGGCGTGAACAAAAAACTTCAGAGAAAATATTAAAAAATTATAAAAAACTGCTCTAAAAAAATGGGAAAACCCACAAACAATTTAAAAAAAATTTTACGGGGAAATTCAAAGATAAAAAGGGGCCTTTTCCCTTTTTTTGTTGATAGAAAAAAGAAAACAAGGGGGTGATAATATTTCTTTTTCCCAGATATTGGGGTCTTCAGATATGATATAAGGTAGTCCAAAAATCAAGGAGGGGATAGCCCAAAAGGGAGGGGGAAAAATGGAATACATCCACACGAGGTTATTATGGTGCTCCATCCCCCTTGGTGGTTTTTTTTTTAGAGGAACAGAGGGGAAAAGTCCCGAGAGACGGAGAAAAAAAAAATTTTAAATGACCCCGGGTCAGTTTATCAATTTTTAAAAATTTAGATCATTACGGGTTTTGGGAAATTTTGGGGTTTTTGGAAAAAGGTCTCAATTTTGTTCCTTTCGGGTTAGGTTTAGCCCTTTTTTAAATTGGGTAAAGGATATTCTTTCTTTTTGTTAGACGTCTCAAGTGGCATAAATTCTTTAAAAAATGGGGGAAACCCCTTTTAAAGGAAGAAAAAAATTGGGTTTTTGTTTTCTGGATATCCCTGACATTAGGATTAATTGCGAGTTTATCGGGAAAAGGGGGGGGGCCCTACAAGCTGAGCCCTAAGATAAAACTTTTATCCCTTTCCACCCATACAAAGTCCAGAGATTGACTTTTTTAAAAACTTGTCAGTCGGAATTGGGAAAAAAAATTTGAGTTGGGTACATTAAAAATTAATCTTACTTTTTCCCCAAATTAAGGCAATTAGAGATTGGAAAATGATGGGGGGCATTTTTTTCAAAACCCCATGGAAAAAAGGGGGGGGAATTAGTATTTGGTTGGGGGGATTTTCATTCTAAGTATTTGTTTATGGAGCGAATATTTTGAAGGATGGGCTCATGCTATTCTATTCCCCACAGGTGATTACCCCCTTTCCCTTTTTTTTTACGAGCTGAAAAAATTTTTGATACGGGCCCCCTTAAAGAGGGTTGACCCGGGTTTTGAGGAAAATTTTTATGTTAAAAATTTTTCGGTTACCCTTTTTTTTTTATGCCCTCCCAAAGGGATAAAAAGGGGTTATGATCCATTAAAAAGGCCCCCAAAATAGTGCCCAGGTGGGGGGATTCTTGTTCAGAATGTCGCTTTTATTTTGATAAAAAATCCTGAAAAAATTTGTGTTTGCTTTGCCGTCATTCATCAAGGAAATCCTGTTTTGTTTGAAAAGATTGGACGGATTAAAACCGTTGGGGGGACACACAAAGTTTCCCCTCATTGATCGAAGGGCTCTCTATGAGTTCCCGCATGATTGTGGGGGTCGTGCTTTTGGGTTTTTCCTCTCTATTAGGAGTATTATTTCTTGAGGTTAATTTTAATTGTCCAAAGGCCCGTTTGTTTGTCCTTAAACCAAATTTTTTTTTTAAATTTTTTTAATGGAAAGATTTCCACCAGCTCGGGGGAAACTGTTTAATGGGGGCCCGTGTGCTCCCTTTTACGAAAATTTTTATTTTTTTGGGCTGGTGGGGGGCCCTCCCTTGTTTTTAGTGCCCAATAAACCTACCCCATACGGATAATATCTGTTTTGGGGTGGTATATTGACGATTCTTAATTTTGTGGAATGGGAACCGACAGGGGCCCTTTTGGGCTTTGTGAAAAAGAAGTTCAATTTTAAATTAATGTTGGCAGGGGAATTAAACTTCAGTTTGATGGAGTGTCCCTTCCCCTTTTTTGGATTTTTATATCTTTTTAAAGATAAATTGGAAATTTCAAACATAAAAAAAACCTTTGGGAAAAACCAAAAACCCGGGGAAAAAATAGTACCCTCCGGTGGGAGGTTCCCCATCCTAGCCCCCTTAAAAGGGGTAAAACCAAGGGGCTTTTTTTCTCTAGTTCGGGGGAGGATAAAAAATTATACACTTTTAAATTGTTTATTAAAACCCTAAAATTTATCTTTTTCTCAATTAAAAAGAAAAGTTTCACCCATAAACAAAAAATAAAAAAATTTTCCTCAGTAAAGTAGATAAATATACAAATGAGATTAAGGCCTGGTTCACACGGCTTAAAGCCGGCGTAATTGGGGGGGTTTTCCCCCTGCAATTTGCCGGCTGCCATGCAGGGGGGGCGGGGGGCCGGCAGTCCCCAGCCCCAAAGACATTTTTTTAAATTTACGGGCTTTCCCACGGCGTAAATTTAATTTGGGAATGTCCACTTTCTCCCCCCCCCGGGGGCGGATTCGGCCCGAGGGGAAAAAAGAGCGTAATCCTTAGTTCTTATGGAACTGGGGAATTTCTTTAATCCCGGGGATGTTTTCAGCCTTTATTGGAGGAAAAATAGGGTTGCTCAATACGGATGATTCAGCCCCAAAATTTAAGCCTTTGGTGTGAACGACCCCAAAATAGATAAGATAGGGAAAAAGATAGAAAATTTTAAAACATTACAAAAAATTTCCACCCATTTGGCCAGACCCAAAAAAACACATATTTGTAACTTTTTTCATTTTCTTTTAAGTTTTCGGGAAAAAAATTTGTACTCCCGGTAAAAGGGCCCAAAGCAGCCCATTTAAAACCTCTTCGGAAAATTTTGGGGTTTTTTTACAAAATTTAAAAAAATTAAAAAGGGACTTTCATAAAAGGGGGGGTGAACAATTATTTAAAAAAAAACGGATTTAAAGTACGGAAAAACAGACCTTTTCCAATTCGATCATTTAATTTAAAAATCGGGGCCTGAGGAGTACGTAAAGAGAATCAAAACGTTTACGCTGGTGGTAACTCCTGAAACTGAAAAAGGTGTTTTTTGGAAATCAAACCCCCCCCCCCCCCCAAAACCCCCCTCCCCCTGCTTAGGCACAAAAAAGGTGGCTAAAAACCCCCAGGGGGCCCAAAGGGAAACAAAAAAAAAAAAGTCATAACCCCAGCTTTGTCATAACTCCTCATAGGGTTTTAGCCGATATAAATAAACCCCCCAAAATTTTCCCCAGTTTTTAATTTCCCAAAACCCGGGGCATACCAAACGTTAATATGACAGATTTATAATTTTGTCTTATTACTTTTTTTTGTGGTTCCCCTAAACCCTAAAATTTTTCAAAAGGGTTGGACAGGGTTGTTTTTGGGTTTCTGGGCCATGATCTCATAAGTGAGTTATGCGAAGTATGGATTATGGCCAAGGTTTGTTTGATGTATCATTTTTGCCATGTTCTCAGCTATCAGAGCATCATGGAAACGGTCTGTCAGGCATGTGTGTGTTCTTCTTCCACCTTTCCTACTTAACATGTCTATGCTAACTGGCATAGCTGACAAAAAGGCCAATTCGGAATAGCATGCTAAATAACCCCCACTGATATCCATGGTTACAGAAGTTTCATAAAAAGACATGAAACATCACATACAATATTTATATACAAAACAATATGTTACAAATACAGCATATATATGCTGTATTTGTAACATTCTCTACATTTATCTTGATGTAATTGTTTTGTACAGCTGTATTTGATGTTTCATGTATTTTTATTATCTAATTTTATCTCAATTAATTGATCTTATTTATATATTTATCTACTTATTGAGATATAACTATACCAGTATAAGAAACAGTTAATTAAAATAACATAATTCTTAGGGTATGTCCCCACAGTAGGATTTTTGGTCGGATTTACAGACCGTTTTCCGTTCATCAGTCCACACTGAATGGATTTTCTGCCAGACATTTTTTTACACTGCCGACATTCCTAAAAACTTAGAACATGTTCATTCTTCCGCCTGTTTTTTGAGCAGAAGATGTACACGTCAGTGGTTGAGGGAATCCGCAAACCTCGGACAGAACCATCCCCGAAAACCATGTACAAGATACAAAATACCAGCCGGATTCTTTAATCAGAATCCGGACAGTATTTTAACCTGCTGTGTGGGTGAACCCTTAGGCCGTGTTCACACGGCTTTATTCCCGGGCGATTTGTGCGCCGTATTTGAGCGCAAAAAATCCTCCGTGAATAAGGGGCGGGGGCCGGAGCGCGGCGGGGGCGCCGCTCCCGGCCCCATAGACAATGCATTGTTTACGGCGCGTCCGCGCCGTAAATAATGTGCATGTCACTTTCTCCCCCCGCGGCGGATTTGCCGAGCGGGGAGAAGCGACGGAATCCACTGTTCTCTATGAGAGCAGTGGATTACCGTAATGACTACCGACGGATTGGACTCCGTATTGAAGTGCAAAATCCGGCGCGAATACTGGCCCAATCCTGTCGGCAAATAAGCCGTGTGAACGGGGCCTTAGTGTTTATAGTATCCGGACAATTCTTTCTATGTAAACAAAATTTTCTACAATTAGTAGCAAAGATGCTCCAAGAAATCCAAATGTGCATTCTAAAATTAGAATAAAAATACATTCATAATAAACACTGTGCAATACTGCTTGACACTAGTATAGAGCAATATGGTGAAAACTAAAAAGTCCTAAATGCTTAATATGATAAAATTATGGTGAAAAAAAAATCCTTCTCGGGTGCTCTTCATCTTCTATTCCAATCTCCTTAGTTTCTCTTCTTCCAACTAAGACAGATTCTAAGGTAACAGTAATGAAGGAAAACAAAATTAGAAAATTCATTGCACATAAACAATTCTTCTATTAGAATGTAAGGGCCCAGCCCAACACATTCACTAACTTTAAAATACATAATATTAAAAGGATAAATACATAAATATATATGGTGGAGAAAAAAAGTATTTAGTCAGCCACCAATTGTGCAAGTTCTCCCACTTAAAAAGATGAGAGAGGCCTGTAATTGACAACATAGGTAGACCTCAACTATGAGAGACAAAGTGAGAAAACAAATCCCAAAAATCACATTGTCTGATTTGGAAAGAATTTATTTGCAAATTATGATGGAAAATAAGTCAATAACAAAAGTTCATCTCAATACTTTTATATATCCTTTGTTGGCAATGACAGAGGTAAAATGTTTTCTGTAAGTCTTCACAAACTGTTGCTGGTATGTTGGCCCATTCCTTCATGCAGATGTCCTCAAGAGCACTGATCTGGAGACTGGCTAAGCCACTTCAGGACCTTGAAATGCTTCTTAAGAAGCCATTCCTTCATTGCCTTGGCGGTGTGCTTGGAATCATTGTCATGCTGAAAGACTCAGTCATGTTTCATCTTCAATGCCCTTGCTGATGGAAGGAGGTTTGCACTCAAAATCTCACGCTATATGGCCCCATTCATTCTTACATGTGCAGGGACCAGTCGTCCTGGTCCCTTTGCAGAGAAACAGTCCCAAAGCATGATTTTGCCATCCCCATGCTTCAAAGTAGGTATGGTGTTCTATGGATGCAACTGAGCATTCTCTCTCCTCCAAACACGACGAGTTGTGTTTCTACCAAATAGTTCTACTTTGGTTTCATCTGACCATATGGCATTCTCCCAATACTCTTCTGGATCATCCAAATGCTCTCTAGCAAACTTCAGACAGGCCCAGACATGTACTGGCTTAAGCAGGGGGGACACGTCTGGCACTGCAGGATCTGAGTCACTGGCGACGTAGTGTGTTACTGATAATAGCCTTTGTTACATTGGCCCCAGGTCTCTGCAGGTCATTTACTAGGTCCTCCTGTGTGGTTCTGGGATTCTTGTTCACCATTCTTGTGATCATTTTGATCCCACAGGGTGAGATTTTGCGTGGAGCCCCAGATCCACGGAGATTATCAGTGGTCTTGTATGTCTTCCATTTTCTAATTAATGCTCCCACAGTTGATTTCTTCAAACGAAGCTGCTTGCTTATTGCAGATTCAGTCTTCCCAGCCTGGTGCAGGGCTACAATTTTGTTTCTGGTGTCCTCCGACAGCTCTTTGGTCTTCACCATAGTGGAGTTTGGAGTATGACTGTTTGAGGTTGTGTACAGGTGTCTTTTATACTGATAACAAGTTCAAACAGGTGCCATTACTACAGGTGATGAGTGGAGGACATAAAAGACTTCTTAAAGAAGAAGTTACAGGTCTGTGAAAGCCAGAAATCTTGCTTGTTTGTAGGTGACCAAATACTTATTTTCCACCATAATTTGCAAATAAATTGCTTCCAAATCAGATAATGTGATTTTTGGGATTTGTTTTCTCATTTTGTATCTCATAGTTAAGGTCTACCTATGATGTCGATTTCAGTCCTCTCTCATCTTTTTAAGTAGAAGACCTTGCACAATTGGTGGCTTACTAAATAATTTTTATCCCCACTGTATAAGCTAGGATCTGTGTATACAGATTTAAAGGGCCAGCGCACCCACAATTGTTTGTTGGCCGGTCACTGACCCTATATAAGGTTCTGACTTCCGGAACGTCCCCGCCGGATCTTTAGTGCCTCTAGCCTATTGAGAAAGCGTTCTTTGAGTCTTCGTCTTTACCGTGTACCGTACCTCCTTGCCTACGCCTCTCGACTACGAACCATTGCCGCCTGCCCTGACCTTATTGCCAGTCCCCGACTACGCCTCGTCTGACGATTCTGTACCTCGCTACACCTTGGCCGCCGCCGCAAGCAAGTCACGCCAGTGGAAGCGACCTGCTAGATTCCCGCCACAGCAAGTCCATCCCGCATTGCGGCAGGCTCTGGTGAAAACCGGGTTCTAGTTAGACTCCGCTCCCTGGTGTGGCTTACGCCATCGCTTGCGCTGGTCCAGCGGATTCACTACCGACCGTCGTGACAGGTGTCAAGTGTGTATACCTATTTCACTTGCATTCTCCAAGGTAATCTTCCAACGGTTTCCTCTTGGACTAATTGATACCTGAGCTATCACTCTAACATGAAGACCACTAAAGTCACAAACAAGGTGTAATTTTAAATGATTGCTTCCATATAGTTTTTAAAACACAAGTATCCTCTTTGTCCCTTGCTGCCATTATACTAAAGACAAGCTCCCATATTCATACTTTTAGTTTCTGTGATGTAAGTCCAAAATGGATTCGTTTGTGAGGACATGCAACATCATTTATTATACCCATGTCGTTTTATGTGATAGACTTAGTGATGACTGCCCCTTTTTCCAGTACCAAATATTGTTATTCAGTTGATTGGTCATTTAACCCCTTAACAACCGCCCACTATATTTTGATGGCGAGCGTTGAAGGTCGCTACAGATAGAGGGGTTTTGCGGTTCCTAGCACCGCAGCTGCACTTAACAACCCTGTTCCTAGAGCAGTCACTGTTGGCGTCGGGAAGCAGAGGGAACCTCTGATCCCCGGCTCTTAACCCTTTGATTGCTGTGGTCCATGACTGTAGAATAATAAAGGGCATTTCCCTGCTCCATCGAGTGATCAGGACTCTCCGTGACTCGATGGAGCAAGGGAATGTCTGTACAGTCAGCCCTGGGGACCTAGAGTTGCCCCAGGGCTGTCTGTTAACAAGCCTGCAGTCATGGCACACCCTAAATTAGCTTTCTTACACAGTTAGTTGTAGTGGGCGTGAACTTTTGTGAAGAGGGCAGGATCAAGCAAATTTTTTGGGCGACACAGCTTCAATTCTTCCTCATAGCCACTTTCAAAAGTTGACAAATATGGAATATGTTAATACATTACCAAGTGTAAAAAAAAATGTAAAATGGTTATCACTTCATGGGATTATAAAAAAAAAAAGTAAAAACAAAATAAAGTGTAGAAAATAAATAAATAATAAAATCAAAATCTATATTTAATGAAAAATAGTTGTACCTAAATTACACACAAAAAAAAAAACCCTACACATATTAGGTATCCACAGAAATGTAACAACCTGTAAAATTAATCTAAGGTAAGGTATTTAATGTGAAATGTAAATGGTGTAAAAAATAATGAACCCCCTCCCAAAAAAAAAAAATTTTAACAAAAGTTCTGCAATAATTTATATGTGAACTCAAAATATGCCCCCAAAAAGTACAACTTCTGCATAAAACAAGGTCTCATACAACTGCATCATTGAAAAAATAAAAAAAGTTTGGATGGACTGTCAAAGGCAAGTGGTTGACCTTCTGATTTGTAGATTGACCGTTTCCGGAATAGAATCTAAGAATATAAATAAATGTGATAATAGAAACATGGATACCACCTGTAAATGTTTTGCTTGTTGCATTATTTCTTGCATCCTGTTTCTAAAGGAAATGCACTGTTTTGCAACTGTATTTTACTTATTCAATGCATCTAAAAATAAATATGACTTTATCAACAGTCTTGGTTAAAAGGATTCTGTTTTGTAAGATTTATGTATACACTGCTCACAAAAAGTTAGAAATATTCAGCTTTTAGTTGAAATTTCAGGATGAACATAAGATTTCTTACATCTTTTTTTAATGAACTAAATGAGACTCTCTCATCTTTAGAATGCACATGTCCAACTGTTCAGTGTTTCAGTACTTTTTGCAAAACTTGTTGATCTCGAACAAGGAGCCTAATGACAAAATTCATAACAGGTGTTTGATCTCTGAATTGCCCAATAATTTAAGTGATTAATTTTAATTGGGATGTAAACAGTCCTCCTCATCCTGCATTGATATCATGAGACCAAGACAACACTTTACAATTGATCAACAGTACTTTGCCATTGTGAGGCTTCAAGCAGGATGCTTTCAGGTAGAAGTGGCCACTGAGCTTAAAGAGTCAATGTGTCTCATCAGATACAGAGAGACTGGAAGAATCAAAGAAACTCAAAGAAGTGGATGTGCTTTGACTACATCACACACGGATGACCACTTCATTGTAAACAATGCACCTTGTTGAACAGGATGATAAATGCCACACAATTCCAGGCACGTTTGGCCCCTTAATGACTGCCCACAGCAGCGCTGAGAACAGTGTGAAAAAATTCTGCAATGATTTATAAGTGAACTTTTACTATTCCCCAAAAAAGTACAATTTGCCCTAAATAAAACGAGGCCTAAATAAACTGGCCCATTAAAAAAATTTAAAAAATTTCACGATGTTAAAAAGCAAAAAAGGAAAAAAACAAAAAAAGGGTGTTTGGTCATTAACATTTTAAGGGGTGTTGGGCCTTAATGGGTTTTAAAGGAGGGGAAAAAACCAAAGGGGAAAGTCGGACCATTCGAAACCCTCTTGCATGGGGGTAGTCGGGGGGGTTAGAAAAAACCGAAAAGGGGGAATCTGCCAAGTAATAAGGGCAAAAAACCCCTTTTTAAAATTCTCCCCATCTTTGGGCCCGGCCATCATTTCTGCCCATGTTTTTTGGGGGGGCCCGATGTTGTTTTTCCATGCTTGCTTTGGCTTTGTGCGCATGCGTGTGCCCTTTATTTCCGGGCGGGTTTACTTCCTGTGTCCCGATACACATAGTAGCGTTTTTCAAAACCCAATGGGATTAGGACAATACCCTTTCCCTTTAATTGGGGGGGGGGGTAGGGTTCTATTAAAATGATTTTTTTGGTTTTCTTAAAAATTTTTTTTTTTTTTTGGAGGTTGTGGTTAGATGTTTATATCCCAGGTGATTACGCTCTTTTTCTCCCCCCGGACGAAGGAAAGCAAAAAGGCTTTGGGGGGCCTTTGGTATCTCCCTCTCCCATCAACCCTACAATAGGAAATTTGCATGAAATTTAGGGCCTATCTGGGTTTGGGGTATTTTAATTATGTTTTTATTTTTTTTTTCCCTTTACTGTTTTATTTATTTTTTATATGCATAGGGGGATTTTTTCCCTTTTATTGATTCTTTGAAAAACTAAAGGTAAAGAGTTTTGTATACCAGTTTTCTTGAAAAGTTCTATTTGTATTTTTAAAAATTTTTTTTTAAATATTTTACGTATTTTTCAAAAAAAAGTAAAATAATTTTTTTAAAATTTATTGTAGTCTTTGAGATTTCCTTTGTTGTGGGTTTAATTTGAATTGTGGGTTCTCAATACATGAAATATATACCCCTTTTAAAAGGGGTAAGTTTTTTTCATTTTTGTGTTTGTTTGAAAAAGGGGAAACCCTTTTAAGATGGTTTCTTCGGCATGTGAGGCATCCGGGAGAAAAAAACCCAATGCTTTAAAATTTAAAAATGAAAAATAGTTCTTTTGGAAGATTCGGGAAATTAAGCAGGGGGAAAGAGAATTGAAAATTACGTTGAAAAATTTAGTACACAAACGGATGAAAAAAAGGGTTTTTGAATAGGAGCCCTTTGGGAAAAAATTTACTGGAAAAAAAACCTTACCCCCACTGGGGTTTGGGGGTTCAAGTCTTTCCCCTTTATTAAGGTAAGGAGCAATTAAAAGTTCAGTACAAAATGGGAGGAAGCCTGTAATATGTGCTCCAGAACGTTTATGCAGACGATTATCGAACTGAATTCGGGGGGGACGAAATTTAAACTTTAAAGATAAAAAGATTGAGGGCCCTTTGGTTCTCAGCTGTCTGTTTCTGTCTCCCCCCTTGATATGAAATAAATTTTTAAGAATGAGATGGAAGAGCACTCAAAGGAGTGGGAAAAACTAAAACAAGGGCCCTTAAGGGCCAAAAAAAGTTCCAGAGGGACCTTCTTGTTTTTCCCAAACAAATTTGGGTATATAAAAAAGCGCAAAGGGAGACATGTTTCCCTCAAATTTTCAATTTTTTCCCCACGTACAAATTTCTGAGGGAAAAATCCCGTTCTTCACAAGTTTATTTAAGATTTCAAGAAAGGGTTTACAAAAGGGAAAAATTTGGTTTCTCTGAGAGATCCCGAATAAAGGGGTCCCAATGATTAAAGATGGTGGCACTGGAAGACGGGGCATAATCAAAAGGGAATAAAACTTTAGAACATATTCTCATTTTGCCCCGTGTGTTTTAGTTTTTGGGCTGACTTTTTTCCCCAACCTGTAAAATTTAACTCGTTTTCGAAAAAAAAGATTTGAACCTTTTGCCGGAAAGCGACATTTTAAAAAAGATCTTTCACACAAAAGATACTACCCCTCCTCTTTTTAAAAAACAGGAGCAGGAGGCCGTCTCTATATTGGGTCTTTACGAGGAAAAATTTAAAAACTTTGGGGGTACTTTCCTAAGTTTTTTAATTTTTCCAAAACAAAGGGAAATTTCCTCCCTTATCGATGTACTCAAAAATTAATTTTTTTGTGAAAAAGGTTTTCTCAGGAATTTAAGAACATGGGGAAATGTAAAAGTGGGGGAATTGTAATTTTTCTCAGGGGACAAGCTAAAAGTTTAATTTAGACAAATGAAGGAAATTTTTGTTTAAAACCCTCAATAAAGGCGGGAAAGGGTTGGGGGAAATGGTTTTTAAAATTTTCGGAAAAAAGGGGGGTTTTTGGGCAGCTTCCGTGATTTTGCGGGGTTACCCAAAAGTTAAATTTTTTCCCCCCTCTGAAATTTCAGGAAAAACTTTTTAGTATTTTTGGGAATGGGTGTATCTAAGAAAAATGTTAAATGAGGAAAAAAAGGGAAGTCCTAAAGTATGAGCAAACCCAAAAAAGTTGGCTTGTCTATACTTACTGCCTAAAATTCACAAAAATGCCGTCTGTCCACCAGGCCGTCCAATCGTATCTGGTCAAGGGAGCCTCTGCGAAAAAGCTTGCAGATTTATTGATTTCTTTTTACAACCAATCGTGGAGACTCTTCCATCGCATTTAAAAGATACTAACGACATACTTCGTAAAATGGATAACATGCAATTAGAACCAGATATGATGCTTGTGACATGCGATGTGGAATCTTTATAAACATCTATTAGACACAGTGACGGCCTCTCTGCGGTGAGTGCATTTCTATACATGTCAGACCTGGATAAGGATCTTTGTGATTTTATTATTGCTCTGCTTGGATTTGTTCTTACACACAATTTTTTCATATTTCGTGAAACCTTTTATCTTCAGCTACAAGGGACAGCTATGGGGGCGGCCTGCGCGCCCTCATATGCCAATGTCTTCTTGGGGTACTGGGAACGTCTAATCTTTTGTACCGAGCCAGTCCCCTTTATTGAAAAAGTTCAATATTGGGGAAGGTATATAGATGACATACTGTTTATCTGGCAAGGATCCCTGTCTGATTTAAAAATCTTTATGGATACATTGAATCGGAATTCGTTCAATTTAAAGCTCACATATAAAGCGGGCAGGGAGAATATGGATTTTTTGGACATTCTTTTGAATGTAGATAACGATGGATTTGTATGTTCGGACCTTTACAGGAAACCTACGTCAACTAACACACTCTTGCATGCTTCCTCGGCTCATCCTAGACATCTTATTAATAGTATTCCTGTTGGTCAATTTTTAAGGATTAGAAGAATCTGTTCCCTGGAGAATTTTTTGGAAGACAGGGCAGCTGAACTAAAGGATAGATTTGTGGAAAGAGGGTATCCCAGGAAAGCAATCAATGATGCCTACACCAGGGCTAAAAATACGAAACGTGATGATCTTTTCAAGATATCAAAGGTTGGAGATACCAGTGACAAAGTGAGATTCATTACCCCATTTCATCAACAACATCGGACGATGCATAATATATTGTGCAAGTATTGGGATATATTAAGAATTGATGATACATTACCGGAGTACCCATCAATTACATATAAAAGATCTCGCAATTTGAGGGATATGCTGGTAAAAAGTTACCATCAAGGAATTCGCCCAGAGACAGCCTTTGGATCTAGAGGAACAAAATGGGGCAGTCAACCTGTGGGAGATTTTAAAGCATGTAGTAACATGGATATGTCTGATGTATTTTGGAACTCATCTAAAGAGAAAAGTTTCAAGATTACACATACTATTAACTGTGCCACTGTCGGAGTTGTTTATTATGCCACTTGCCCTTGTGGCCTAATTTATGTCGGCATGACCTCCAGGCAATTACGTAGACAGATAAGAGAACATGTACTCGGAATTGGTGCAGCAAAGGAAGAGACCGATTTATTTTCGTTACATCCAATCCCTCGTCATTTTAAAGAACAACATAATTGTGATGCATCTTGCTTACGTTTCCGTGGGATTGATCGGATTCTCTTCAACTCCCGAGGAGGTGATTGGAAGTCGAGGTGAGGTGGATTTTCCTGTTGGACACCGTCCATCCCAAAGGCTTAAACGAACAAATGAGTTTTGCTCCTTTTTTGTAGACTAGTATGATAAAATCTGTGTTTTGTTTATGTTACTCTCTTTTTCTCTTCTACTGTTTTACCTGTTTTTTTATTTTTTTATTTTTATGTATTAATTTGTGTTTTTGTTTTTTTATAGTGACATTGCGATTGAACCACACCAGGAGTATATACCTTCTCATTTTCACATACCTTCATTGGTCATGCTGCTGCATTATGTGGATACACTACTATATGGAACATCTATTATATTATCGTTGTTGATTGGAATTCGCCCTCATATTATAATATTTCATTTTTCTATGGACAATTCTAGCTTAATGTTGTCATTGGATATGGATACCACTGATTAGTATTATGATAAATAATTTTTTTTTTTTTGTGTGTGGTTATTATATATTATACACTTTTTTCATTATATATCTTATATGCTTTTAATCTGTTTGCACATTTGCAATATGATATTGTATGGATACAGTTATTATATATGGTACATAACATATTTTTAACAATAATGCACTGTATGTATAATTATTTGACTTTGTGACACTATATTAATATATTTTATATATAGGTATTTATTTCACTTCACAATATTTTCACTTGCATGGCACTTATTCACTTGCACTTTATCACTTTTATTCACGTTTATCACGCGATTTAACTTATATACTTTTGCACATTTTTATAATATATAATATCTCATTTTATTCTTATTTTTATTTTTTATGCGCTATAGAAATAGGTTTCAATTGTTTATGATGATCGGGATGTTGTTTGCCGTTGTGTCTGCTGCGCATGCGCGTTTTTTTCGCGCATGTGCGGTGTCGTTCCCAGCTTCAGCGGTGCCCATGTTTGTTGAGGGCGATGTATATTTGTTCCACGCATGCGTGGCTTTGTGCGCATGCGTGTGACGCTATTTCCGGGCTGGTTTACTTCCTGTGTCCCGATACACATAGTAGCGTTTTACATAACACATGGGATTAGGACAATATCCTTCCTATTGGTGGAGGTACGTTCTATTATAATGATTTGATAGGTGTACTTCAAAATTGGAGGTGTGGTTAGATGTTTATATACCAGGTGACTACGCTCTATGTCTACCCCCGGACGAAGCGCATTGCGAAACGCGCGTTGGGGCGCGTGGTATCTGCTCTCCCATCAACCCTACAATAGGCATTTGCACTGCAATTACGACTATCTATCTAGGTCAGGTACTTATTATGATTTATTTTTTGTACTATACTGTTGTATTTATGATTATATGTATATGGGGATACCTTTCCTATGATTGATTCTCTGAGATCTGATGGTAAAGAGCTTTGTATACCATGCTTCTTGTAGTTCTATTGTCATTTTTAAAATATTTTTAATATATTACGTTTGTTCTAAATAAAGTATATGAATTTTTTTAAATTATTGTAGTCTTTGAGATTTCCTTTGTTGTAGCTATAATGTTGAATTGTGGAGTTCTCAATACATGATATATATAGCCCATGTAATTGGATAGGTGTTTTATTTTGGAAAGCCCTTAAATTATGTATCAACTCCATGTACCAAATGTCTGCTGCAGCCATAATAAATATATTGAGCCCTTTTTATCTGATTAGACTATTTTATATACTTCCTCTTACGATGAAACACTAGGCACTACCAATTCTGACTCAATAAAAAAAAAAAGATTAAACATTAAAGAAATGAAATCTCTGCTGCTGCTTTTGTAATATCAAACACAAAAGGACAAAAAAAGGCTAATTTAATTTAGTGAACTGTCTAATTTTTTCTTAAATCTATTTTGTGATCAGGAAGGAGAATTGAAGATTAAATCGTATTACTATTTGTGAAGCTAGAAAGGTAACCTTGTGTAAAAAAGTATGCTTTCTTTAGAGGAATGGAATTTTTCTTCATTTTGATCTGTGTGATGTTACCAAAAGAACTGAAAAAAAGGCTTAGCTTAGACAATGTATTTCTAAAGACGTGCAGTACTCTCTTGTGTATCAAATTGATATCCTCCTCTTCCTTCTTTTTTTTTTGCAGTCTCTAAAAATGCAACATTATTCATTTGAAATATAATTTTCTAGATTTGTGAGCAATCTCTTTTCAATGTCCTCTTGTCCTTCTTTTTCCTAATAAAAAAAAACCATATAAGACAAAAAAGTCCCAAAATTTGTGCTAATTAATTTCTTAATAGAACTTTATATGAGTCTGAACTCATTGTTTACAAACTTCCTTTTAAAGAAGCGATAAATAATAAAATTCTGGCTGCCGGCAGCTACCACTAGTGACTAGTGAGACCTTACTCAATCTGTAGCAATAACTATAGCTGCACCTACTCATTTTACCAAAGTTTATACTGTTGGAAAGCAGAAAAAGTGTGATAAAAAGTAATACACACATAGCTATCAAACTCTGGCTATCTCTCTGTTTAATTTACTACCATAGTATGTGTTTTTTTTTAATACATTTTGGGTGGAAATTCATTTAGTAGCATAATTATAATTGTTAAAATAGTAAATGGACACGATAGGTTCTACCAAGGAGAGGCTCGGATTTTGCACCTCCACTAAGCAATGGTGACTGTCACCTTGAACGTCTGTGGTAAACTTATGGACTGCAAGAGAGTGGTTACCACTGCTCAGGGGGTGTCAACTTAAAGGGAACCTGTCAGGTGCTTTATGCTCCCCTAACTAAGAGCAGGATGTGATCGAGGAAGGAAAGTTAAGCTCTGTGTTTTATAGGTTTATATGATTTGATGCTGATTTTTCAGTAAAAAGTAGAACAAATCTTAAAGAACCAAACCTAAGAAACTAAAAGTTCTGCTTACCTCATCCGCATACAATGATTGACAGTTTGCTCTATACACATACAGGTGAAGCTGTCAATCATTGAATGTGAGCAGGATAAGCAGAACTTCCACTGTTTTTTCAGGAGTCTGATCAGTATTTTCTTTGCTTTTCACTTATGCTCCATATAGTATAAACATACATAACAGAGCTCAGCTCCTCTCCCGCTATCATATCCTGCTATCAGATAGGGCGGCATAAACCACCTCACAGATTCACTTGAGTTGCTCTTTGCTGCTCAGAAATTAGTGGTACAGACAATCCACGTCACAACCTACAAGTTTATAAGCATGTTAGTGATAAAAGTAATGGTACTGCCATCTAATGAATAAGAAAAATGTATATCTTTGAATTCATTGGAACAGCAGCTATCCATAGATGTTGCTAGTTCCATTTGTCAGAGGACTTCACAGGTCCCCTCTAAAGGAGCAATCCAGCCATAAGGATTACTGTGTTGTGCCTAGTGCAGACCAGTTCTGTTATTTAGGGCCATATTGACAGTTCATGCTCCCTAGGCCCTAACGATGAATATGCCTTTATTAATATATGAAAATGTCACAATAAACTTTCCTTACAGCCACAGGAACTCCTCTTACATGGTCTCCCAGCCGAAGCTACTAACATACCCATAATTCATATAATTTTACTAGCAGCCAAAAGAGGACTATTAAATAGGTGACTATCACCCTCCACTCCATCCACCGATGAAATTATCCAAATGGTCACTATGCACACCTAGAGAAGTTAGATCTGATCAGAACAAAAGAGACACATACCGAAAAGTATTTTAAGAAATGGAAATCATTTATCGAAACATGCTATACAGACTTGGAGGTATACACTTTTATGAAACCCTTTACCATCACGAAATGGTACTTGACGTTATCTTTTCGGGCACTCTAGGTAGATTAGCGGTAAAAGTATTATCTGTCTGCTCTAGTTGGCTACTCCTTTGTTCCCCGCCTACGTTTGCCTAGGAGACATGGCTCTGATGTCTTCAGACGAGTATTAAAATGGAGATCCTTAGACCCCTCTTGATAAGTGATATTCGATGCTTGATTTTTGGTTCTTAACCTTCTGGTCCACAGGAACGGTGGATTTATGTGAGTTTTACCCTTGCTCTGCGACGGGACGATGATGACAATGATAGTGATGTTAATGTTATTGTTCTTGTAGTTATTTGAATACTATTCGCTACATTGATTTTTATGGGACATGGCTTAGGGGTTGACTGGTTGTAGCCACAGAGAAAAACTGCTGGGGTTTCCCCGTAGTGGCTTATTGTACTCTTTTGCCGTGTTCTTTATAATACGATATGTTGTTCCTATATTATTATGTTTTTCTTAAATTAAAAAAAACAATAAAGTGTGTTTTAAAAAAAAAAAAAGTCACGTTTCCTGATGCTTAGCACTGTGGGTTGTTTTTCCCAGAAGTCGTGTGCTGTGTTCAGAAATACAAATTCATCAACCACACATAGGCTATTAAATGAAAATTGCATTTATCTTGTGTCAACCAGTATTCAATGTTACACGTCTTTCAAACATGCCATGTAGAAAATTAAACAGCATTTAGTATCTGTTGTATGATAATCCATAGATCAACATCTTCTTAGCTTTCAATTCATCGTTGATATGATGATAAATAGATTCCAGAGCCGTTAACACAAAATTGCTGAACAGAGGGACTTCTGGATGGATATGGCACACTAGCCTATGGACCCCACATTTACTGGTATTATTGCCCACTGAGGAATCTGGCAAACGGCGGAAGAAACGCGTCTGGGTATTATGTATGTGTAATTTATAGTCATATGTTTAGGTATTGATTGTGTTTTTGTGTAGGATTGGATTAGGGATTTTTAGTGATAGGAGTTCTTAGAACTGTCGGACCGTTCTTTTCAGGACACTGTTTCTGCAAGCGCCCTAAAGGGCATTTAGACAGTGAGGGAGATATAGGTGCTGTGGCTCCTGTGCATCTCTGCCTACCTGTCGATCCACTACTTGTCCAGCCTACATATAGGATTGTATTTACAGTTACCAGCGATCTTCGTGGGAGGTGTGGTAAGTCCCTCCTTTGGCCATGCTTTGTATATTGATATAAGATTTTAATATAGATTTATTAAAAGTTATTTTTTAACGGGATATTTTTCTTTATAATAAGCATTTATTTTCTGTTGTATGATAATCCATAGAGCAACATCTTCTTAGCTTTCAAGTCATTGTCCATATGATGATAAATAGATTCCAGAGCCGTCAGCACAACATTGCTGAACTAGTCGGCAACAGCACATTTCAAAAACAGCAGCTTCCTTCTTCCAGCATGCGCTGTAGGTGTCCATGTCCCCTTTTGCATATTAAGAATTACAGGTGATGACTTAAAGGGGTTGTCTCACTACAAGGATTGCTTTTTATGTTAAAGATCTTGCAAAAACAAGTCACTTTGCAATATGTGTCCATTAACCGTGTCCTACCTATTCTGAGATTTCCCCTTTTGTATGGGCTGCATCAGCTCCTGTGGTCGCTATAGCTACAGACCTGTTTGATCTCCCCTAATAGGCTGCCAGCACTGGTTGCTATAGCTACAGACCTGGCTTCTACTGCAGCCTAATAGAAGCCAGTAAACACGCCCCAGAATTCAAAGTGAAACCAAGAAAACAGGACTGTGGTAACATGAATCAATGTAGTGAGACAACCCCTTTAAGAGTTTAAGCGCTACTATAAATCTGCATATCATTAAATGCATGATAGAAAGATAAAAGCAACACATATATACAGTAAATAACATTACAAAAAACACTTTAAGTAAAAAGCTTCATTTAATCCCTTGCAATGGTAGTTTTATCATATTTTATGGTTCCATCGCACACAAGTGTTCAGTTTCTATCCTACTCTTAAAGAGATGAATAGCTGTCTTGTGTTCATTGGAGCACAGGTGAACTGCCATGCTAGTCTGTCCTACATAGATCCTGCCACACGGGCACTTCAGCATGTAAATAACCTTCTTAGAGTTGTAATTGTAGAAACCTTTTATTGGATGGTAAATGTTAGAGCCTTTTATAATGACAATACAATTCTGACAAGACATACAAGGGAAATGCTGTTTGATTTTATACATGGCTTATTTGCAAGATATCTGTAATGTTGGGTACTAGTTGACACAATAATAAACACAATTTTCACTTGATGAATTCGTATATTTCTGGAGTTGGAGGGAACCCAGCACAAAAGGCTAATGCTGAATGCTGCGATTGACCATTGGCCATATTTTGTGGTTTCTAAAGTTGGATATTAATCTCTCCTGGCCAATTGGCAATTGACCTATTTCCTGAAAATGTAATTTGAAAAATTTCAAGTCTTCCGGATAAGTAAGCTGAGATGTTCAATTTCTCGGAGTCTGAGAGGCATAACATCTCGCGGCAAGCTGAGGGCGCTAGCATGTCTCTCGATTAAGTCAAAGAAAATAAAAAGGTTAAGTGTCAAAAAAGTTGGAGCCATTAAAAAAACAAGAATGTATTGTAAATAACTGGTTATACAAACAAAAATATTTCTTCTATGCCTCTGGACGTGTTCGTCCATTCTCCGCATTCCTCTGAGCCTTCCCTTACGGCATCATACAGTATACAGAGTGGACTGAATACCTATCTTCCTCTACATTTGCGCCTATGCACTTACCTAGTGGCTATATCTCTACCAATACCATATTTCTACTAACACTATACTTTGGTAATCAATAGATGTTACTTGATAAAGGCTCATGTAGACGAAACGTCGTACAAATTCAGACATCTGTTGCTCCACAATATATCCTACTGCATACTGTATCCTCTATGTATACATGTATTATTTTGTTGTTACATTTGTGCCTTTGTAACTATTTTGGAATTATAGTGCATTACTCATAAAGTCTGCTGTTCTAATCCGGCCTTCTGTAAATAAATATATCCTCTTGAATAGCATTTTTTGTTGGTGTGCGGTGAATTTATACATTTATTAAAAAAAACAAGAGACCAGCTTGTCATTGTGCCCATCCACTACTACTGGGTATATTAAAGTTATGTGTATACCAAAAAGATTGCACAGCATTTTACAACCAATTTTATTAAAGGATGATTCTTCGTGTTCTGAATGATGGTTTGATATATCAAACGCTATTCTTTTGATCTAATGTTACTCACAATACAGCATTTACAGATTGCAACTAATAACACTAAACCTGAAATCAGAATCTGTGATGAGAATTTCAAGAAATCCATTGATCAAGAGGGCTGTAACCATATCCATGCGGAATTAAAGCCTAACATTGAGAAAATGAGGAGCGAAACACTTCAATCTAAGTTGCAAAAAGTTGAGAGAGACACTCGTGACTATTTATAAAATAGAGCATATAGCTGGAATGAAGATCATACTAATCAAAAGCTCAAGTGAGATCTAACTCGAGCTATACATCATCCGTAGTGAGTTTTGAGGGGCAGCAGGAGCAACTTCATTCAGCCAACAAAATACATAATAAATCAGCTGCTTTCTTGGACGATATCGGCAGTCAAGAAGACATCAACAAAGGAAGGAGTACGTGTGTCCGGATGAACACAAGATACAATGCTGAAAAAAACATGAAGATTTAAATAAATTAACAATCAATATTTCTTCCCACAAACTGACACTTATACAAAAGTGTTAAACAAAGGACTGAATTATGCTCCTATTTGTAATAGTCAGCTATTTAATTTCTTTGTTGATTTTTTTCTTTTTTTTACAAAATGTGTCATTCTACTATGGTCAAGAGGTATATTTTATGAGAGGATAAACCTAAAAAAGGTTAGCAATTGAGCCTGTTAAGAAATTGAATCACAAAAGTCAGAGGTAAATTGTCCTGCTTTGGTTGTGTTCAAATAGTTGGTGACTCAAGAAGTCACTTTCAAATGGGTTAAATGTGTTGGATTTGTCTATAACAGATTGTCATGTCAAGAGAAAGATGCCAACAAAACACTTAAAAGAAATAGTAGTATTATTGTAAAAAAGGCTGACAAAGGTGTTGCGACACTCTTGTCATGGACAAGTCCCGATATATACAAAAAGCTAATCACCAATTACAGGATGCCTCCATATATAAAAAAAAACTTGAACATGATCAAACATCATAAGAAGATTGTTAATCCTGTCATTGAGGAGACTTTTTAAAATGGTTTGTATCAAAAAATGTTAGAGATTCCATAACAGTTAAAAATCCAAAGATACCCATTTTGTACCTGGTCCCAAAGATTCACAAGTCTCTGGAATCGCCAAAAAAATAGACCAGTAGTACCAGGTACTTTATTTGAGCCACTTGTGGTGTATGTGGATAGCTTTTTGCAAACTACTGTTAAAAGGGGTTCTAGTTGTTTGACGGTTATCAAACAATTTTTGTCCAAAATACAGACACTAGACTGCACTGAAGACTTGGTGCTGAACATTTGATGCTCAGAGCTTATTCACACATATTCCACATAAAGAATGTTGCCAAGCAGAAAGAGAGGCTTTGCCTAATTATCCTACATTCACACAGTGCGATTTTGATGGCATTTTCAGATCTGGTGTTGCCTTATTGAAGTATTTTCATTTTGGAAATTGCCATTACCTTCAGCTGCAGGGGAACTTGATGGGGTCCCTTGTGGCTCTAAGTTTTGTCAATCTCTATATGTTCTTTTTTTGTCCACAGTTCTCAGTTTGCTCCAAAAATCATAGAGTAGATGAGATATGTTGTTGACATGTTTGTTTTATGGAAAGGGTCTGAAGTTATTTGCATTTGATGAATATATATCAACAGATATGATCCGCTTACTAATTTTTTCATCACAAAGAGTAAACATAGTATCCAATTCTTAGATGTGGTAGTAATCAAGAATGAACATAAGATACATTTTGATACAACGTTATATCCTAAATCAATTGAACACAACAACCTTTTGCATAGAGACAGCTATCATGCGCCACAGGTGTGCAAAAGAATACCTAAAATACAGTTCAAGCTAGAAGAATCTGTTTAGAAGGCGATCAATATAAGAATCAAATGCATAAATTAATGGATAAGTTTATAATACATGGCTATAAAGGATGAATTAGTCAAATTTGAACATGAGGTAATGTTAAAAACTAGAGAGCAACTTCTGTCCTGTTAAAACAGGCACACCACCGTTTACACACTACAAATACCCATCACCCCAATAAAGTTCCCCCCCAAAAAGTGTACATATTTGGTATCGCTGCGTGTGTAACGATCTATCCTATAAATCTGTCATGTTTCTTTACCCGTACGGTGAATCATCTAAAAAATGGCAGAATTGCAATATTTCCTTATCCCACTGCACATGAACTGGAATAAAGAGAGATCAAAAAGTCATATAAACGCCAAAAGGGCACTAATGAAAACGCCATTTGTCCTGCAAATAAAAAGACCTTACACAACTCTGTTTATGGAAAAATAAAGAAGTTATGGCTATCAGAAGAGAGTGATAGATAAATATTATTATACACAATAAAAACAAGTTTGTTTGTTTTTTTAAACTGCTACAACATTAAAAAACAAAATAAATTGGGAGTTGTCACAATCGTATCATCCAGCAGACTAAAACTAACATGTCACGTGTACTGCACGGTGAGCGCTGTAAAAAATAAAATCAAAAACACTACCAGGATTGCTGTATTTTCTTCATCCTGCCTTCCAAAAACGGATTCAAAGACAATCAAAAAGTCTTGTATCCCTCAAAAATGATACCAATAAAAAGCTTCAACTCAAATCGGGAAAAACAAGCCACTATACAGCTCTGTACACAGATAAAGAAAAAGACTCTGACTATGGCGATACAAAAACTTGTTTAATTTTCTAAATAAATACTTTTATTGTGTAAAAGCAGTAACAAATATACAAATTGGGTATCGCTGTAATCCTGTCATCATGCTGAGAAAGGTTAGCATGTTATTTATACCACATGGTGACCGCTGTAAAAAAATACAAAAACACTAACAAGATTGCTCTATTTTGTTCATTCTGCCACCAAAAAACCTTGATAAAAAGAGATCAAAGCATCATATGAACCCCATAATGGCACCAATAGAAAAAAAAAAATGTATATAATTTCAACTGTACCGACCCACATAGTAAGATTATCCTGTCACTTATACCGCATGGTGAACGTTATAAAAATGAAACCCAAAAAACAATGGTGGAACTTCAGATTTTTTCTTATTTTCATGGCCCAAAGTAAAAAAAAAAAAAAAAAAGTGGTACACCTGTGCACCAGAATTGCACAGTACAACCCTAGATGAGATCCCTGAGGGGTGTTGAATCCTAATGGGGAGACTTCTGGAAGGTTTCACATGTTCTGATACTTTGGGGGCTTTGCAAATGCAACATGTCACCCACCAGAATCTGCATTTAAAAAGCCAAATTGCGCTCCCTCCTTTTTACCCTTTACCATGTGTCCAAACAGCAGTTTACACCCACATATAGGGTATTGTCGAACTTGAAAGTAATAGTGTAATACATTTTGGGGTGTTTTTTTTTCCAGGATTCCTTGTAAAAATAAAACCGTTTGAGCTGATACTTCAGATTATTGGAAAAAAAAAATTGTTGTTTTCACAGCATAATGTTAAAAAAAAATTATCTAACACCTGTGGGGTTCATATACTGACTGTACTCTTGGATATAGTCCTTAAAGGGTGTAGTTTTCCAAATTAGGTCTTTTTAGGGGAGTTAATTAAGTCTTAGCATCTTAGGGTGTCTGCAAACCTGGAATGGTGCCTAAAATATATCCTAATGAAAATTATCCCCAAAATCCAGTAGGTGCTCCTCCTATTCTGAGGCTTGTGGTTGAGTCAAATAGCACACTGGGACCACATATGGGATATCTCTAAAAATGCCAGAGACTGGGGAATCAATATTGAGTTGCATTTCCCTGTTATCATCTACCATGTTCCAGTAAATAATGGATATAAATTGAAAATCTGCAAAAAAGTAAAGTGAAAATTTTAAATTTTCTTTGCTTTAATTTCTGAAATACCTAAAGGGTTAGCAAACTTTAAAAGTGTTGTTTTGAATACTTGAGGGGTAGTTTCTTACATGCAGTAATTTATGGGGATGCCTAACATGAGGGCCCCTCAAAGCCACATCAGAACTGGAACGGTCCTTAAAAAAAAATCAGTGTTAAAAATTTTCTTGAAAATGTTAAAATTTGTTACAAAATGTAAGAGCCCGCTAATGTCCTAAAAATATATGAGAATGTGTAAAAAATGATGCCAATATAAAGAAGATTTATAGGAGATGTTTGTTATTTACTAATTTGTTGGGTATGACTATCTGTCTTACATGCAAAAATTTTTAAACTTTGAAAATGGCACATTTTTCCAAATTTTCTTTTTTATTTTTCACAAATAAACAAGGATTGTTTTGACAACAGTTAATTGCTAACGTAAAGTACAATGTGCTATGAGAAAACAGTTTCACATAAATTCACATAAATAGGTAAAGCCATTAAAGAGTTATTCCCCGATAATGTGACACATGTCAGATTTGAAAAAAAATACCTTGGTCCTTAAGTCCAAAACAGGCTAGACCTTAACTCCTCCAAAGAAAAAAAAATATTACTCTTCATTTTTCTCCTCCTCGCCTTCCAAAAGCCATAACGTTTTTATTTTTCCACCTACATAGAGACATGAGGGCTTTTATTTTGTGGGACAAGATGTACTTTCCAGTAGTGTCATTCATATTAACATACAATATACTGGGAAACCGCAAAAAAAATTCTAAGTGGAATAAAATATGAAAAAATGTACTTGCACCATGTTTGCGGGAGTTTTGTTTTTGCGGCATTCAATCTTCAGTAAAAATGATGTGTTCTCTGTATTCTACAGGTTGATAGACAATGCATTAGGCTGTACCATAATGGCGTTTTCCTCACTTCCTGCCTGGGGCTGGAAGTGAGGCAAACGAGAACATGGCAGCAATGGGAGCCTTCACAAGGCTTTCCGCTGCCATGTCCAGGCATAGGATCCCCGAAGTCACGCTGCGGGGACTCTGATTAGAGGGAAGAACGGTACGTGGCACCATTTTTCATTTATTTAGATGGCCAAAGGGTTAAACAGTGTGGGTGGGCGATGCCCCCCCTCGCACTGTAACCGCCGGGTGTTAGCTGCAATTAGCCACTAACACCCAGTGGCTGAGTAACAGTTACACAACTCCTTAACAACACCAGGACGTACCCATACGTCCAGGTGGGTTAAAGGGTTTAAGGTGGCAAGCAATGGAGAAGTCTAACTTGATCTTGAGCCGAGAACAGAGTGCATGCCAGAAATTAGAAGCAAACTGTACCCCTCGACAGACACAAAATAGAGAAGTCCATGCAGGTAGAATATGTGCTAACAGAAAAAGAAGGCAAGTTGGTTAGATGAAGGTAGTAAATTCTTAGTTAAGTCCATGGCAATATTGATCCAGGATTTTTTAGGTATAGGCAGAAAATGAAGGAGTCCGTAGGCCTTGAGATGAGAAGAATCATTATGAACACAAGTGGAACAAGCGAGAACAAATTTTTCGACAGTTTGCATGGGATGAGTTCACCAATAATGATGAGGGATCAGCGATAAAGATTTTGGATACCCGGCTGACCAGCTAACTTGAAAGAATGACAACATTTCAAAATTCTTTTCTTTAATGCCAGGCAAACAAAAGTTTTCCCAGGAGGAACCCATTGGAGGTTGATGGGAGCTTCAGTAATCAGGCATTCAGGAAAACGATGTGTTTATGCTTGGAGACGAGGCCAACAGTATCACAAGAATGAGACAGGGAATCAGCCTTCACATTCTTCACCACAGGCCTAAAGTTCAATGGGAAATCAAAGTGAGAGAAGAAAAGGGATCATCTGGCTTGCTAAGGGTTTAACCGTTGTGCAGTCTGAAGGTTGAGGAAGTTTTTATGGTGTAGATATTTACCCGATGATGAGCTCCTTCCAAAAGATGGCGCCACTCTTCTAGAGCCAATTTAAGGGCCAGCAGCTCTTTATCCCCTTTGTATATTTCCTTTCTGCTGAAAAGGTTTTTGAGAAGAAACTGTAAGTGATGGTCTTTCCAGTAGGAGTCAAGAGGGCTTGATATGGGAAGAATTATTACAGGCACAAGTGGAACAAGCGAGAACAAATATTTTGTTCCCAATAATGACTAGATATCAGTGATAAATATTTTCGGATACCCAGGTGACCAGATAATTTGGAAGAATTACCCCATTTCAAAATCTTTTTCCTTAATGCCAGGCAAGCAAAAGTTTTCCCAGGAGGAACCCATTGGAGGTTGATGGGAACTGCAGTAATCAGGCATTCAGGAGGAACAATGTGTTGAGGCTTGGAGATGAGGTCATAAGCATCACATTCACATCACATTCACAAGAATGAGACAGGGCATCAGCCTTTACATTCTTCTCCACAGGCCTAAAGTGCAATGGGAAATCAAAGCGAGAGAAGAAGAGGTACCATCTGGCTTGGCAGGGGTTTTACCCTTGTGCAGTCTGGACATAGAGGAGGTCCTAATGGTCAGTGTAAATATTCACTGGATTACAAGCTCCTTCCAGAAGATAGTGCCACTCTTCTAGAACCAATTTTTTGGCCAGCAGTTCCCAATTCTCTATGGTATATTTCCTTTTTGCTGGAGAAAAGGTCTTTGAGAAGAAACTGCAGTTTTCTGCGTGAGTACCACTCCAGCCCCTATAGATGAGGCATTCAACTCTAGGTAGAAGGATCCAGTTGAGTCAGAACAGGTGCTAGAGCAAAAGGCAGCCAAAGTTTAGAATTAGCATTTTCTTTGGTTAGCGCCACTATGGACACTGCCAGGGTAAAGTAGTGGGGAATGAATTGGCGATAGAAGTTTGCAAATCCCAGGGAGCACTTGGGAGGCTGACAGGTCGTTGCCAATGAAGAAAAGCAGCCAATTTTGCGTAATCCATTTGTAGACCCTTTTCCAAGACTGTATACCTAAGTAAGGGTAGGCTGGTCTGTTCGAATTTCTTGAGTTTGGCATAGAGAAGGTTTGACTCATAAGCACCTTAGAACCAAACAGACATGGTCACGATGAGTCTTTAGGATCAGGAGAGAAGATTAAGATATTGTTAAAATAGACTACGACACAAACATTCAAGAGGTCTCGGAAGATTTAATTAACAAAGTCTTGGAAGACGACTGGAGCATTGCAGAGACCAAATGACGTTACAAGGTACTCAAAGTGCGGTCTTCCATTCATTGACTTCTAGATCCGAATTAAAGGCTTCTTGTGAGTCAAGTTTGGAGAAGATCCTAGCTCACATAAACAATCAAAGAGATCAGAGGTAATGGATACTGATTCTTGACTGTAACCTTTATTAAACCTTGATAATCGATGCAGAATGAAGAGAACCATCCTTCTTCAAAACGGAAAACCCGACTGGAGAGGATGACTTGCGGATAAAGCCCTTTTGCAGATATACTTTTATGTAGTCAACATGGTCTGTGTTTCAGGCACAGACAGACGGTACACCCTACTGTTAGGGGGTGTCATACCAGGCCTGAGGTCTATAGGTCTGTCAGACAGTGATAGACCCGATATGGCAGAAGAGTCTCTACTTTCTACTCACTGAAGACATCCACAAATTCTTGATACGCGGAAAGAGGGCTCTAGAGGTGAGTTGTGAGCATTGGTGGAGACATAGAGCGCACTGGACAGAGCGGCATAATACACCAGGAGTAGCACTGTTGTACCCAGTGAGTGACCTTGCCATTTGCCAGTCGAGACCCAGGAGAACTGCAGAAGTAGACTGTGAAATCATGTAAAATTAGATTTTCTCATTTTAAGTTAACCCAACCTGATGCTTCAGAGGTTTTCCATTAATGAAAGAGATTACTAGAGGCTTATCTAGATAAATCACTGGTAAATGAAATCTGAAGACCAAAGACAAGTTGATGAAATTTCCAGCAGAACAGAAGTCCAAGAATGCCAAAGCGTGAAACTGGACATCGGATGGGGAGCTGAACGTATCCAACATGGTCAGATGAGGAAAGGAAGTATCTTCATTTAGGATCCCCTCTACTATGAAGCCTAGGTGCTGAAGCTTCCCAGATAAAAAGGAAAATCCTTCTGAAAGTGACTAGGACTGCTGAAATACAAGCAGAGATTCTGGCGTCGTCTGTGAGTGCATTCTTCATCAGACAAATGGGTGCACTCAACTTGCATAGACTTATCTTGATGTTCCCATATGTGGGGACAGTGGGGATCTCTGGAAAACTGGTGCTAGTCAAGGAAGCCTGCAGGCCCAAGAGGATTCACATTGCTGGCAGAGCTCTTCTTGCCTCTGAATGAAACGGATTCCCTCGCTCCCAAAGGGCTGTAGCCTAGGCCCAGGCCTCACTGGACAGAAGACTCGTTATGAAGGCCATCTTGGCACGTTCTGTGGGGAAATGATATGCCATCATCTCCAAATGGATTGTGCATAGATTTAGGAAACCCTGGCAAGTCTTAAGGTTTCAATGATAGCATGGAGACAAAGGCAGGTGCAGAGCCAGAGTAGTGGATACAGCAGGAGGAGGAATCACCACAGTTGGACGAGCAGCCATGGCCATAGGGAACCATGCAGGTAAGTCCTGTAGCATATCGAACAGTTGCTCTTGGCGATAACCTTGACGGGCCACTTTAACATATGGTTTTGGAGTTCAGAATGGGGCACCTTGGCAGGATCCAGGGTCAGTTGTACTGTCATGGGTGATGGGAAGTGGATTCTCTGGGTTACCGCAGGAAGATGGTGTGAGCCATGCCAGGGAGCAGATTCTAAGGGGACCCTCACCAGTGCTTGCAGCTTTTATGGTTATCATTGTCATACAACCAAAATAGCTTGTGGTATCGCAATCAACTGTGGTGCTGCCATTATCTGCCTTGATGTCCATCTGCTTAATCATTTAACAGTGAGTCCATCTAGTTTTTTAGTTGATACATCTTATTTAGTTTTGTTATAGTCTTAAGCAAACGAGCACCGTTACAGTACCAACTTTGGTACCACCATCTGCTCACACATGGCACTAGACTCTAAACCCTGCACTACACAGTTTTACTCCTATGAAAGGGAATTCCATGTACTATTTACTTTACATGTCTGATCGGTCTTGCACTCCAGGAGGAGGTGATGAGGTACAGAGGTGGTCATCTATACATTCAGCTCTCTCTGCTGTGGTGTATGAGATTTGCTAAACACTCAGCTGGTTCTGTTATTCCAATAAACTACAATGGAGATAGTCATGCATATGTTCACTGAATAGGGGAGCAGAAGATTATTACCATGAAATACAGAGCTGGTTCTGTTATTCCAATAAACTACAATGGAGATAGTCATGCATATGCTCACTGAATAGGGGAGCAGAAGATTATTACCATGATATACAGAAGACCTAGTTCCCACCTATCAAATATTTATGTCAATTAATCTGGCCATACATTTCTCAGATAGAAGTACCTCACAAAGTTTTCCGGTGTCTTTTGAAGGACGTACGAATTGACAATGTGGCCTGCAGGCCAAAAAAAGGTTGTACACCCCCTGTAAAGCAGTGTAGTTGCATATTGCAAAGGCTTATTGGATAACAGCAGAACTCTCCGGTGCCCTCTGTCCCTCTGTTGGATGTAGAAGTCCTCAGTCACATGTGACTCAATGAGCCTTACAATGTGACCAGATTCAAGCCAAGCCAGTTTAATTTATCTGCATACAGCTGTTTCAGGGTATTACCCCTCATCAGTGCAGAGTAGAACTTACTGACTGGCTAAGTGAGAGGCTTCAGTGTGGCTCAGAAGGGGTAATGTATCTCATTGGGAAGAAGCACCATGTCGATTTAATCACCTGTTACACCTCACTGGGTATTTGCATATTATGCTATTGCCAGTAGCATTCCTCAAGTCACATGTGATTTACTGAGCCTTGCAGTGTGGTTGGGCAGACACAAACTATAATAGTCATTCTTCAATTATAACTATGGAGATGTCCAAATTATTTCACTTGGTTAAATGTTGAGCCTTATGCTTGTTCAGTTTTACAATGTAACCTACTGGCTAGTTACAGCCTGAACCATATATTTTAACCCCTTAAGCCCCAGAAGTAGTTAGTGACCAGAACATTTTTTTAGTTTATGCCTCCTTGCGTTTCAACAGTTTTAACTTTTTTATTTTTTCAATGATGTAGTTGTGTGAGGCCTCGTTTTATTCGAGACAAGTTGTAATTTATGTGGGAATAGTTTAAGTTCACTTATAAATAATTGCAGAATTTAAAAATCATTTTTTTATTTTTTTTTATTTTTTTTTTATTTTTTTTTTTACACCATTCACATTTCACACTTAATAACTTGTTAGATTAATTCTACAGGTTATTACTGTCATGTGGATACCTAATATGTGTAGGGGGGTTTTGTGTGTAATGTATGCACAATTATTTTTTATTAAATATTTATTTTTATTTTATTATTTATTTTTTTATTCATTTTTTTTACACTTTTTATGTTTTTTACTTTTTTTTTAATCCCCTGAAGGGAGAACCATTTAAAAAATTTTTTAACACTTAGTAATGTATTAGCATATTCATATATGCTAATACATTAGAATCTGTGTGAGTCTGACACAGGCAGTGATCAGGACAGCAACACAATGTGTCCTGGTCACTGGCTTCATACACAGACAGCTCTGGGGCTACTCTAGGTCCCCAGAGCTGACTGTGCAGCCGTTCCCTGGGCTCTGTCGGGTCACTGGGTGTTCCGATCACCCGATAGAGCAGGGAAACCCTTTGATTGCGCTGCCACAATCAAAGGGTTAAAGCACCGCGATGCGGAGGTTTCCTCTGCACCCCAGTGCTCGCAGGAGATGCTCTTGTATCAGGGCTTTGGAGTACAGGCGCCGCAAACCCCAAAGTCTGCAGCGACACCAAAATACGTCGCGGCAGACGAACGACCTGCACCACCCGATGCCAAAAGATGGTGCCTGGTCTTTAAGGGGTTAAAGTATATTTTAAACCATCTACTTTAAAGTAGTTTATGCAAGACGCTATAGAAGAAATCAGACATGAGAGATATTTCTCCTTGAAGGTAAGTTATGGTACAGACCGTGAAATAGAGAACAAATTGTTCTCTAATTTCATAAAACACAAGGACTAGTATTGCTGAAATTAAGACTTTAATTGGTGTTCTCATTCTTTCATCAAAAATGTAAAGTGCCCTTGGAAGTTATAAAAAACAGTTTGTGAAATAAATCAAAACCTTGTTGTGTTATATGTTCCATATATTTATAGTAATGATTGTCATTGATGAAGTACCTGTCACAAGAGAAGATGAAGGGATTTTGTTTGCAAATGATGTATTTGACCATGCAGAAAGATGACAGATGAAGTCATTTAGTAGACTCCTGATTAGTTACAGCTGTAAATTTGCCCCTCAACGTACATGAGTAACATTGTGTCCTACAGCTGTTGGCTTTAGTGTTGAAGCACATTTCCATTGATTTAGATAACAAAACCTATTGGGCATGTGTCATTTGCTATAAATATTTTCTAAAGTAAAGACAAACATTAAAAATCATTGCCACACTCATATTCTTTAACCACTATTCTCTGAATTTTCACCTGGCTCCTGTATCCAGTGCCACTGCTGCTTCCTACGGTGCACATTTCCCAATCTCTTGGTTCTGTATCCTTTCCGCCACCATTTTCCTCTAGCTGGGGATTTCTGGCTACTGGGCTCTTTAAGTACCAGTTCACTTTGAAGATTTTCTTCCTCTGCCAATGTTCTGTGGCTGGAGCCTTTTTAAGAGTCTTGTTTGCCAGCATTCCTATATTTTTCTAATTTTCAAAGATGTCCTTTTGAACTGTGTTTTTCGTTCCTTACCTGGCTAGCTTTATGCTCTGCCCCTTGCTTGTCCATGTCTTGACTGAATACTTATGGTCCTACCCTCTGCTTGAACTACTACATCTATTGTCTGTGCTACTGTACTTGCATATATTAGCTGTTGCTAGTGGAGACTACTTAGAGGAAATCAACATACTGGCTCCATGCAGCAAAGTCCAAATCTCTGTAAAGGGGTTAACGGGTGACCACAAGAGGGCCTCTTAGACTCTGCTTCTAGATTAAGCCCTACACCAAATCTGAAGCATCTCTGTAGGAGATAACTTTACTTTTCCTTATTTAACCTTTAAATGCAGGCTTAATAAAGGGAAAAAAAACAAAATGACACTACAGGTGGCAGGCATTAGCTTTATTAACTGACCTCAGTTTGCTTAATACTATTATCTCAAGTGACAAATAAGCCACTAAATTAAATGAAAAGTGGTGCAGGCTGGGTTGTTTCATTTTAGTCAGTTTATATTGACAGCAAATGGAATTAAGTAGGATAAAACTGCTAGATCAGCCTTAGAAAAGTTCTATAACCTGACTTTTACCAACTCTCTTTTCCCAGCTCTTTTTTTTTTTTTTAGAAAACTCTTTTCTATTTGCTGAATACTTGTAGTGGAACTTTCCAATTGACAGCACTTTAGGTTTCCAAACATATAACTGAGAATCCATGCCACAGTAAAAGGAAAATCTACCCAAAAAATGGCATGTCATGGGACCCATTCACATCTCATTTTACATCCTGTTCATGGTTTCAGTCAGGATACCATAAAAATGTATCACGATGGATGCCATGGCGGGGCTCTGATGAGACCATAGACTTCTATAGGGAAAATGTAGTCCTAAAGGCTTTTGTGTCCCATGTAAAAACAGTATATGTTTGCTAAATAGGGCAAACATAGTTCAATCAGGACTGTTAGCCTTCTAAAAGTCATAGCCCCACCATGGTATCCCTCGGGTTTCTAATTCTAGCTTCTAATGTTGTCAAGTTTTCAGTAAATTGTAGGGGTGTACCTATACCATAACAGAATATGTGAATATCCATATGAAGGAATAACAACATTTATCACAAACTTTTCTAACATTTAACGAGACATGACTTTGTAGTAAATTATAATGAGTAAACAAATGTAGATATAATAGCATGGTGAAAGTGTAGGGTGGGGTCAGGGGGGAATAAAAAGAAAAAATATCACTTACCTTTGCTGACCAGATTGTGAACCTGTTGGAAAGTCTTACAGATAGGTTCGGTTTATGTTGCATTTAATCTGTTGATTTAATTATACATATATTTTGGGAGCTTTTTAATCGCATCCTGACCTTGATGCAAACAGTTAAGAACTTAGGGTGACATGTATGAACGCTGGCGCTGCCAGGCCAGTTCTAAATAGCTTTAAGACAGTTTAGAATACACCAGAATGTATGAACCTGTTCTTCTGCAGTTCATTTATACTGGCGCATTGTAGTGCTGCTACGACAACTCAGGCAGACCACCTTTAAACTGGTCTGGCTGTTCTAACTGTTCTGCGCCTAGGTTTGGCGTCAAAGAATCATAAATGTGTCTACTTCTATGAATGTGATGTGACACGCCACCAGAATGCCCTCAGATCTTTGGCACTTTAAAAAGTGTCTTTGGCACATTACAAAGGCACTTATCGTGCCAAAGTTTGGAGTGCGCCTGTTCATACATTCTTTTTGGCTCAAAGTACACCAAAAAAGTTCTTCTGCCCCGTTCATGCATGTCGCCCTTAATTCATTTGTAGAAACCCTTCATAACCATGTTTCCAAGGTACATGGAACAATAGCTTTCCATCAAAGCACCAATACCTCTGATAACTGCGTATTTCCCACGCTGTCATTAATCATGAACATCCTCTGCACATAACCTCCTTTGCCTCTAACAATACATTAAGACTTATGACTACGTCCTATTAACTGGGTGTATAATTTCACTTGTCTCCTAAATGACATGAAATGGAAGAAAGGGAAACCTGGGAATAGAAGAGTAGGCTTAGAGTCATAAGGCCCCTCATTATCCACTGGCAAAGTTTAATTTGTTGTTCCAAAAGGTAATCCTTGCCCTTTGCTGCTTCTCTCCTGTGGCGTCCTTTCTGTCACCACATCCTTGTCCTCCTGGGCACATTGACGCTTGCATATTTAAAGGGCCAGTGTAATCTCTTGTTAATTTTCCTCAACCAGTTTTCTGACACCATATTCTATTTAAAATTCCCTTCCAAATCCACAATAAGCTTATTTATTTTTTCGCTGCCTACCAGGGACCGTGTCTGCTGCTGTGTCTTCTGCCTGCTTTTCCTGTACTATGCCTGGACATGTAGGCTGTTGCTCTCTCAGTTTACACTGGGCATAGTAACCTAAAGTTTCATGAAACAAATTCCTGGCCCTCTACAGGGGTTAGAGCGTAACTAGTTGAGGTCTTTTTAAGCTCTGTTCTGCAACATAGTTCTATACCAAATCCAAAGCAACCCAGGAGCCTCACCACTGTTGCAAGGTAGTCCTTGTGCAAGCCCACTCAAGAAATGAGGCCTGAGGACATTCCTCTGCCTGAAGCCTACTACTTGACTGCATAATTCTCATTTTCTGCTATGTCTTTGCATCTCTCCATTGCCTGCTACCTCTAGTAACTCCTAGCAGTGATAGCATACATCTCCTATTTCTTCCAATTATAAGAAGGCCCCCAAAACATACAGAGGCTTCCTAAACCAGTGCATCATTAAAACTAGTGCATCATTTGAGGTACTATCTTGTTAGTTCACTTGACATAAAGCGAAAACAACCTTCATTGCTTCCCTATTGTCTGGTGAGGCCCTTGCTTTAGTGATGCCTCTGTGGTAGTGGGGAGACCCTCTATGTGTGACTTACAGAACTGTCTTGCCACCTTCAGGATGGTTTTTGAAGAACCTGATCTGACATTGTCTGCTGCATCTCCTCTTCTCCATCCAAGGCAATGCCATAGAGGTGGCTATGCTATTCAGTTTTGCACTTTGGCCCTAAAACTTGTGTGGAAAAAGTAAACTTTACTGGTAACTCTTTCTGAAGTCTTTGCAGGTCACATTTAAGATGAATTGGCCTGTTGTAGTTATCCAACCTATTTTGATGAACTCATCTTATTCTTCACCTTTATGGACAATTGATACTAAACATACCTGACAGACTTCTATGTTGGCCACGACCCTTTAGAGGCCTCTGTTACCTTCAACAACATCTCATGATGGACCCACAGAAGTAGAGAGATTCTGCAAGAAAGCAAATCTGTGTCTATATTGTGGTACTAGCGATCATTTTTTTCAAGAGATTGCCTTGTGAAACTATAAATCTCTATTGCCTACTGCTAATAGAAGACGCTATACTAGGCATAAGCTATTCCTCTTACTGTATAACCAGTCCCACCCTTCTCCATTCTTATGGAATCTATTTTACATTGCAAGCTGTTCTTGATACTAGTTCAGCAGAAAAATGTATTTATTTTTTTCCTTTTTACTCTGCATCAGATTTCTGTTATCTGCTTAGAGAAACCACTTTCCATAGGTTCAAATAATAGAGAAACTCTGCTAAAAGAGATCCTATTTATTGCTGACCCATTAAGATATGAGCCCTACATAAGGAGCAGAATTAATTTTATGTTGTCCAAAAGCCCATTAGTTCTCTTAGGACTTTCTTGACTATACCACCATGCTCCAGAGATTGACTGGACTTCTGACAAAGTCTTACACAGAGAAGATGTTACTTGTCTGCCTCCCTTCTTATTCTTAAACTTTCCATCAAAATCTTTTGAACTCTACCTTTTTTGGGCTACGAGTACATTATTTAGACTGATGTATACAGCAATGCAAGACCTTGCTACCACACAGACTGTACAACTTGCTGTCTTAAACCTCTGCACCTCAGAGCAAGGTTTAGCCTCTTGAAGTTTTTCTTATAGTCTGAAGCAATATTTATTTCAAATAATTTTTGGACAAGGACTTGATCAGCAAGTCTTCCTTAAATTACTGAACTGTTTAATAGAATTTGGGAAGGGAAGTTCACAAAATTTAAAGTCGGGCCTACACTGATTTTAAATTTGTCAGGGGGATGAGTGGAAGAAGCTTTAAACACCCTTGACACTTGTATGGTTCTGTTGTGTCTGAAGGAGAACCAGCTTTATTGCCCGGTTAGTGTATTCTCAATACTGCACCATCCTGACCATTCAAGACCTTTCTCTCTCAAAGTAATATCAGCGAAAAGGTTCCGATTTGTGACCTCTTCTTAAGGACATTCTTTCCAGCTAAGAAGAATAAGCGTTGTGCAATCTGTTTTAGATAGCTCACCATCTTTATAGACCACAAGAACCTTATTATTCAGCATATTGTTTGAACATGACAGGCACAATGGTTTCTGTTCTTTCCTTTAATGATTTGATATTCTTCTCTATTTCTGCTAAGCAGAACAGTAGATTAAAAATCCAGAATTAACTATTTTTGGTTCATCAGTTTATCGTTCTAAAATTATTTTTGTACAAAAGGGTTTAATTCCACAGGCTAAACAAATTGTTTCCTGAGCTATTCATCCAAATTAGGATGTGAAGGATTTTGTAACAGCTTGTCCAACTTTTGTGCAAAACAAAATCTCTCATCGAAGTCCTACTGGATAGTTGCAGTCTTTTCCAGATTCTCCATTATACCACATTGCCATGGATTTCATTACAGACTTAGCATGTGCCATAGACTGTATCATAATATGGGTGTTGGTAGACCGTTTCATTAAGGTGGCACATTTTACTTTACTACCAAGTTCACCTATGCAGCTATTCTAGCCATGTACGCCGATTATCAGGCTCATCTTCACATACAGTTTGCCTCTACATATTGTCTTGAACAGAGGGGTAGAGTTCACCTCCAAATTCTGATGTCACCTATTTAAAATATTGTAAATGAAGCTCAATTTCTTTTCTGCCTTTTACCCCACTTTGGTCAAGTGGAACACATATATCAAGTCCTGGAGAACTACAGTTTAGTGGGCCTACTACTGTGGGCCCAATTTATTTACCTTAATAATGTCTGACAATCAAGTAAAGCCTTTATATTTTTATTGACTATTGGAAACCTTCCCAATATACACTTAGGGCGACATGTATGAATTCTGGCGCTGATGGACCAGCTCTAAATCTCTTTAAGGTAGTGTGGAGTACAGTTTAACCCTTTGTATCTGTACTCTTGCCAAATTGCTACCTCCTCCAAATTAAGTATATATATTTGCTGTAAACAGCAGGGCCCCCAAGTAATGCTATCCATTCAAAGTGATGGATAATATAACTCTGTTTAATACAAGGAAGTACATGAGATTTTATATGGTTTGATACATAAGTATTTGTCATAGCATGTTTTGTTTGATCATTGGTAAATTGACATTTTAATAAGGAAATCATATCGTAAGTTCATATATGGTAATATACATTTCTGCATGCGTTGCACAATGTTAAACAGTTCATCAAAAACAACTCTATATTTATAGTGAGTTGTTTACTTCGCCGGATATTAGATGTTGAAACAAGGGTACATTTTGTCTGTGTTGCTTAAAGGAGTTGTCTCATTACGAGCTTTCAGCCTGTCAGTGTCCCTGGTAAGTTGAACTGAGGGGCGTGCTAGCTTGTCTGTCTCTTCTGCTCCCTCTCCCCCCTCCCATCAGCACACAGGCAGCTACGTAACTTCTGTACAGGTGGGGGGGGAGGGGGTTTGCTCTCAGAGTTCACCCTGTGTGTGCCTGCCTAGGTCTGTTGCAGGAGAGGGCTGATCTATGAGTGTAGAGAGGAAGGTGAAGTGGTGTGCTAATAGAGCAGAGAGGATGCATGTGTTCCTATATCCCCTGCTTAGCTTACAAGTCTCCACATCTCCAGCAACAACAAGGGCAGTGTTACTATACTCAGGATGTCTCACTAATACTGGAGAACATAAAGTATTCACATGCCTGATCTCTATAGTATTAGTATAGTCACAGTTCCAAAGACATATCATGATTATAGTAACAGACAGGGTCACTGCTGTCACATCTATCTGTGTAGAGAGCAGGAGGAAGCAGGGACACACAGGGTTAATCCAGGCAGTAAGGACACAGACGCCAGAGTCCTCCTCCCCCTCCAGAAGCATTCTGTGCGGGAGGGGCTCTCTGCTCTGACCTGTCTTCAAAGGTGATGAGTCATTCAGACCTGACAGCCAGTAAGATAAGGATCAACAGGTCGGCTGCTATAGAAATTTGAGGAGCTGATGTAGTAATACTAACAGGGCTAGCTCAAAATCAGTAGGACATTTGTAATGAACATATATTGCAAAGCTGCTTGTTTTTTAAAGATCTTTAAATTAAAACCCAATCATTGTAGCGAGACAACCCCTTTAAGCTGGATTCTTAGTAAGCCATAGAGAGTCCATTTTAATATCTTCAGCATCTTTCAGAACAGGTACATTCTGAAGGTAATTCTCTTGCAAAAGCTGTGCATTCCACCCCCCTTGGTTATCCCCCTTGTATTTTCACACACACCCAAACAACACAAATGTAATAAAGGATAAAGGAGTGATTCATGATGACTTGTCGGCTCCAGTAGCTTTCTTGCAATGTGAGGCATGCACCTAGGTAGGTTTTCCTTCTAGTTTCACTGAGGTTGGGGACACCAGAAGAACTTGGTATGGTCCTTCAAATCTGAGTTCCAGAGAATCTCTCACATGCTTTTTTACCCATACAAAGTCACCAGGCTGGAGTTTATGAATGGTTTGGTCAGAGTCTGAGTCTGGAACAGAAGAAAACACTGAAGCATGGGTTACTTTCAATTCATTACACAAGTTTACAAGTTTAGGACATATTTCACAATGCTATCATTTTTCTGCAATCAACTATTGTGGATGGAACCCCCATAACCTAGGTGGCCCTGAGAACAATATTTCTTAGGGTGTGAGACCAGTGGCCTGCCTAGGGGTGTTTCTGATAGAGTACAGGGCAATAGGTAGGATTTCTGGCCATGGGAAAGATGCTTCCTTGCTGGCTTTAAGAATTTTGTTTTTTAAGTGTGGCATAAATTCTTTCGATTTTTCCCGGGAATATGCTCTGTGGATGATATGGGATGCGGAGAGGTCAGCTCCTACTAGCTTCTAAACGTCTCTGGTTCTTTCTGCTGTGAAGCCAGGTCCTTGGTCTGACTCGATAACTTCTGGGATTCTAACTCTTCACACCAATTCAGTCAGTACATTTTTTCCACGTTAGCTCTGGCAGTCATATTAGGGGTAGGCCTGGGTAGGCCTCAGGCCATTCTGAGAACATGTATTCTCCATTCTTGGGTAATTCAATGTGGTTGATCTGGATCCGTTGGAAAGGGTACAGAGGTTCAACTTGTTGCTTCTTCTGGGTTTTAACTAATTCTTCCGGGTTGCACATCTTCTGATACAGTTATTTGCTGTAATGGGAATTCTGGGTGCTAAGTATATCCTGTTGATTAAATAGATCATCTGGTTTGTTCTATGTATAATACTATAAGCCCATTGTACTACAGCTGGATACAATGCTCTTGGTAAGCAAAGTTTATCATTTTTTCTCCAGAATCCATCTTGGTGTATCTCCGCTCCTTTTTCCTCCCAATTCTTCCTTTCCTTTGGATTTACTTGGGCTTGAAATTGTTTCAGCTGGTCAGTACCTGGGTTCGGTGTATCTTGGTCCTAGTTTTGTTCTTCATCTTTTTTCCTCTTTTCTTCTCCTCTTTTTCTTCCTGTCTTCTTGTCTCCTTGCAGCTTTTTTTCTTCTGCTCCTACATGTTCATATTCGGCCGCCTCTGCTTCCTCTCGAATAGCTGGGAGGAAAGCTACAACATTTGTAGCCTGTGTAAGACTCACACTCGTCCAGCCGCCATCTTGGACACTCTCAGGGGGTTTTCAGCTCTGCGGATCGCCGCTTTGGTAAGCGGAATGGCACAAATTGACTTCAACATAAGGCACTCCAACTGCAGGCTCTTGTTTAACTGGCCTCAACCAGTTTTATTTGGGCTCAGGATAAACGTACAGCCGTACACAGAAAACGTACAAAACACACCCTGGCCGTCCAGCCACTAGCTAAACATATACTGCCTCTCTAACCTGTGGTCTGGATCTACCATCCAGCACCACCAGCAATCATGTCACCAGCCTCCACTGGTTCCAGCTTCCTTAAGCCTCTGGAGGCCAGAGCCTCTTGACAGCTCCTCTGCTGCTCCACTCTGCAGGTAGCAAGGCACGCCCCCTTTTGTAGGCCTCCAGGGCCATGCCAAAAACCTGCTCTGGAACACGGGGAGTAGACACCCACCCAACACATTGCCTACTCCCAATAAGAGCGGACCCAGAAAGGTTAGACGGTGCCAAACCCCATACTTGTCTACAGCATAAAAGGTGGCTTTATCTCACCAGGCCAGTACCCCTTGGTGGCGTGTTGCTTGTGGATCTTCTGTATAGCTCCACTTAGTGGCATAAACATGCAACTGCTTGCTGTTGCTCTGTCACATATCCCTCCCCTCTGATAAAGGGAGGCTGTAATGTAGCACACTGAAAATTAAATGTATTCTGTATTAGTCCTTAAACCATTTCTTAGAGTGTAAGCCCCCCACCCCTAATCGGTGGGAATGGAATGTGTAGCCTGTGATTGTGACAACAAACAGAAAGTCCTTTTGGACAAGTATATTATCCCGTGTGGTTACAGCCCAGTGCATATCTGATAAGCCCTGAATTAATGACAATTTTACGGCTCGTAAAATAAACAAGCCCCAACCAGAAAAGTATAACAATGTCACCCTTTGCCCCCCCCCAAAAAATAAAAATTTTCATTGATCGGTCCCACAGCAAAGTACAGTCCGTGATTGCCATCAAGACAATATGAGAAACCACCCTCAAAACAACAAGTTCCCCCCACCTCTTTATTTTTTTCAGCCAGTAAAAGAGTGGGCAAATAGAGAAGTGGGAAACCGGGACAGATTTTTTGGGGCTTTAAAGCATGTGACCAACTAAAATCGGGTTTCATACCCGGGGGGTTCAATTCTTTTAGCCTGTGTTCCTTCTTCTTTACCCAAACCCCCTTGGATCTAAAAGCTGAAACTCTGTAAGTGTGAAATCTTTCTAAGCATTTATCCCTTTTATTTTCAAAACTGTATTGACTATGTTGCATTTTAGTGTGTTTTTCATGTAAGCTTTGTACCTTCTCTATTAAATTTATCAGAAACTTAATTCTTGTTGCGCACATCCATTTCCTTGAAGGAGGTTTTTTTTTTTTGTAGCTGCTGAGAGCATTGAGGGGGCCTTAAGCATTTTTACTTTTTTTTAAAATATCTTTAGGAATCAGATTCCTTCCGCTGATTCCTTTTTGATTTTTAAAGGGAAGGGATGGCGGGGAAAACTTTGGAGTGCTGGAACGTCTTGGGGGGCGATTTATGCTTGATTCGCACCTAGTGAGAGGTGGGGCGCAATGGAGAAAATCTCCCCCATCACGGGCCCTCCAGTCACGTGCGGTGAGTGTGACTGAAAAATTTGGGGTGGCAAGCGGTGGATATTTTTTTTTTATTGCAGCATTATGCTTGGTTAAGCAATTATTCCCTGCACAAAAAGACGGCTTATCTTTATAAAGTTTACACCATTTTTCAAGAACTAACGCAGTGCTTATTTACATACGCACAATCATTTCCCCTCCCGTTTTTCTTTTCTATCTTTTTTTTGGCAAAGGGTGCTGGTGAAAGGGCAGCCCGTATAAGAACACATAAAGAAACTCCATCCCCTTAGCAGGAAAAGAAATCAATCCAGGGCAAAACGAAGTTCAGCGATCCGTGAGCCAGGGAGCGGGATTTGCAGCACGGGACCGGCGTCAGAGAACAAACTGACAACCACCGGTCCAATTGACGAATTTGCTCCTGAGATAATTTCCCCTGAGGACACCTACACGCCAGTTCTCAGGGAGGCATGCTCTGCTCTGGGCAGGGTTTTCAGCAGCTTGGCGCTTGTGACCCTAATTTGCGCCTACAACTTATCCTGCAAACCACAGCAGAGCGAAAAACGCCAGGCCGGAGAAGGCGGCCGAGCGCCGGGCGGAGAGAGACAGAGGTGGCTGAGCACCAACTGAAAAGGACCTCGGGTTTGCACGGCACGACTTGAAAGGTGAGCTTTGCCACAACCTCAGCCCAAGATAAAAACCCCTTTAAAACCCCGACTAAACACTTTTCTGGGAGGAAAAGAATGGGGACTTAGATTTTTTTCCCACGAGATTTAAAGACTGCAGACAATACACTGCCCAAAAGCAGGGGCACGATATCTACCCCAGGACAAGAGGCAAACCTTGGGGGTTTTTTCGGACCTCCCACCAGAGAAAGACGGGGACTATGACCCCATAAAGAAGTTCTGGTCATGAAATATCACCTCACTCTGGGGGTGTATCGCGGGAAAATTTTCGGAGTCGCAAAAGGTCCCACTGACAGCTACACAGATGTGGAAGCAATTTAAAGTGCCCCCTGAAACAAGGGGAAAGGGACTCTCTTTTTCCAGCTTGACAACCTGTTGAATCTAATGAAAGGAGCAGCTTCTCCATATCTTCCTGCAGAGGTCCTCATTTGTCATGACGGGAAGCCCAAGACTCCAGAGCCCGGGCGAACTGGCAGATAACCTATTTTTCCAACAGGATCCAGAAGCCCGGAAAACCTGAGCCACCTGGAGAGAAGTAAGCCTGCGGGGGGAATTCCCCTTCTACTCCCCATCGATCACCTGGCACCCCCAGTACTCCCCCGCACAAATGTTTTATATGCAAAAAAGGGGGGCATTTTATGCCACTTGTCCAGACAAGCGGGGGAGTCCCCCCTATCCCACAGGCCCCCCGTAACGGCCCTTCCATTATCTTATAACTGGGACTGCGGGAAGGAGAAAGCAAAACCCTTTCAACCTGTCACCGTGGCAGAAAATCGCCATGGGCTTAAAAAACAGGGGACAGAGGACTGTTCATCCAGAATGGTGGATGCTAAAGAATCATTCCAGGAAAGACATGTCCCTGACCGATTTGGGGGATCCGCTCTGTTTAAAAACCAAGGCTCGGGTTTATCTGGCTGGGAGCGGCCGAGGATGAGGGAAGTGGGGTCCTCTACTATCCCCACCTTTCCCTGGTTTGATTTGGGGGTGATGCAAGTGAATTATGTTCCACTCTCACTCCGAAGGCCCCCCACAACCCAATTTATTCCCCACGGAGACTGTGCAATATTTCTGGAAAAGCCCGGATTGAAGGGGAAATCGACATGGATGTACCTCTGAAGATCCACTGATATTGTACTGTGCAAAATGAGTCCTTATGCCCACCTTGACCCAAGCAGGATGCTGCAAACCTCACTTTGTGTGTCGCTGACAGCCCAAGGTGAAATCTTCTGCAGAGATAAAATTTGCAGGCTGAGGTGAAATCTGCAGCCCCCCCCCTCAACCCCCTCCTTCTGCGACACACAGCTCTCAATGCTTCCATTATCAATCACAGGGCAGAGGACCCCGGGCCAAAACACCCCCTCCCCCTGCGGAGTCTGATAATCAGGATGCATGGGGAACAGGGAGCCAATCAGAGTCTAAAAAATTTGGGGAACCCCTGATAGCACCCCCACTGATGTGGGGCCAAAAACCCCATGGAATAACGGGACTACCCTATGTCACCCCTCCCCCATCAAGGGCCCTCCAGCACCTGAGGGGACTGTCTTTACTATGTTTTGTGATACTTGCTGTGACTCTGATGTATCTAACCTCGTGTATCTCAGCCGTTGTGCTGGAAGGGGTCTAGGGTGGTTTGGGCCCAAAATCAAATTTTCCTAAGGCTGTGTTGTGGGCCCCAGATGTGTCCCACCCACAAACTCTCGGAAATTTATTAACCCTTTCGACATTCCCACCTATAATCCGGTGCCCCTGTATCTAAGCTTTCCAGCAAGAAATCGGGCTGTTTTTGGACAATAAAGATTTTTTCCAAACTGAGGTGTATCTCCGACTGTTTGGACAAGACATGTATCCAAGCCTGAGGGTTGCCTCAGACTGTTGTAGACAAAAATTATCTAAGCCTGAGGGGGGATCCCGATTGGGAATGTGGGGATGGCCTCCCAGTCTGTTGTCCATGATACCAAAAGCTAGGGATGTGCCTGAGCCCCAAAGAGCATGTCAATCTTTATGCACAGTAGGTGTATCCAAACCATTTATGATGCCCTGCCTCCCATGGGTGTATCCAACCCATGAGTGTAAAAGGTGACCCTTTTCCCAAACTGTTGACCAAAGCCAAAAGGGGATAAACTTTGCCAATTATTCCCCGGGGCTGAATGGTAAAATGTAATCCCCTCATAAGGTGATATGTCCCCCCAGTAACGTGTTTTTTGTACCGCCCGCAGAAGCCTCCAAAGCCCATATCGAATTCAGATACAGACAGGGCATTGAACGGGTAAGCCAATGGTCTCTCTCACCAGGAAGACGAGGGGAGGTGGGGTCAGGAGATGGGGAGGTGAGCCAGTCCCCCCCGCCCCCTCCAAAAGGGGGGGGTGTAAGTAGCACACGAAAAAATTAAATGTATTCGTATTTGTCCTTAAACCATTTCTTAGATGAAGCCCCCCCCCCCCTAATCGGGGGAATGGAAGGTAGCATGGATTTTTTACAACAAACAGAAGTCCCCCTTTTTGGGCAAGTAATTATCCCTGTGGGTTTCAGCCCCTGCATACTGAAAGCCCCGAATTTAAAAGACAATTTTAAAGCTCGTAACAAAAACAAACCCCCTCCAAAAGTATAACGATTTACCTTTACCCCCCCCCAACAATAAAAAACTTTCATTGACTCCACAGCAAACGCAGTCCGTGATTGCCCCATGTACGATAGTGACAACCACCCTCATAAGCAATCAAAGGTCAGCACTCATTATATTTCAGCAAGTAAAAGAGTAGGGAAATATAAAAGGTGGGGAAAACCGGCAGAGTTTGGGCCCATAAAGCACGTGACCCAAACCCAAACTGTTTTCATAGCCTGGGGTTCAATTGCTGATTGAGCTCTGTTCCTTTTTCTTTATCCATCCCCTTTGGGTCTGAAAACGAAACATCTGTATTTTGCAACTTTCTAACATTTTATCCCCTTTTTTTTTCATACTGTATTGATGCGTAGATGTCATTGTTGTGGGTTTTTTTATGAAGAATTTTACCTTCTCAATTTAAAATTACAGTAAAACGTTAATTTTTTGTTTCTGCAGGATCCAATTTCCTTTAAGGAGTGATTTTCTTTTTTTACGCTAGAGCAGTGAGGTCCTGTAAGCATTTTTACGTGTTTTTAGAATATCTTTAGGAAACAGATTCCTTCCGGGTGATTCCTTTTTATTATTTAAGGAAGGTGGTGGGAGCGGGAAATTTTGGGGTGCTGGGAAATGTCTTGTGGTGTGATTTACTTGATTCCAAACCCGGTGAGAGGTGAGCGCAAGTGGGAAAAAATCTACCCCATACAGTGGGCCCCCGGGCACTGCTGTGAGGGGTACTGACAGAGGCCGTTTTCTATTTTAGGCAAAACACTTGCAGAGTTCCCAAAAAAGCAGGCGCACTCTCTGGGGCCAACAAACAGAACATAACTGTGGGTACCCTCACAGGACAACGTCACATGTGCTACTTTTGCTGCTCCCCCTATTCCCTAGGGGGCAAAACACGCTAATCCCCTCTGCTGCTCTCCTGCACACCTTTCACACATTGCATTTTCGCACACAGGGCCCCCTCCTGAGCTACACCCGCCCTGCTTTAGCAGCTACTTCACACTTGGCCATTACTGCAGCTGCACCACCTCTAGCTGCTTGTTCACACAGGGCCACAGTAACTGGGCTAACTTTTGCTACAGCTAACAGCCCCCTCCAACGGTACAGGCTGGATTCCCCAATATTTAACACATTAGACATTTTTAATATCACCATTGCTGTAAGGAACCAAGTCCTCAACTCTGCAATCCACGCTCTCAGGGCTCTTCTGGGTTGTCGCATATTTGGACTCCGCTACCCAGCCAAGTCCTACATATATCGTGCTATGCCTACAGCCATAGCAATAACCATCCCACGGGGGCATCTTACCAGGATGATGGCTGAGTTCAGTCGGGTTCCCTGCGACTGTCCATGTACCCGGGGGGGGGCTCCATTCACCTGAAGCTCCAGGGGTTGCCCCTGGACCCCCTGGGCCTCCTCCTGAGAGGGAAGTCATGAGCACATCTCTCCACTCTGTGGCATCTCCAACATGGCTCCCTCTGCTGGTTGGTAGTAACAGGCTCCTGCTGAGGAAGTCGGTTGGCCACGGCAATGGCAAGCCACAGGTCCTGTGGCAACTTCATCTCTCCGGAAGTGGACCCCTTCTTCGATGGGTGATACGGCCTCCTGGCCACAGGACATCCGCTGCGCAGTCCTCTGGTTGGTTGCCCATAGCAACAGATTTTCCCACTTCTGGCTTTGTAACCTCCTGGACATCAACAGTCCTTGTTAACCCCAGACACTTCACAATCTCCCTCTTAAGTTTGGAGTAGTTTCTAATGTCCTGCAGGGATAAACCACAATACACCCTCTGGGTTCTGCCAGTCAGATAGGGCACGAGGACATCTGCCCACTGCTCTGGAGGTAGCCTCTCGCTTACTGCCTCCCACTAAAACGCTGTAAGGAAGACCTCCACATCTTCCTATGCAGTCATCTTCCACATTGCCCTCTGTACAGCACGTTGGGCTCTCACATCATCTTGTGCAATCTACCTTGGTGACACAGCCTCTCTATCAGTCTTCAGCTGTGCCTGGAGCCTTTTATTATCCTCCCGCATGGTGGCAGTCAGCTGCTCAGACTCCTTCATGGACTGCATTAGCTGGGCAAGGAGTTCCTCCATGGCCAAATGAAAAAATTTCACCAACAACATCAGTCTTTCTTTAAGCAGCACCAATTTTAGGCTTCTGGCCTTTTAAATCTCGCTGTGGCAAGACTTCACCTGCACCACTTCAGGTACAACTTCGTGCCAAAACTGCGCCAACTCAATTGTGCCAATTACTGCCCACGGCATCCTCCACCAATTGTAAGACTCACACTCGTCCAGCCGCCATCTTGGACAGTCTCAGGGGGTCTTCAGCTCTGCGGATCGCCACTTTGGTAAACGGAATGGCACAAATTGACTTCAACATAAGGCACTCCAACTGCAGGCTCTTGGTTTAACTGGCCTCAACCAGTTTTATTTGGGCTCAGGATAAACGTACAGCCGTACACAGAAAATGTACAAAACAAACCCTGGCCGTCCAGCCACTAACTAAACATATACTGTATTGCCTCTCTAACCTGTGGTCTGGATCTACCATCCAGCACCACCAGCAATCATGTCACCAGCATCCACTGGTTCCAGCTTCCTCAAGCCTCTGGGGGCCAGAGCCTCTTGACAGCTCCTCTGCTGCTCCACTCTGCAGGGAGCAGGCCACGGCCCCTGATTACCTGGAGCAGCAGGCTTTTGTAGGCCTCCAGGGCCATGCCAAAAACCTGCTCTGAAACACGGGGAGTAGACACCCACCCAACACATTGCCTACTCCCAATAAGAGCCAACCCAGAAATGGCTATAGACGGCTGCCAACCGCATACTGTGACTGACAGCATAAACGGATGGCTCTTATCCCACCAAGCCAAGGAACCCTTGGTGGCGTGTTGCTTGTGGATCTTCTGTATAGCTCCACTTAGTGGCAGAAACATGCAACTGCTTGCTGTCGCTCTGTCACACCTGATAAGCGTTGTAAATGCCTTTCGCTTCCTCTGTCTCTATGTCTTCATGCGCTCTGATCTTCAGGACAGCTACCTTGGCAGGCAACTGGAGAGCGTCCATTAAGGCTTGTATGACTTCATTGTTCTTGATTGGCGTTCCACTAGCTGACTGGAAACCTCGCAGGGCCCAATTGAGACTGACTCCATACGTGTAGGCTGAGTGGGTGTATATATTAACAGATTTCCCTTTGTCAAGCGTGCAAGCTTCAGTCACAGCCCTGAGGTCTGCGACTTTGGCTGACATCCTAGAAGGTAAAGAAACAGCCTTTACGGTTTCATGCAAGGTAACCACAGCAAATCCTGTATGGAATCGTCCTCGGTCATCTTCAAATCTGGATCCATCCTTATAGAAGACATAATCTGGATCCTCCAGCTTGGATGTAGAGACATTAGGAAGATGTGATGTTTCAGCTTCCATTTGATCAAGGCAGTCATGGAGAGGATCATCTGTTGCAGTGTGATCCCCATCATCTGTGACAGTCAGATCTTCATCTTCCCCCCTTGAGAGAGGAAGCAGGGTGGCCGGATTGAAGGTAGTGCATCTCTTCAAGGTGACATTCGCAGGCATCAGTAATGAGCATTGTAGCCGAAGAGTTCTTTTCTTGGTCATGTGAGGTTGCTGGGATCCCTTTGAGGTCATGAGGTGCCAAGATAGTCACAGGATGTCCCAAATTGATGTCTTGAGTTTGGTCAAGAAGGAGTTGTGCAGCAACAACAGCTCTGAGGCAGGTAGGTCGAAAGGTTGTGAGTAGTCTGAGATACCCAGATCAGGAACTGCGAGAATAAGTTCTTTGAGTCTCAGGAAGCAGGCCTCTGCCTCAAATGAGAGTTTGTGAGTTGAAGAAATGTCCTGGAATGAGGCATAGAGAGTTTGCATCAAAGCAGAAGTGTTGGGTATTCAATAGCGACAGAATGAGATGAGGACTACAAATGCCTGTAGTTGTTTTAGATAGGCAGGTGAGAGAATGGACATCACAGCTGTTATGCGGTCATCAGTAAGGTGTTTGGTGCCATATGATATGCAGTGTCCCAAGAACACAAGTTTCTCACCATTGGAGTTTGGGCTGTGAAACTTCGCAGTTGATAGAAGCAAAGTGTTGAAGAAGACTCAGAGAGGTGGTCTGGTAGGTAGACAGATAACTTGCACAAAGGACGACGTCATCCACATATTGAGGGATTTGAACTTCAGAATGTTCCAAAATCCAGGTTGAAGACAGGCTTGTAGAGCTTGTGTGAATTGGTTGGGAGAGTTCCGGAACTCTTGGCATGTTCTTGTCCATGTTAGTTGGGTACCATGAAAGGTGAAGGCAGATAGATATTGGCTGTCTTTGTACAGAGGGACACTGAAGAAAGCATTGCAAAAATCATAAACTGAGCATCCTGTTAAGAGGCCAGGTGGTATGGATTGCCCCTGCTAAGTCGAGGTCTGCGTTGTTGTGGATATTGAACTCGGTTGGCTTCATCCCGGGCTTTAGTGTTACAATCTTTGATAACAGGGCCAGTCCTTCTGCAATAATAGCATATTCTCAGAGCACTTCCACATCTACCATGCGGGGGACCATGAGAAGGATAGGCAGTAGTGAAATATCCTGGATAGATTTGTTGCGGTTGATTGTATAAGATTGCATCCAGAATAGTAAGAATGGGGGCAACCGATGAGGAAGGTATATAAAAAGTTCCTGATGCAGTGAGCATTGGGTAGAGGGTTTGTGGGATTCTGGGTGCACCAGCAATGATTGCATGAGTGGGTGCAGGTGCATCATTGTGAAAAATTCTGGAAGAAATATTGGGTGTATCAAGATGGCCGCAGGTCGTCCCTGACCCGGAATGAACAACATGGCTATTGGAAGTAGGAAGATCGGGTGTAGCAACATGGCCGACCACAGGAAGTGGGGAAGTGGCTCCAGCAATATGGCCAACAACAGGAAGTGGAGAATTGACTGTACCAATATGGCCGCCTGTTGAGGAAGAGGCAGGGCTTTGTTTAGTATCTCCGGTAGGAGAGGGAGAGTGAGCCACACCAAAATGGCTGATAGAGGAAGTGGGTGTCTCCAGTATTGGGGCAGACGGGGAAATGCAGGGAGGGATTGGGGTGGGACGTCCCCTCCCACAGCTAACACAATATTCAGCAGAAATGGGATTCTGTTGACCACAAATTGGGCAGGTCCAACACTGGGGATCGTAGGGAGGTGGTTCTGGCATAAGAGCATACATGTAATGAGTTAAATTCCCCTTCTTATCATTGCATTCAAGCTCAACATAATTGTCCTTCGCGATGGCGACTGCTGTTCTGTGCCACGCTAAGGCTGTTTGGTACAATTTTTTATCATCAAGTAACCCTTTACAATCCTTCAAAGCTTGCTCCCATTGGTGAACTTGTAAACGCCCACTTGGGTGCAAATTACAAATCTTCATTAATTTAGTACAATCAATAATATGTTTCTTCCCCTCACGCCTCATCACCAGCTGTGAAGCTGTAAAACTTGAATCAGCATTTGATTTTGAATTAAATATTTTCTTGAAAGATGCCATTATGAGATCGTTAATAATCCCACAATGAAATGCGCTGTGGTTAATGTTCAGCACTGATAAGAGACAGCGCTCGTGGCTGAAACAACCATATATCTGAGTTCGCACACTGGCAGACATGATATTAAACACTCTGTGTCTCTAAAAACAGTCTGAATAAAAATTTGTGGTGCGTTGTGTAAAAAACAGGAAGTATTCACAGACTTCAATGTGCGTCCGCCGAAGAGTGGAGAAAAAGGAAACAAAGCGCAGATATGCAGTTATCTCAGCCTCTACCTAATCTAACCCTTACGCTAATGTAGGAAGCTGGCGTGAAGGTGCTAATCACCTGTGCAGAAATTACCTAACGCTGTCCCTAACTATAATGAATCAGATCAACTGGCCTAAAAATCGGTTAGGGCTTTGCAGCTTGTGGGCATACCAGCTGACCAGAGCTAGTCTCAGATCCTCCTCGTTAGTCCTTCAAACGCAATTCTGACAGCCCTGTCCGCCCAGTACACCCTAGTGGTTACCGTGGCAGATCTTTGAAGACTCTAGGCAGTAAATGAGACTCAGTTCCCGATGCTCCAAGCCAGTCCCTGCAGTGGACCCCAGGTAGTTCAGGATACCGACCTCCCAGGGAGGTTTTTTGAATATCACTTCTGAAGTCACATAGAAGCAACTTTATTTAAAAAGGCTTTAACCCTATCTAACAAAACCCACACTAACTAAAACCTAACAATTACCGAGGACAAGACAGATTGTCCACACCTCTATCTAAAGAGGCTTTAACCCTAACAGCCAGCTTCCATCTACCCAGAAATAATAAAGAAAATGAATTGATATCTAGTCACCACAGGCAGTTCATTTGTTTGTTAGAAAATGCATGAATGAGTTTTGTCTCACTATAAGCAAATGACAGGCTAGCTCACTGCAGTGTAAAAAGAGGAACTAACAGTGAAATTTCTGCTGCGTAGTTTAAGTGCTGGCAATGCCAGATAATAGCGAGGCACTAGCGGCACGATATATCAAGAACAATATATCAGACAACCAGAGGTAGCAAGGGCGTAAGGCCAAACCACAAGCACACGTTACGCGTGCAAGAATAAATCAAAGGAGCCACACCTTGGCCTTGTCGGGTTACGTCAATAATGGGGAAAACCACGGTCAGACAATATAGGCAGCTTGAAAACGGAATAAGAGGCTGAGTTCAAATAGAAAACACTTACTTACCCGTGTATGTTGACTAGTCACGAATTGTTCAGGCTGCCCAGATTGAACCGACCATGGGGGCTACGCCCCAGAACAGACGAGACAACTCCTCTGCGCTTCCTTCGTTTCGTTCCAGGAGTCACGACACCAAATGTGGAGTACAGTTCAACCCTTTGTATCTGTACTCTTGCCAAATTGCTACCTCCTCCAAATTAAGTATATATATTTGCTGTAAACAGTGGGGCCCCCAAGTAATGCTATCCAGTCAAAGTGATGGATAATATAACTCTGTTTAATACAAGGAAGTACATGAGATTTTATATCGTTTGATACGTAAGCATTTGTCATAGCATGTGTTGTTTGATCATTGGTTAATTGACATTTGGTAGGACAAGATAATAAGGAAATCATATCGTAAGTTCATATATGGTAATATACATTTCTGCATGCGTTGCACAATGTTAAACAGTTCATCAAAAACAACTCTATATTTATAGTGAGTTGTTTACTTCGCCGGATATTAGATGTTGAAACAAGGGTACATTTTGTCTGTGTTGCTTAAGCTGGATTCTTAGTAAGCCATAGAGAGTCCATTTTAATATCTTCAGCATCTTTCAGAACAGGTACATCCTGAAGGTAATTCTCTTGCAAAAGCTGTGCATTCCAAGCGTATAATATCTGAATTAACTGGTCAAGGGTAATAGAAATAGAGAATGGTTTATGCAAATAGTATATAGACAGTTTCTAGATGTAATCAATGGATATGAAAGGTACCAACAGAATATAATGTTTTTTAATAAATTCTCAATAAATTCCTTCACCTGACAGTAGTATAGACTGCGCCAGAATGTATGGACCTGTTATTCTGCAGTTCGTACATACAGGCGCAGTCTAGTGCCAATACGACAAGTCTGGCTCAGGCAGACCCCCTTTAACCTGGTCTGGCTGTTCTAACTGTTCAGCGCCAAAGTTTTGGCGCCAAAGGATCGTAAATGAGTCAAATTCTACTAATGTGGTGTGACACACCCCAGAACGCCCCAAATCTTTGACGTGCTAAAAAGTGTCTTTGGCACGGTACCGAGGCACTTATTGCACCAAAGTTCACACTCCTATTCATACATCTATAGAACTGGTCTACTACAGCTTTTTGAGGCCAAAATTCTGGAGCAGCCCCGTTCATACATGTTGCCCTTATTTTCTTCCACTTATTGCGGGATATAAAATCCACTTTTTGCAAAACCATCTTTTGTTATAAAGTCATTGCAAATAGGAAGTGAAGACGCTCTCCACTATTCCTCCCTGGAAACATAGTGAATAGCTGCAAGCTCATTGCTCTGTTTTAGGTCCCTGTTCATTGATTTAATGGGTTGTCCTCTTACCAAAATTAAATAATAAGCTAGTGCAGCCCAATAAAATAAAAAAGCCTATACTTTACTTCCTCTGCTCCTCTGTTGTAGCACTATTATCTTCTAAATTAAACATCTCTGCAGCAGCCACTGATTGCACAAGGACATCATGTTACATAGTTATTGAGACTGAAAATGACAGACATCCCTCCAAGTCAGCCTATTGTCCTACAGTGTTATTCCAAAGGACGGCAAAAATACCCATGAGATAGAAGCCAGTTGTTCCCATATAAGGAAAAAATTCCTTCCCAGCTTCAATCGGGCAATCACAATTAATTCCTGGATCAACGACCCTTCTCCAGTATTTGAATCATTATAACTTGTTATATTGCTCAATCTAGAAATAGAGTCATGCCCTCTTTGAACTTATTTAGAGAATTTACCATGGCAGCTTACTCTGGCAGAGTTCCACAGTCTCACTGCTCTTACAGTAAAGAATCTCCTATGTTTATGTAGAAACCTCCATTTTTCTAGACATAGAGGAGATCCACTTGTTATGGAAACAGCCCTTGGTATGAATAGATCATAGGAGAGATGTGCTTACATCATTAGTCAGAGCTGTTTACTTCCAAACAGTGATGCAAGGGAGTGGAACGTGACCGCTACAGTGCCACATCAGCACTGCATTGGAGGAGTGGAGGAAGGTTTTAGCTTTTTTATTTTGATGTGCTGCCGTAGCATATTATTTATTTTTGGTATGAACCGGACACCTCCTTTAAGCATCTAAACTTCTTGTGTTACAAGCTGCGCATACCAACATCTCTATAGATTCCCAAGTCCTTTCTTGTTGGCTGGAAGGCTTTCATTCCTGAGGAAAGATCCTGCGCTCCAGTTTGTAAGAAATTTAGGTCCACCATCTTACTGGGTAAAATTTTAAGGTTTTAAATACAGGAAGTGTAGAGAAAAAAGCTATTTTGTACAAAAGGCAAACAAAAAATTTTTTATTATACAATTATGTGGAGATCGACAGAAATATTACCAGTAGAGACAGATTTCTTCATAAATTACAGCCAATAAAACAATATTGTATGGAATCTTAAATATTTAGTCAATTCAGTTATGTTATAGTTATCATGAATATAAATTTCACAAACTTGTTTCTCTGTTTCTAGTCAGTGTCTATTAATTTAATCTTCCTAGTAGACTTTTTTCAATCAAGCTTCATCCTGATAAATCTCTCATTTCCTTACTTAAACAATGTTTTTGAGGATAAGCGGCTATTCTTCAGACTTTTTTCTAAGTGGATGGACAGTCCCCACATGTGACTCCCTCTGGCTCTCTTTTGCTTCTTAAATATCCTTCCTTTTGACATGGGAAACAAATTTGTATTACTACTTTTACTATATTGATCCACAAACTGTCTGTCTGGTTCTAAGTTATATGTTAGAACTCACATCATATCTTATTTCATAATTTGGTGCAGTTAAGATGTTAAAGACTTCTATATTTATTTGATTTGTGTGCTATTCTGTAAGGTAAAGTATTCAAGTATGTAAATGCAGAAAAGAATGGATCTCTCACACCACAAACCATATGTGTCCCTCTTTGACCATCCAAAAAGTTACTTATGGTACTAAAATGTCTTTTGATGTTAGAATCTGATCTATAAACAATTGCAGTTGCAATCCATTCAGACATACAGTCATAACTGTCCCTCTTTATGTTTAATAGAATTAGGTATACAGTGGGGAAAATAAGTATTTGATACACTGTCGATTTTAAAAAATTTTTCCACCTACAAAGAATGAAGAGTTCTGAATTTCGTAGATACACAGATACATAGATAATTTCGTAGATACATTCGTAGAATATATCGTAGATACAATTCAACTGTGAGATACAAAATGTAAGAAAAAAAATCCAGAAAATCACATCGTATGATTTTTAAATCACTGATTTGCATTTTATGTGTATGAAATAAGTATTTGATACAATAGAAAACCAGAACTGAATATTTGGTACAGAAACTTGTTTGCAATTACAGAGGTCAGACATTTCCTGTAGTACTGGACCAAGTTTGCACACAATACAGCAGGGATTTGGCCCACTCCTCCATACAGACCTTCCCCAGATCTTTAAGGCCGTGGGGCTGCCATTAGGCTTCATTTAGCTAGGCCACTCCAGGACCTTGAAATGCTTCTTACGGAGCCACTTCTTAGTTGCCCTGGCTGTGTGTTTCAGGTCATTGTCCTGCTGGAAAACCCAGCCGCGACCGGTCTTCAATGCTCTTAATGAAGGAAGGAGGTTGTTGGTCAAAATCTTGCAATACATGGCCCCATCCATCCTCCTTCCAATACGGTGCAATCGACATGTCCCCTTTGCAGAAAAGTACCCCCAAAGTATGATGTTTCCAACCTCCTGCTTTATGATTGGAATGGTTTTCTTGGGGTTTTACTCATCCTTCTTCCTAAAAACATGGTGAGTGGCGTTGGTACCAAAAAGTAATATTTTGGTCTCCTCTGACCATATGACCTTCTCCCATTCTTCCTCTGGATCATCCAGATGATCATTGGTGACCTCCCAATGGGCCTGGACATGTGCTGGTGTGAGCAGGGGGATCTGGCGTAATGCGTTACTAAAGGTACTATTTGAGAATGTTGTCCCAACTCTATCCAGGTCTTTGAGCAAGTAATTTCATTTAGTTCTGAACTGATTTCTGACCCTGCTTGCCTATTGTCCTGCAGCCCATCCCAGCCTTGTGGAGGTCTACAATTTTGTCCCTGGTGTCCTTGGACAGCTCTTTGGTCTTGGCCATGGTTGAGAGGTTGGACTGTGATTGCTCAGGTGTCTTTTATACAGGTAACGAGTTCAAACAGGTGCAATGAATACAGGTATAGAGTGCAGAGTAGGAGGGCTTCTTAAAGAAAAACTAACTGGTCTGTGAGAGCTAGAATTCTTGGTGGTTGGTAGGTGATCACATACTGATTTCATGAAATAAAATGCAAATGTATAATTTGAATATCATACACAATGATTTTCTGGATATTTTTTTCAAATTATGTCTCTTACAGTTGAATTGTGCCTACGATAGAAATTACAGACTCGATTCTTTGTCGGTGGGAAAACCTACAATATCGTCAAAAAAAAAAAAATGTTCCCCACTGTGTAAGTTACCCACTGCACTTGGATGGTAGTGTACTGTATACATAGGGTGATTTTTGTAGTGGCTGTCACCTGTTTCATTTCCCTTACATTCAGTGCTATTCTTGTTTGATATAGGTTTGATTGTCCTATTGCATAACATATCAAAAATTGAAGTACAATATGAGTTGCTGAGATGTTAGAGATAAAACAAAATATGTCTTTGACACAAAAACACTTTTTATCCAATGTGACCATACTCCTTTTAAATGTCAATTCTTATTCTGTGCTTGTAAGAGTATCTAATTACAGTAGAAGCCAGATAAAAGTCACTTACAAGAAAGTACATTTCTTCAAGGGCAGCTTAGCAGAAAACATTGCATTGAATTAAAATAAAGTAAAATTGCTCCAGTATGAAAAAAATTCACAAACAAATTATCAGTAAAAATTTTATGACTATGTCTTACTCTCTTTGTGAAGAAATACAGATAGATACATTACATGGATAAAATTTTGTGTATACTGCTCCTATTTATTGGGTTCAGGAGTTTCAATCACCCATTATAATTAGGTGATCAAGCACGCATGACCTAAACCTATGTATCTTAATAACACGAGTATGAAGGCAAATTGTACTTTTAACTTTCTTTACTTATATGTAACAATACACAGTAGCATGTACCAGTCAGCTCTGTTGTCAGGATTTTGGGAACACCATGTGGATCATTTGAATACTGTTTCGGATGAAGACATATACACTACCAGGTGTTTATGAAACAGTCTGTTTATGACATTGTTCCATAGTAGAAGATAATGTGTATTGTACACTGCGTAATATACTACATTGTTACATATAAGTAAAGAAAGTTAAAAGTACAATTTGCCCTCATACTTATGTTATTAAGCTACTGAACTACGGATTTACAGAGGATATCCGTATATAAGGCAGGCCTGGGTGTCCATAACGTTGAAAACGGCAATAACACTTGATTGAAACTAAACCTATGTTTGTCATGATGTTCAGCTGGGGTTTAAAGGGAATCTGTCGCCAATTTTTTTTTTTTACTTATTAAATCAAGACCCTGATCCATATTCTTTTCCTTTCAGTCGTTTTTATTTCCTGGTTGTAGATTTCTCAATTCGGCCGTCTATATATGATTGTGGGGAAGACATTCTTGTTTGCACTGCTTTATCAGCAGTCATAGAGATAGGCAGTTTCATGCACATAAGATTCTTAAGACAGATTCTGTCCCATAGACTTGTATAGGAGAGTTTTCTATGTATGCTCTGTGACCTAGAAATAAATAACTGTGAAGGGAGAGGAGAAGGGGGAGCTGTGACATCTCCTCTTGTGACTGGTGGATTCTGTGTTATCTGCACACAATGGTGTCTCCTTTCAGTGTGACCCTGCTGGTACTGATCATGAGCACACTGCTGAAAAGCTCTCTAGACAGAACAGGAAGTGTCAGACGATTATTAGGCCTAGTGGCCAAAGTGTAAATTGCAGGACTTAAGAATTATTAAAAAAAGATTGAAAGTGATATAGAAAATTAAAAAAATATGACCACAAATTCCTAAAAAATGTGTTTAACATAAAAATGTGAGTTAAACAATGTCATTTTTTTGATGACACATTCCCTTTAAAGTGGGATTTACACACAGAGGACGTAGGCTATGTTATGCATGGAGACCAAATTTCAAATGTGTATGCCAGCACAACCAACGCAGGAACTTTCTCAATGCAGGCATGGTAAAGATTAAAATATATCCATCCTTTATTTCTTCATGTTAAAAACTGCAAATATTCATGTGCATACAAACGGCAGACACACAGTCCAATGTCTTAGCTGAAGACTGGGCTGACCGACGCATTTCGGATCACATGACCCTTACTCATGGTCTTGCACCCTTAGCCGTGCGGCAATCAACAGCAATCTGTCCTGGACTCCAGGTGAGCCGTTTCCATTTTTTTTTCTGGTGTTTATTGACTTGTTGATACATGGAGACCCTCCTGTGATGGCCAGAATTGCAAATATCTCTGATCCCAGCCATTTAACCATTTAGATGCCACAGTCAATAGCAGCCAAGGCATTTAAGCTGTTAGATGGGGAACCCTTCAACCCCCAACCCTGTCTCCCAATCAGCCCCTCCACAACTCAAGTTCTTTGATGTGGGAATACCTATTAGGTTTATTTTTTAAATGTTTTTATATGATAACTAGAGAAATGGGGGGTTGTGTTTTTATTATTAAGATTTTTTTAATTTTTGAGAACTTTAACTTGTTTTTAACTTTAATTTTTAGTCTCTCAAAAGGGCTCAAACCCTTCTACAATCCCTTCTATGATAATCTGCTATACTAAGGTATTACATATATCCTCATATTACACCTTTGCTAGACCGATGATGCCACAGTAGTGATGTTCCGACTGCCAGGACCAAGAGGTAAAAAGAAGATTGGGGAGATGGTGATCAGCGGCACCACTGGTAAATATCATATATTTTTTTACTTCACCCACTGCAGCATCAGCATAAATTTATTTTAAAACATTTACAGGGACCAGTCCTTTAAGAACTTTTAAAGGGAAGATCTACCATTGCAAGCAAATATTTTTTTTATTACTAATACTAAAATAAAAAATTAAGCAATTTTACAATTAGTCTTAGTTAAAGGTTTTCTATCATTGTGTCTACAGCACTGTCTACGTAGATGCTGTAGACACAATGATAGAAAACCTTTAACTAAGACTAATTGTACAGTGTCTCTCTCTTCCATCTTTCTCTTTCACCTGTTCCCTATCTCTTGCTAACCTAGCAAATGCTCAGCAGCCGGTTATCACATTTTGATTGGTTTCCGTCAAATGATCCACAATGTGTTGTCTAACTTTATAAATGGTTTTTCTTACATAGTTGAGTAGATCAAACATCATTTAATCATAGATCAAATGTGCCTTTTAGTTTGTAATCCAGTCATAGTTAGGGCTTGTTCACACAACATTTTTGTGATCCGTTTTACGGATCCGCAAAACAGATCTAACAATTGTCTGTGTGATTAACATTGCATTCAATGGCAAAAGCGCATCGAAGTTCTCACGGTAGATCGGCGATGCGCTTTTGAGAGCTCTCCTGCACTTCGCTTTTCGCCACCGCTTTAATAATTTACATGTCAATACTTATTGCGGTAAACGCAAGTGAAAGCCCATAGGAGATAATGGAGACCGCTTTTGGCACCTGTCCAAAGGTGCTGCATGGGGATGGATGGCTGGGGAGGTGAGGTGCTGCAGGGGGATGGATGGAAGGAGACAGAGAGAGAGAGAATCCATAAAATGCAACTCGAAAAGCATACAATACGGATCCAAAGAAAGTATCAACTGTTGCTTTTTTCAGTTCCGTTTTACGGATGCGCTTTTCACTCCTCAAAAACGGATCCGTAACAAGCCCTTAGCAGGAAGATTGGACAGGTGGAAGGGAGTAACATAAGGTTGCAAGATCAGGCTACACAGGGTTTCTCTGTCTTCATAGAACACAAAAAAACTGGTAGGATATTTTTAATCAAGACTATTTGCTTCTCTTTTGTTTCTATTCATTGGATCACTAAAAAAATGTTGCAGAAGTGAAGTATGCAATATTTCTTAAACCTACCACACAGGTTCCCGCCTCAGGCTTTAAGAGATTACATACTTGTGAACATCTATATCTTCTGTAAGTCAATTCAATTAACAACTGTAGGATCACAGATTTATTGCAGTAGCTATAATGTGTAAATAATGTGAATGAGAGCTGAGAAAATGCTGTTGCTACAGGTAGCAGATGTTTTATAGCCCATTACATGAATGCAATATATCATTGTCCAACTAAAAATAATGAAGTGGAAAAATTGGCAGGTGCTGTATTCACCACCTCCGTTTCTCCTTATGTTAGTTGTCTAATTCATGCTTCACAGCAAAGTTAAAAAAGAAAGGGGGTGATTTATGAAATTGTCATTTTTTAATGAAATCTAATTATAATTCTGGATCCCCCAGAGGAATGAAGACCACAAACCCCTCATATGCAGAAGAATAACGTGGACATCATGCTGATAGCTCCTTTTTGACATTATGGAAGGAGTGGTGGATGAGGGGCACACATGTATTTACTGTTCACATACTTCATGTGCAGTGGAGGTAGAGTATTTTATATTTGCAACCAGTATTTATAACGTTATTGATGGAGCAAGTATACAGTAGTTCAAAGAATTCTCACCCTATAATACCCTATATACTAAGCTACCTGTTACCAATACAACATGAGGTCATCGTCCCTACAAGGACGGCTTCATCTAGAGCCTATACCTATAATTCCCTAATACGCCCTTAAAAGATAATGTTACCAAAAGTTATAAATAGGCATATAGGGTATATTGCAGATGAAAAACCCTCTACATTAATCCATACATCAGAGGGAGACTTATATAGCAAAAAGAAGCCCGACGCGTTTCCTTCCCCAAATCTCAGGGTAATTCCTCAGGGTCTATATATTCAGGTTTCAGAATATGAGGAGGACAAACAATACCGAGTAAACAGTGCATCAAAATCTTGTACATTTAGCAGTTACTATAATCCATACCGCCAGTAACAAAGCCACTGTACTTACAAGTCCTCCGGTCATACTGTTAGCCTTGTGAATAAAGCGCTCGGGATAAACTAGCTACTTAGAATAATACCATTACAAGGACGCAAGTTGCTGCGTCTTGCCCACGCTCTCCATGTGTCTCGGGTGCTCAGCGTGTGACATCAGAGCCTGCGCCCGTCTGCTCTTATGACATGCACGGCATCCGAGCGGCAACGACACTCCCACTCCTCTGACGATAGAGTGGGAGTGTACAAGTGCGGAATAGACTGGATGATAGTCTTCTGCAAAACCAATAGTGCCGATCACCGTGCCGTTCTATGCAGCAGCGCCTAATAAGCATAAAGTTTAAGTGAACAGAAAAAAGGGACTTGCGGCCATTCCTTAAATAATGAATAAATACTTGGTTGAAAAAAATGAGGTTGTTTAATTAGAGATATATGTAGTTAAGCTTTGGAGGCTAGTTCAAACATATTAGGATGATGTATATAGAGGGAGAGAATATGTTAAACAACTGGGAGGTCAACAATACATTTTATAGGGGTTTTCAATCCCATAGAAGGCTCATTCTTAGATAAAACAATTGAAATTGAATTGTTCATTTAAACCTTCGAGATGGACCGTCCAGAATCTGAAGATCCATTTTGCTTCTGTTTGGAGGACCTTTTTGTCAATGTTCCACCAACGTTGGATTGATTTCTTTAATAAAATGGTGAAAGAGGGTTGATATCGGGGAGTGTTTATTTAAATAAACGTTTATTTGTGCAATTTGTGTCTGTTTTTTTTCCATATAATTCCAGTTTTAGTAATGGCGGTATCTGACAGACGCCTCCCCATTACTAGCACTCGTTCTTGGTGTCAGCCAGCAGTAGTTTTTGTCACCCCAAGGCTGACACTAGCCCCGTGTCACTATTGCCCCAGTACCTAAAGCACCAGGGGTACTGGGAACAGCCGGTAACCGTCAAAAGCGGACCCTCTAATGTGATAGTCCACTTCTGGAGCAGCTGTGGGCTGGTATTTTTAGAGTGGGAATGACCAGTGCTAATAGACATTCCCACTCTGATGGTATCAGGCTGCAGCTGTCGGTTTTACCTTTGCTGGTTATGAAAAACGGAGGGACCCCACATCTTATTTTTTTTATTTTTAAACAATTTATTTATTGCGAATCCTAAAGTGGGCAACTCCTGTAATCATTACAGTGGATGCCCATGTGCAGATTCTCATTCAATAAATATATCTTCAGAAAAAAAACAACGTGGGGTCCCCCACATTTCCCATAACCAGCCAAGGTAAAACCGACAGCTGCAGCCTGATACTATCAGAATGGGAAGAACCATCGATACTGGTCTCTTCCCATTCTAAAAATACCAGTCTGCAGCTGCTTCAGAAGTGGACCATTACATTAAAGAGTCCGCTTCTGACAGTTACCGGCTCTTCCGAGTACCCCTAGTGCGTTGGGTACTGGGGTAATAGTGACACGGGGTTAGTGTCAGCCTTGGGCAACAAGAAACACCACTGGCTGACACCAAGCCCGAGCGATAGTAATGAAGAGGCGTCTATCAGATACCTCTACTACTATCACTGGAATTATATGGAAAAAAAAACACACACAAATTGCACGAAAAAAAACTTTTATTTACATAAACACTTTAAGCATTTTATTTGAAAAAAATAGATCCAACGTTGATCCGACGCAACTATGCCATATAAGTAGGGAATGTACTGCTGATAATCATAAAAATGAAAGGCAGCATGGATGATTTGTAGTTATAAATAGTGTTGAGCGATTACTTTGGCCATCGACATCGGTCGATGGTTCGAGAGTCGACCATCATCGACAAGATAGTCGATGGTCGATGGTAGATTATGATCGATGACCATTAAAGTCTATGGGAGAGCAACAACACCTTCTTTCCTTTACACCCAAACGGGGGCTAGGGAAGCGGGAAATTAAAAAATCACAACGTCAAAGGGAAGTCACATTTTAGGCAACACACTTGGGTTTAAAAAAACCCACAGAAAAAAAATCACAACCATTCCTTCCCTGTCTTGTACCACACAGCCCCTTTAAAAACCTCATCATCCAAAATTAAAAAGTGCCAAAGGCATAAATTTGAACCACATTTTACTTAACTGGACATTGAATACCCGTCCCGGAACCAGCATGAGCCCCAAACCGCATGACCCCCCTTTTTTAAAAAATGCTGGAAAAAGGAGTCCCTTTTAACCCCCCCATTTTAGTTTCACTAGACATGACTATCCCAGTCCTTGGCCACAGCATGAGCCCCCCCCGCATCCCCCGATTAAAAGTGGGAAAAAGGGGCTTTCAACCAACCCTTTTGTTTCACTGGGAAATTTACATACCCTTTCCCGGGGCCCCAGCATGACCCCAAAACCCGCATGACCCCCCCATTTAAAAATGCCGGAAAAAGGAGTCTTTCAAAAACCCCCTTTTTTGATGAACTGGACATTTACTATCCCCGTCCTGGGCCACAGCATGGCCCCAAACCTCATGACCCCAGTTAAAAAGTGCCGGAAAAGCGGAGTCTTTCAACCCACCATTTTAAGTTTCACTGGAAATGAACTAACCTGTCCTGGGCCACAGCATGAGGCCCCAAACCTTGCATGACACCAGATTAAAAAAGTGCCGGAAAAGAGTCTTTCAACCACCATTTTATTTTCATGCACTGGACATATACTGTCCCCTGGTCTGGGTATAGCGCTTGCCTCTCTGTATGAGTGCGGACACAATTGAGCTTCACATGGAAATACTGGAGGTTAACACTACCTGTTCAACCCAGGTGTGCCCTTTTTCCTTGCATTCTTATTCTCATTTTACTCAACGTGCCTGGAGGAAATTGTCCTGTTCTTGGATCTCTGTCCTTGCTCCATAACCCAAGTTCCTCTGAATAATCTACATCTGTCAAGTCTTCTGTACTCCCTTGTACAATTCAAGGAATTTTTTTTACCAGCTATTTTGTACATGACAAGTTTTTTGAGTATTTACCATCTATGAAAACACAATTTTAAAATAGGATGGAATCCCACCATGTCTTTTGTTTCTCTTTTTTAAATGTATTAAATTATGTGGGTTTGTCTCAATACAGGATGAAGCTCTGTTAAAGATCTTGCAAAAACAAGTACATTATTGCAATATTGTCCATTAACAGTGTCCTACCTAGTACCTGTTTCTGACAGCACCATCACCCTATGAGAGCCACTCTTGACAAGTTGTGAGAACAAATGTCTGTTAGAAACAACATTTTTTTTTTATAATAGGACCTGTAGTATAGCTGCATGTCACAGCAAAATCCCCAAAAATTCAAAACATGACCCATGGAACCACTTTTGACATTGTGAAGAACAAATGTCCTGTTAAAACAACCTATATTTTTTATAATAGGACCTGTATTAATAGTTCTGCAATGTCACAGCAAAAGTGCCTCCCAAAAATTCAAAGCATGACCCTTGAGCCACTTTGGACATTGTGAAGAACAAATGTCTGTTAGAAACAACATTTTTTTTTATAATAGCACCTGATAGTATAGCTGCATTTCCAATGCAAAATGCCCCCAAGAAAAATTCAACAGCATACCCTTGAGTCCACTTTTTTGGACAATGTGAAGAACAAATGTCTGTTTAGAAGACAACATTTTTTTATAATAGGACCCTGTAGTAATAGCTGCAATCAAAGCAGCATGACCCAAAAAATTATAAAAATACTTCTCAGCCACTTTAAAAATTTGAGGAGAAATGCACTTAGAAGCCAAATTTTCTTCGTTCCAAAGGACCAATGATTGTTGCTGTAGCTCAACAGCACATGACCCCAAACAATTATAAATAAGACTTCTCACCACTATTAAAAAATTGTGATGGAAGAAATGCCACTTAGAAGCCACATTTCTGTTCCAAAGGACCATAATTATAGCTGTATCTCACAGCAACATGACCTCAAAACCATTGACAAGTGCGAAAACTCTAAAGAATAAAGTGAGTAAATGGAATATGGTGTTGTCATGAAACCTTGCTGTCTTTTACAGTCATCCTCACAAGCAAAACCACAGAAAGAACTTTTGGGAAAAGAGAATAAAAATTTGCAGTAAGAATGATCATTTAAAAAAAGTTTTCAGAGGACCATTTCTGTTTGAGAGGAATGTGCAGTAGAGCGTCAACTAATAATTCGGTGACCTCGGCAATTAGGGCCACAACATCATCATAGATCCATGCCTGATTCATCTTGATGAAAGGTCAAACGATCCACATATCTGTGGAAAGCCAGATGGCATTTGTCAGTAAAGACTCCTCCAGCTGTGCTGAAGGTCCCCTCAGAATGATGCTGTCTGCTGGGCCAGGAACAACACCTCTATGGTGTGGCGACGAGCTTGGGCCATATCGTCCAGTTTGAGTACCCAGAAGTCTTTGGGTCCGGAAACACATACAAAAAACATTGGTGTTGAAGACGGCAGTTAGTTTTGTGCGACCATGATCTTAAGCTGGTCTCTGTGTTTGGATGTGTGCCCTGCATTGCATGCGTTGTTGGAGGTGGTAAATAAAGATTGCCAGAGTCACCCATTAGGCTTTCTGCCACCTTGCCTGCTGTCAGCCAGCTACGCTACTTGGCGCTCTACTGCTGTCACGTCGCTGTGATGTTTTCCACGTGACCATTTGAGGAACTGAAGCAGACCCAACAGAATGTCTCCAGTTTGATCAATCAGCAAGGTCTTCCATTTCCCCTGCATTTTACTCTCTATTTGGGTGGGTGGGAGGAAAGTGCAGAGTTTTGTTTTGTACCGGGGATCCAGGAGGGTGTCCAACCCAGTAACTGTTGTTCATTTGATGGCCTTAATGCGAGGAACATGTTGAGTGGAAATGAGCAATCCAAGCACTCATGTTAGAGATGGAGCCTTGATTCCCAAGCCTCTGGGTCGAGGGGCACTAGCAAACTGATATTCCTCACTTCCACCTCCTCCTCAAATTCGCGCCGAACCTCTTTCAATGCAGGGACGTCGGTAACGTCGGTGTCTAGAAAACCTCGTCCGCCTCCGCTTCCTACCGGCACAGCTTTCAACATCAGCCCTGACTTACCTGAGATGATGCACCCTAGCTGAGGTCTGCCTTAACACTAGCCCGGACCCCGAACCAACTGCCTAATGAAGACCGATGATAATTGAAGCAAACTGTCGGGCCTTGTGGATTCGCACGGAGAGAAAGGCTCCTGTCCCGCATCTGTGTCCATCTCCTCCTCTGTCGCTGGTGGGACCTGTTGTTTTTAAGAGTGCCAACGATCGTTCAGAACTAAGATCACCAAATGGTCATTGCTGACAAGGGCATCGTCCCGCACTGACCTGTTTGGTGCTTCTTCAAAACTGGCCAAGGATGGTGCAGATCTCTTACACCTGCCTCCCTCTCGGTTGCTCAACACCCCGAGGACCCGCATGCTGCCTTGTCAGGCCATGTTGTCCACTTCGTACTGCGTAATGGCATTGTGCTCAGCCACAAGTCGCTGGAGTCATTGAGGGTGGAAATTCCAGTGTAGGTTGCCACGTCAACCATGAGACGGTTGACGGGGAGGCCAGCTGACGCTGCAACGCAGCCAGGCGGGAGACGAAAGCAGGGGTGCGAAGGCGGGAAGTGCGAACGTTAGACTTTCGAGCCTCTCTCAGGCAGCAGTCCAGACCCGGTACTCTTTAGAATTTCTGACGACATGGACATACATGTGCCAGCAAGGGATGTGCTCCAGCCTACCGTTCTTAAGGGCTCCAGCATGATTTCGCCCGTTATCTCACACCACCTTGGCCTGGCATCAAGGTACTGTCACCCAGCCAGCGCCTCGGTTCCTCGTTCGGAGAGCCGTCCACAGCTCCAACCTGTGGTTGGACGGTCTCCAAGACAGATTTAATTTTCAACGAACGGCCTGGTTTCCTGGGCATTGAATGCCACCAGAAATGACCTTGGGGGAAAGTGAACCCTGCACCATCCCTGCAGTTTTTGAAGAGCGTGGCGCCGAGGCCTGAGAGCTCACCGTCACCCCCAGAGACAACCACCCAGCCACCAGGAGCTGTCAGCAGAGATATAGCGGCCTTGGCCGTGCTTACTATTCCATGTGTCGGTGTCAGATGGACCTTTTCTGGCCACAAAAAAGATGCAACAACGCGCTTGATATTTTAGATGACCACGAGGCTCGGCCAGGGCAGTGACGGCTTTCTGGCAAAGAAATGCCGTCTCCGCATCTGTATTGGGGGCAGGTCAAGGGCCATGACAGTGGTGGAACCCATCTGTGTCCCCATAACTGAAAGGCAAAAACATTTCCAAGGCCAAAAGCCTGTCAAAGCCGACATTCAGCGCTTTATTTTGGGGGCCCCGTTTTTGGGATGGTTTTTGGGTTAACAGTGTTTCTTCTGCTCCCAAACCTGGAAGACAGAAGCTGGCTGCTAGACTGGCCGCTGTACGGCGTGCAGGTCTCAAACTGGGGGGAGGAAAAGGGGTTTAGATGGGTCTCTGGGGGTGCTGGTGGTACCCGGGCGACGGTGGAGGCCTAAAAGCGGAGGCTGATCCCTACATGACTCTGAGAGACAGGGCACTGGGGAAGCTTGGTGGTGGCGGAAGAGGAGGGGGCGGAGACAGAGGGTGTGACAGTGGTTGGAGGCCCGGCGTCGGTCCTGGCCTTTTTTGCCAAGTGTTCCTCCATTTCAACTCATGCATTCGCTGAAATTGACTAACATTTTTGGTGGTGGTTTAAACCCACCTAAGGTTCTTGCCTCTACTTATGCGTTTCCCGGCAAAGGCGGCATATGACATCGCTTCGGTTTAAGAACCCACTTAACCACCACCATACGCTTCCTCCTCTTCATCCAGCTTTTGATGAAACCCCGCGTCTGCCAAGAATTAAGCTCGAAAAGACCACGTTGGACCCGCAATGTCGTCATCATCATCATCAACACGGGTGACTTGGTCGTCCTGACATTCTGCATCCAGGGCTGCGGGCTACAAGCAAGAGGACTGAAGGCGTTCCCCACGCCCATTTTTGCCGATTGACCGCTTCCTTCTCCTCCTCTGATGGCACATAACTGGGCTCAGAGCAGAGAAAATCATCTCTTTGCCTCTTGATCTTTTTGACATGCCTTCTGACCCCAACCGCATTTTGTCATCAAAGGTCTTCAGAAAATGGATTATCCACATGGTTGGGTACACGATTTTGACATTTGGCTGCTTCATGTGGACGGGGTGCGATATGCTGATGACGACATTTTGGGGCCTGACTGGGGGACAATAAGATTTCTGGGTGATTTTCATTTAACACTGAAGGAAAGATTTGGCGACGCTTTTCGTTACGAGATTCACAGGCCCTGACCCAGCGATGACAGGCCTGACGGGCCTGCAACCGACGATCCGCTGGCATGCGTGTGTCCCAGCACGGAAGGGGCACCTTCTCTCGTACCTCCTACCCCATGTCCTACCCCCCCTCTTTTGCTCGCTTACCACCTGCATTTCGCTCCATGTTCAGAAATATAAAAATTTTTGAGAAGGTATGGAAGAGTTTTTGGAAAACTCTTATAAAAAGACGGCAAATCCAAATATTCTCAAATCCCCAAAACAAAATTGCTGGATTCACAATTTAATTGCAAAGTAGATCTATCAACAAAGCTGGGCCTGCGCCAAAGTGAAAAAACACGTATCTAAAATGTATTCGGATAATAAAAAGGTTTTTTTTGGCACCTTTTTTTTCCCACCTTTTGGTGACTAAAAAATTGCTGTATTCACATTTAAGTGAAAGGGTGCCTCAATGAAAAAAAGCGGTAGTGCGCCAAAGTGAAAAAAAAACGTATCTGAAAATGAAATTCAGAAAAAAAAAGGGTTTATTTTTTGGCCCCTTTTAAATTTTTCCCTGTGTCAAACCCCTCAAAATTGTGTTTTCAAATTTAACTCAAAATTTAAATCTACCCAACAAAGCTGGCCTGCCCAAAGGCAAAAAAAAAAGGGTATCTAAATGTTTTTGGATAATACAAGGTTTTTTTTGGCACCTTTAAATTCCCCTTTGTAGTAAACTCCCAAAATTTGCTTTTTTCACTTTTAAATTTTTCCCGGGGCCTCAAATGAACAAAAGTGTTAGTGCGCCCAAATTAAAAAAAAACACTATCAAAATTGTATTGGGAAATTAATTAAAAGGTTTTTTTTGGGCACCTACCCAATTCACCTGGGGGACTAAAAAATTGCGTTTTCCCAAATTTAACTGCAAAGTAAATTCTATCAACAAAGCTGGCCCTGCGCCAAAGTCAAAAAACACGTATCGGGAAAATGAAATTGGGTTAATAAAAGGGTTTTTTTTGGCACCTTTCAATTCCCCTGAAAGGGGACTACAAAATTGCTCAATTCACTTTTTAAGTGCAAGGTCCTCAATAACCCAAAACCCGTAGTGGCCAAATTAAAAAACCACTTATTTTGAAATTTGTATTGGGATAAAAAAAAGGTTTTTTTTTGGCACCTTTTCAATTCACCTGTGGTGACTACAAAATTGCTGTATTTCCCTTTTATGTGAAAAAAGGGTTCCCTCAAGGGAACAAACTGTGGGTGGCCCAAAGTAAAAAAACATGTATCTGTAAGTTTTGGGATAAAAAAGGTTTTTTTTTGGCACCTTTCAATTCACCTTTTGGTTTTGACAAACAAAATTGCTGTTTTCACATTTTTTTTAAAGGGTGCCCCCAATGAAAAAAGCTGTAGTGCGCCAAAGTAAAAAAAACACGTATTTTGTAATGAAATTCGGATAAAAAAAAGGGTATTTTTTGGCACCTAACAATTCACCTGTGGTGATTTACAAAATTGCAGTTTCAAAATTTAATGCAAGGTGCCTCAATGAAAAAAGGGCGTAGGGGCCCAAAAGGGTCAAAAAAAACGTATCTGAAATTTTTTTTGGGATAATCCCAAGGTTTTTTTGGCCCCATCGACCTGTGCTGATAAAAAAATTGCTGGCTTTTAATTTAACTGCAAGGGGGATATTATCAAAAAAGGGTGGAAGGGGAAAAATTTTGAAAATGAACACCTATCAAAAATGTAAACGGGAAAATTTAAAAGGGGTTTTTTTTGCACCTAACAAGAAAAACCTCCCTTTTACTAAAAAAAGATGTGTATCCTAATATAAGTTCGGGTTTGCCCAATACCCCGGAAAAAATTTCAATAAAAAAACTTTTAATAAAAAAGCTATTGGCAGTGCAATTTACACTAAGTCTTGGTGAATTTTTAACCAGAAATTCTTTTATAGAGCTTTTTCTGTGTTCGCCCGGTGCCCCCCCCCCCTTTCCCCCCCGCTCCCCCCCCTGACTTTACAGCGGGAGATGCCCCCCCTTTAAAATTCCCCTACCTAACACATAAAATCTTCCAATCTCTTTAAACCAAAATAAGTTGTAAGGGTCACAGCTAACCCGTAAAAGGGTTTTTCTGTGAAAAAAAAGGAAAAAAAATTTTTTGCTGAGCTGGTTGGACAGGAAAGCGCACGGGCCTACTGCTATGAACGCTGGGGAAAACACTGGGGGCTGAAAGGGGAAAGGGGGTTTCTTTTTTAAAAATTTTTTGGGCATGTGATTTTTCCAGCCAATCGAAACCATACACATCCCATTCATGACGTCGCACACACATCTCACCCTGCTCTATTCTGTAAGCTGATTTGCTGGCCGCCAAAATGACAGGAAGCGCCGAAAATGGCGCGATCTTAATAGATGATGCACAGATTTTAACCTTAATTATCGCATGATCTAAAAATTTCGATCTACATAAAAACTGTGCCGATTTCAACTTTGTTGACAAAAATCGCTCAACACTAGTTATAAACAATCATGCATCCTTTTTATTGTTCCATCAACCACAATTAGCTAGTAAAAAAGCTTCTTTTATGGAAGGCCGTTTGACTTGTGATTTTGTCATTTGGTGTTCCAGCGGGCAATTATCTGCCCATGTACAAAATGCCTTAAAGGGATTTTCTCACTATAAAGATTAGCTTTCAACATGAAGGTACAGTTAAATGAAGACTTTTTCTAAATACAGTGGTGAATAGATTTTACTTTAGTCATGAGATATGTGCTCTGAGTGCACACAGCTTTTTATGGTTGCCTGACCATAACTATAACTGAAGATAACATAACTGCTGTCTGATTAGAGAAGGGAGTGACGTCACCCCTTAAATAACATGGACAAAACTCATCATCTCTAACAAGATTACAGATAAGCAATTGTTTTTAGTCCTCACAGAACATGCACTTTGTGTTTATTAAAGATTAGATCTCCTGCCCTTGTCAGTGTAACAGCTCAGCTAGTTACAGTGCTATAGAACCATCCACAGCCTGAAGAGAGTGAGTGGATAACTGCTTGTGACTCTGTGATACAGCCTGGTGAGAAAACCCCTTTTGAGGGTTGACAGTTAAGAGCATGTAGGAGTTCGAAAACTAAAATCCATACATTTTTATATATCCTCTTTCTCCAGCATAGAATCAGACCAATGTGTATGGTGGGCATTAGGATATATCTGACTGTATATATTTTAAATTGTCTGCAGATGTCATTGTTTTGTCTTTGTTGTCATGTTCTGCTGTTTGTATATGGTTGGAGCAATACGACAGCAGGGAAATTCTGTCCCTGAGTGTCATGCTGCTAGGATGTTTGACATAGGGTCTTAAACATGAAGTAATGAGGTGTGGTGCTTGCATTAAGACTCACCAGTCTGCCATATGGCATAGACACTAGTGGAGGCAATTTAAGGACAAATAAGGGTGGCTGTGCTACAGAGGATCATGACAAGATAGTGCACAATAAGTCCAGGACCTAAACACTGGACTGCTGAGAGTGCAGTTGAGAGAGAAAGCTACACGGTGAAAGAGCAGTGCCTAGGGCAGCTGAGCGGAGAGCCTAAGGGCTTGTCACCACTGCACAGGTTTTCACCCGGTTTTTCAGATGGTTTTCAAAAACGGGTGAAAACTTTTAACACGGGCCTCTATGGGAAACTCGCGCAGCAGTTCCCACTACACGGGTTTTCTGCCCGGCGTTTTTTAGACCGCCAGTGATCCGAAAAACAAAGAACATGTTCATTCTTCCGACCCGTTTTCGGGAACATGTCTATGTGAAGGGGGAGGGCTTTTCTCCGCTAATCGCTGAGAAAAGCCATCCCCCTGCGGCCGTGTGCACGGCAAGAAATCAGTACAAATACCAGTTGGATAAACTGACTGGTATTTCTACTACGCTGTGTAAACGGCCCCTAACTGAGCGACTGATTAGTGAGAGCTGTTAAGAGGACAGACGAATATGTGCTTAAATGGGTTGTCCACTTTTTGTTTTCATTTATGTATGTATGTAATGGGAAAGCATACAATTTTCTAATATACATGTAGTAAAAATTCAGCTCCTATACTTTTTATACCAATGCACTAGGCCCTTATCTACAAAAACATATACATCACATTCCTTTGCACAATAATGGCTCCCATTAACTAACTGTATGAACTAAACATATTGTCAGCAGAGGCGTAACTTGAAACTTCGGGGCCCTAGTGCAAAAAGTGACATGGGTCACCCAGCTACTATGTGCCACTTACAATGCTGGTATCTCCTTATGTTGCAGAAGGGCTTTTGGGCCCACTCAGGCTGCAGGACCCGTTAGCGGCTGCTACCTCTGCACCCCCTATAGCTACACCCCTGATTGTCATTTGTGTGACCTCCTGGCAGTCATTTAGAATCTGTGTAACATTACATTTATGGGGTAACTGTAGATGAAATATAACGTTATGTTACCCCTTGGATTTAGTTAGTAACAGGATTAAATGACTTCTATTGGGTAACTGAAGAAAAATAATGCTGAAATAATTATTATTAATACGATCATTCCAGAAACTACTTGTAACTACTGTCTCTCTAGGTTATTTTAGTAAAGTTAACCTAAAAAAGACGAAGCAGAAAGATAAGACGGAGAAAAGAAGGTGCGGCATCTTCTCCAGAGACACTGACAGACATGATAAGATGCTGCTGTTGGTAGTAATACTGGAGAGGTTTTGCTCCTCAAAATACTGACACCTGGATACCCTTTGTCACCATTTTCTGTGGTGGGTTACATGACTGTTGCCATGTTTATTCCATACAATAAGTCCATGAGAGCTATTACTTTGGATTGGAATGTGTTGTTCCTATCCTATGTAGGGGCCCATGACCTTTTTTTTTTTAATAAGAGAGGTACCAGAGCAGACTTTTTGATACATGTAAATTATAAAATTGTTTGATTTCCTATTACGTACATAATAAATAACAACAAGAAAAAGTGGACAACCCTTTTAAGACAGACCTGAAGCCACAATGACCAGGCAGCTTTGAACTGTTGAATCTAAGGCTATGTTCACACGGCTTAAATTGGGGCGCAGGTTTGTGGAAACCTATAAAGTGCTAAAAGTTAATAAACACCTCTTATTTGGAAAACTACACCTTTTAAGGAATATATTCAGGGGTATAGCGAGTATATTGATCCCACATGTGTTTTACAATTTGTTTTTTAGCATTAGGCTGTGAAAATTAAAAATTAATTTTTTCCAATAATATTTTCACAAGGAATCCTGGGAAAAAAGCATCCCGAAATGTATTACAGATTTTCTTCCAAGATCGGCAATACCTTATGTGTGGGCGTAAACTGCTGACGGGGGCATGGCAGGGCGTACAAGAACACAGATTTTGGAGGATGCCATGTTGCAATTGCAAAGTCCCCAAAGTACCAGAACAGTTGAAATTTTCCAGAATTTGTTTTGGATTCAACACCCCTCAGGAAATTCATCTATGGGTGTATTGTGTATTTTGGGACCACAGGTATCTCACAGTTTTTTACCATTGGGCCGTGAAAATGGGGGAAAAAATGTATTTCCGCCATTTTTTTCGGGTTTCATTTTTACAGCGTTCACCCTGCAGTATAACTGACATGATAACTTTGCTATGCAGGTTGTCACAATTTCAATGATATCAATTTTATATAATTTTTTTAATGTTTTACTACATTTACACAATAGAAATGCATTTGTAAAAAATTGTGTTTTGATATCGTCATAGTCTTCATCCTTTAGCTTTTTTTTTTTTTCTGTAAATGTAGCATTTATAAAGAAGGTTTTTAAATTTTTTTTCCCTTGGGTGTGAGGGTAAACATTTTTTTCTATGCTTTTTTTAATGAATTTGTGGTGCAAAAAAAAAAAATTAAAACATATAACTTAGCTGAACAGCCAGATCTCCAAAAAGGCGCCTCCCTTCCTGGACCACTCCCCACCATGTGCCAGCAGGGGCCCTTTGGTGGAAACCCATGACCATATCGGGAGAACCAATAAAAACATGCCACTTTCCTGAAGAGGGAAGAAAAAAAAGGAACTTGGGGCCCACCCCCTAAACCCCAGTTTGTAAAAAACCCAAATTTTTAATTCCCTTTAAAAGGCCCCTTCTGGATGTTTTCACCCGGGGAAAAAACTAATATCAGCTCTGTGCCTGGTGTATTTTTTCATCCCGGCAATCATTTTTAAAAATTTTGGGAAACCAGCATTGCCCACCGGTGTACCCCTGAACCCCAACTTTTTTTATAGGGGCCCAGTACGGGGGGCAGTATAAAGAGGGGAAACGAAATTTCCTTGGGGACCGACTGTGACCACCGGGTTTTCCCCTTGGACTGCCCAAAAAGGGGAAGACTGATCCCCCCCACTTGAAAACACGGTAAGCCCTGTGGTTTTTCTTATTGAAATCTGTAGCTTGCCTGGGGTTTTGGAAGGTTTTCCGGTGGGTGGGGGGTTTGTTTGTCGGGTTTCACCCAGGGTTTTCTGGTCGGGAGACCCGTTCCCGCTGTACTGTCTAAAGAACCTGATCCCAGCGCCAAGCCTGCCTGACTACGGGTCTTTTATCATTTTTAAAACCGGGCGGAAAATTTTGGAAACCCTCCCCTAGATTGGGCTTAAAGCTGTAAATTTGGCGGACTGGGAAAATGAGTAAAAATTTTTAGCAAAGACTAACACTGTTGTGGGTTTGCAGACTAGGGGAAGTTCTAGCGAGTTTGGGATACCGGGGGGGGAAAGGAAAATTTAAAAATTTTTTTTGAAAAGGGACTGGGTTAAAAATTTAAATTTGAACACTTGGGGTTTTCCCACCCAAAAGGGGTAAATTAAAACCCAATTGGGGGTTTTTAGCTGTAAGAAAAAAAAACAAGGGAGGGAAAACCCAAGATAGGCAATTTTTGATCTCTTTTAGTTTGGGAAAAAGACACTGAAGAGATATCAAAAGAAGGGGGGGCTGAAACTGAATGTGGGGGAAAAAAAAGGGAAAATGTTTTTTTTTTAAAATTATTGTTTCCCCGAAAAAATTTCCACCACCAAAAATGGAGTTTATTCTGGGTGCGGGGAGTGTCCCATTTTGGCCCCGCAAAACCGCCCCTCTGAAAAATTGTTTTTTGAAATGTGGCAGGGACGCCCAAAAATTGCTCCTTCCTTTTCACCCAAATTTCCAGTGCCCCGCCCCCCTCCCACTAATTTCTCTCACTCCCACAACCCCCATCATTCCTCACCCCTGTTTAATGTCATTTTATCCTGCCCCTTCCACCCCAAAGGGGCCCACCCCCCACCCCCCAAATTCCCTTTGGTGTTAAAATTTCCGCCCCTCCCTTTCCGGAAGTGAGTCACCTAGTACACCCCCTTTTCATCTGCCGGTGGCCATCTTGATCCACCCTCAAAATACCCTGTACTTACTGCGGAAGGTACTTACTATGTACCAAAGGATCAAGTGATTTCCCTTTTTCCATTCACTTTAATGGATAGTTCTTTTTAATATCCTGTCTTCCGTAAATCGGTTTTAGAAAATTAAAAGGAAAAAGAAATTGAATCAGTGAACCGCATTTTGGTCCCCCTTTTCGGAGTTCGGGTCAGAGGAATAAAATCCCCCCCTACCCCCAAAGAGCCCGGGTTTCCACAAAACCGGGGACCCCTGCTTAACGTAAAGAAAAAATTGTAAAAAGAAAGAAAAACCCAGCCCCGGGGTTTCCAAAGGGTTAAAACCCTCCCCTGGTCCAATCAAGGGGTTTTTGGGTTCGCCGGCCCGGGGTGAAAGGGAAAACCCCTCCGTTTTGGAGGCCATAGTAAATTTGCAGCCAAAAACCAAAAAGCCCATAGGGGGGCCTCCCAAAAGACATAGCCCAAACGCGGGGGAAAAACCATTCAGCATAAACAGTGACCGCATCTAGGGCCCAAAGGCCCCTTTTTACAACCCCCCGAACTTCCCCACCCCCGGGCCCCCGGGAAAATTTTCCCTTGCAATCTTTTTATTCCCCGGCTGGGGTTTCCTTTGTATTGATTTGGGCAAACGGCATAACCAATGTTTTTCCCCAAAACGGGTTCTACATTTTGGAAAAAACCCTTTGGGCTCTGGCACAAACAAAAGAACATTAAAAAGGGTTGGGCCCTTTAACCAGCCAAAAAGGCGGCCTCTAGGGTTTTTCCTTAAACAGCCTGTGCCCCAAAACAATGGTTAAAGGGGGCCCATTTTTGGAACATCCCCCCAAATTTTCTTTAAACTTGAGGAAAATCCGTTTTGTCAGCATTGACCCCACCCCCGGGTTGGCGGCTCGGGCGGGAAGCCTTTCAAAACCCCCCCTTTCACGCCCCCAAACCCCCAACCCCCTAATTAATCAACCATACCCGAATTTCCCAGAAAGGAAGTTTTTTCCCAAAGGAAATCCCCAGGTTCCCGCCCCAAGCCTAAACCAGCTAAAAAAGGGTTAATAGCTCCATCTCCAGAAAGCAATGCCTTCAGAGCATCCCTCTTGGGGGGAATTTTTGACCCCAAAGGACCCCTTTGCTGCAGGTCAATTTTTAAAACCCACAAGCCAACACAAAAAATTAAGGCCAGGGGAGGCAAAGGCCAGCCCTTCCCTTTCCCCACCAACCCTCCCATTCGGTCCCCAATAAAAAATATGAAGCGGGAACAAAAAGGGAAACCAAAAGTTTTACCCCCATACTCCATCCCAAAGTGAACCAGATTGTCCCCCCCAAAATCCCAAACCCGGGGATAAACACCCAAATGCCATTTTACAGGGAGGCTCAGAAAATACAACAAACATACTCCCTTAACTGGAAAGACTTGAGTCTAAAAGGCCGATTAAGGCCGGGGAGGGTTTTTCCCGGGAAAAATACAAGCTTATCTGAACGCCCCTCAAAGAAAAAGGACCCTGAGGACTCCCACTCTGGGTTTGAATTCGGGTTCCCGCAAATTGGAAATGGGCAGGGGACCCCCTTTTGAAAGTTCATAAATTTATCTCTGATTCCAAAGGGATGAGGGGGAGTTTGTTGAAAAATTTAAAATTAAAAGGGATACTTTCCCCTTGTTTTTGCGATCAAGGTTTTGATACCAAAATTTTAAGTTTCAACGCCCCCTTTCCCTAGAAAACATCTTTTTTTAAAGGCCCAAAAGGAAGATTTTAAAGGAAAAAACTGGGGGGAAACGCCCAGAGTATTTGGTTTAGGGGAACCTAGGAAATTTTTGCTTTTTGGCCAAACCCCGGGGGAAAAGAAAACCCCCCAAAAAGGATCAAAGAAATCCCCCCAAAGTCAACGCCCCTCCAAGATGAAAAAGATGTTACCCCTATAAGGTTTTTAAAACCCCCCCCTCCCGGGGTTTTTTCCCTGTGGCCTCCCCCCCCACAGTTTTAATGTCCCCCGTCTTCTGGGGCCCCCATCCCCCCTTTTGAAATTTTTTCCCTTTTCCGCTGGGAAAAGGGGGCAATACCCCCAGCACCGGAAAATTGGCAGGGCCCCCCCCTTTAACCCAAAAACCCAAACCCGTGGATACCCACCGCAGGGCCCCCACGGGTTTCAAGTTTTGGAAGGAGGGAAAATTTTAAAGAGAAACTCCCAGTTTCCAGAATTTACCAGAACCAAAGGCCCGTAAACCCCCCCTGGGGGGCCCACCAGAATATCCCCCAAAGGCTTTAACCAGTCTCCACCCCCTCGGGGGAAAATTCAAAAACCGCCCCATAGGAAAATTTGGCAAGCCCGTGCCCCCACCCCCACTCAAATTCTCCCTTTTCACTAACACAATCGGGACCTGTCTCACGTTAAAAGGTTGCGGGTGGGCATTAACCCCCCTTACCTTTTCCCATTTTAAAACGGGGCAGCCGGGTCATTATCGGGAACAAGCCCTTTCCTTTCAAGATTCCTCATCTTTTGGTAAATTCAGTCTCCGGGTTTTTTGGATTTGAGGGGAAAAGCCCCTAAAATCAAAAAAAACTTACCATTCCAACCCCCTCTGGGCCCCACACCGGGTTTTTTGTGCTAAAATCATAGTCTAAAAACCCCTTCCATTTAAAATTTACCCCGGAGGCACCTTTTTACAGAAAATTTCATTTTCTTTTCGTTATAAATGAAGTTTGGAATGCACCCGGACCCCCTTTCACCACTTAAAATGAAAAATCCTGTTTACCCCACTAGCCCTCCCCTAATAAAATTGATTTTTTTCCTTTGGGACTTTACTGAGCAACCCCCTGACTATTTTTGCTAACCAGCTACCCGACCCCCTTGGTGGCCCAAAAGGGCCCCGTGAAAAGGACCCCACCCCAGACCCCCAGTGAAGGGTTTTTCTCAAACCAGGGGCTACCACCCTTTTGTCCACAGTACCCCCCTAAAGCCTGCACAAGAGGCCTCCCTAAAAAACCCGGGAAACTCAAACACTCCCCAGCGGGGGGGCGCTTTTACCTTTAAACCCGCCTCCCAAACACACCCCTGTTTCCTGTGGGGAAAGAAAAACCCCCCCCGGGTTTTAACCCAGAGAAAAAAAGGGTTTCAGGCCCTTAGAGCTGTCAATAAAGCCCCCGTTCGGGGGCCCCCCAAATTGCCCCAAATCCCCCCCACTTACTCAGCACAATACCCCCCTTTGAAATCCATTTTTACGGGGGACCTTGCAAAACCTTTATTAAAAGCGTTCCCCTCCATGGGGACGGTAATACTTATTTTTTTTTCCCCACAAAACCGGGGCCCAACAAACACGGGACTTTTTTTTCCCTCGGGGGGCTAAAAACTCCCCCAACCATTTTTCCCCTAAACCCTACAAGCCTGTCTGATGCCTGGAGGGCTCCCCTTCCAGATGTTACCCCCCCCCAAAAATGTGGATACCTTTTACTGTTTTGTAAAAGGCCGTCAAGTTGGGCAACAACAATTCTTTGTCTTTACTACAACTTTTGGCCTAAAACAACTCTAAATTTTTCTAAAAAAGAAACCCCAATGGTGCGCTACCAATTTTTTTTTTCTGGGCCACTGATTTCTCAAGGTTGCAAGCACCTCAAAAGAAGCCCGGGAAAAATTCTTTCAAAAGACACCCAACCCCTCGGGGGAACAAAAAAAGTTACAAGTTTTTCCAAGGGAAAGGGTTAAACTTACTGTAGACAAGGGACCCCAAAAAGCTTCGGGCCCATGGGAACCTTTGTATGAAGCCCTGAAGAATCCTTTTTTAAAATTCAAGGAACCCAACCTTTTCCCTTTTTGAGGTGGATGTTTGGAGGGGGACCGTCTAAAAAAAACTCGTTTTTTCAGGGGCCCCAGCGCTCGGAAATTCCAGACTAAACCCCCAAACCTTCACTTTTTTGCCCTCTGAATTGCCCGGGGCACGCTTAAAGGACCGGGCCCAAACCCCCACGGGGGACAGTTGGGCCCTTTTGGCTACAAATTTCCAAACCCCAAAACCCCAGGGGCACAGACGGAAACCCATATGTTTTGGGCCCGGTTTTTGCAGCTAAAGCCCTTTTGGTTAAGACTTCTGATATTATTTTGGGCCCCCATTTTTCCCAATCCAGGAAATCATGATTTAAAAAGCCATATTAAAACCTAATCGGGAAAAAACTTTTATAAACACAATCCCAAAAGCGTCTCCAAAGCCCCCTTTTCTACTTCCTTCCAACTTTAAACGTTACAAAAGAGGGGGTTCCTAAAACCCTTTCCAACCTGTTTCCCTTTTCCCCAAAAGGGGGGGAATAAAGGACCCCGGAGGGCATGACTTCCCAATCCTCCACTCCCCAACGGGGAATTAAATACCCAATGCCTTCATTCATAATTGCCCTTGAAGTCATGCAGCAAAAAGGTGTCCCCATCTCCCCAATTTTTGTAAAAACACCAATTGATAATGAAGCCCTTTTACTTTTCCCTGATGGATCTAGTTTTGGGCTGTGAAAAAGGGGAAAAGTTTAATACGGGGATATGTGTGACACCCGCCACAACGTTTTTTCGGGCGGGAGAAACCCCCACCAAAACGAAATACACAAGAAGGACCAAAAGCCCGGACGGGGGGGCATCAGACATTAAAGGAAAAACGGGGCCAACATTTAACGACTCAAGATATGCTTTTGGGCCCTTTGAAACTTTTTTTTGGGCCCAAAATTTGGGGGCGCCAGGAGGGTATAAAAAGGCCCAGGGGATTCCAATAAAGAATGAAAAGGGTAGTTCCAGAAGCTCCGGGAAAGGCACAACCCCCCCCCAACAAGAAACCCTTTAAATTAAAGTAAAAAGCACATGGAAAGCGGGACTCAGAGGACCCAAAGGTAACCTTTCGGGAAACCAAACAGCTAAAGGGGGGCTGCTTTTACAACCCCCCCCCGGGAGGGGAGGAAGCAGGTTTTTGAAAGAAAAGAGCTCAATCCAAGATGCAGGGGGAATGTGAAGCCCCGGAAAAAAATGCATAAGGGGAACAGGCGGGGAAAAAAAACTTTAAAACTTTTTTCAGGGAGGCCCCGGAGGAAGAAAAAGAAGGAAGGGGAGCAAAAAGGGACCCAAAAACGAACTGTTTAGCACCCCGGTGACTTTTGGGTTTGGGGGAAAGGGTTTGTCTATCCCGCCTGTTATCCAGCAGGGCCCAATGGGCGCTTTGGGTTTCCCTCTGGGGTGAAAAAAAAAAATGAAAGGTTTGCTGTGAATAAACAAAAATGTGGCCCCAGGGTTCTCCACTTTTGGCAGCTAAATACACCAAAAGCTCGAAAATTTGAAAACCCCTCAATCCGGGCCCGGGATGAGTAAAGTCCAAAAAAAGAAATTTGGGCCAAAACCCAAACAATACCCTTTTCCCAAAAGGGATTCAAAATGACCACACCCCAATTTCCCCCAAAAGGGGCCCGCTATCAGAAAGATTGGAAGTGGTGGATATGTTCTGGAAAACCCCCAAAAGCATCCCCGATTTTTAACATGACCGAAAGAACAAAACCTCAAGAAATTCTAAAAATTGGGGGTGTGGCCCGTTTTGGGGGCCCCAAAATTGGTGGAGAGTGACCAGTGGGCCACCCATTCACAGCAGAAAAAAAACCAAATTTTTGGGGAAGATGGGGGGGGGGAAACCTAGGCTGCCCCACCCCCTTTCTTTCCCAGAGTGGGGGGGAAGGTTAAAAACTAAAATTTCACCTTGAAAAATAAAACCTCAAAGCATCAAGGAGGTGCCCTTTTGCCCGGGGCCGAGGATTTACCAAAAACGCTTACTCCAAAAGAAAAACCCCCCAAGCCCAACCCACTGGGTCTTTCTCCCTATGAAATACTTTTTGGGGGGAAACCCCCGGGGGTGGGGGGGGTCCCAAACCCCCCAACTTTTTAATTTGGGAAATGATAGTCTTTGGGGAATTTTGTAAATCTCTCTGTTTTAAAGAATTAAAATTTAACACACGTTTTAGTCTTTTTTTTCCCAAACCCAAAACCAAAAACTCTGACCCCTTTTTTCACTCAAATTAAACCCAAGGAAAACTACTTTACTGGTGAAGAAAACCTTTGAGAGAATCCTTGGAGCCTTTAAGTTTTGACGGCCCTTTCCAAGCCCCTTTTTGCCATTTCCTACGGGGGGAAAGTTAAAAGGAAAGAGTAAATGGATCCATGCCCCCGCTTTGAAAAAAAAGGTCTCCCCCCTATGGGGCCTTTTAAATCCTTTTGTGTGTTACCCTGACCCATTTTACAGAATCCCAATTTGCGATAAACCCAGGATAATGGGGGTTTAAACCCCTTTTTGGGTAAAATTTCTTCAAGGGGCCCAATTTACCACTTATACTTTTTGAAAATTTTAGTATTTTTCCAGTTGTTAAACATATTTGGGGGCTCCACAGATGGGTGGGGACCCAAAATTTAAAGGGGGAGGGAAAAAAAAAATATCTGTGTAAACTGGTGAAGGGGGGGGGAAAAAGTTTTGCACCCTTTTGGGGACACCCGCGGGGGGGGGAAAAAACAGGGGATAAACGGGGGGGATTTAGACCTAAAAACCGGCACTGAACAGAAAAAAATTCCCAAAACAAAGATCCCTTCTCACTAAAAGACTCATCCCTAGGAAAAAAACGGGAAAAAAAATTTGGGGTTTATTATAGGGTCTGAAATTTCCATTGGTTCTAAAATATCAAATCCCCCAAAAACCCCGTTAGTGAAAGGAACCTATGTGTGGGTACATAAAACATAGGGGAAATGTTATGGTTTTCCCATCGGGAAAATAAAAGCAATAATATTTGGTGGGTTCTTCCAAGGGGGGCGCGGCCAAAAATAATTAAAAACCCTCGGACCCCAAACCCCTTTTGGGGCCCCCAAAAAACCCAAACTTCAAACAATGGTGGCCATGGCAAATCCCACTTTTAAGGACACCCTGGCAAATTTGGAAAAAAGGGAAAAAAGAAAAAATTCCTGGTTGGGAATTTACCCAAAGTTATACTGCCAAAACCAAAATAAAACTAATTGTTATGTATTTCTAAATGCCAAGCCCCCTTGTGTACGTACCCCTAAATAACCCTTTTCAGTGCAAGGGAAAAGGGGGTTTTAAAGAGTTTATTTTTCCTTAAAACCTCTACCAAAAACCCCAAATGCCTGTGAAGATTGGAAAATTAAGGATCCCCCTATTACCCAAAAGGAAAAAAACCCCCAAAAACCCGGGGGAAGGGGCCCCCCAATCTATCCAGGGAAAATTTCACTTGTTACATCCCCCTCAGGTTTAAAAGATTTATAGGCCCCCCCTTTAGTTTAAGGTTTTTTGTTTCCAAAATTTTAGTTCAATGGATGCGTCCAAAAATTCAAAAATCAGGGCCCTTTCCTTTGCAACACTATTGGTTTTTTTGGTTTATGGTCACTGAGGAACCCGGTTTGGATTTTCTGGACCTAAAAGGGTTTAAAATGTACCTCCCCAAATTAATTTAAGCCTTTCCACATAAAGGTTTCAATCCCAAAAGGGCCTTTGGGATCTTGGAAAGTAACTCCAATTTTGCAAATACAAGAAAGGGGAGGGGCCCCACCCCCCCCCCGTTTTGACCCCCCACATATACATAGATGCCATAGGTGTCCCCAAGGGGGGGGCCCCCCAAAGAATTTAAAAAGGGTGTAAAAGGAACAGGGGGGGTTTTCCATTTTTTTTTGGGCCCCATGTGGGCATTAATAAAAGTTACTGGGTTTGACCTTTTTTACAACCAACAAAGGTTTATTAATTACTTTATGGACGCACTCCGGGGGCTAGCCAACCAAAAAATTTGGGCCCCCCTTAACCCCTGACGTTCCAGAAAGAATGGCTTTTTACATGATTTTAGCAGAAAAAAAGGGGGTGTTTGCAAAATGATTGGGGCAGTTGTTGGACATAAATTCCCAAAAATATGGTCCCCCCTGGGAAGGGAAAGATGGCCTTGACAAAATTGATGGGTCTGTCCCAAAAAGGGGAAAGGGAACTTTTGGGGTTTAAAAGGGCCCCCTGGGACGTTATTTTGGGGGGGAATTTTCAAGGGATGGCAGAAAAGGTTGACCCCAAGTAGGCACGCCCTAGGGTTTTAAAATTTGATACTGATGGCAGGGGGAAATTTCCCCCTGTGTTTTTTTTCCCCCTTTTCATAAAAAAGATTTTAACCCAAAAATATTTGGGTAAAGTAACTCCCCAAATTTTCCTTTGGTTAAAAAGTTAAACAACATGCATTTTTAAAGCCCAGACCCTATTTGCCCCCCCCCCGGGGAAACCAAAAATTTTTTTAAAAGAATTTAGGATCCAGAAAGCAATTTAAAAAGGGGAAAAAAAAAAGGGGGGTGTCAGGGCCCGGGGGGAAACCCAACTCAAAAGGGGTCACTCGCAAGGGGTTTGGGCTGTCCAAAACCCGGTGAAGCCTCCACATCCCTTTTTCCCCCGCCCCGGGTTTTTTTGGGAGGGACAGGTGATTTCAGATTAGGGGAAGAAAAAAATGTGAAACAAAAATCAGGGTTTAGGGGGTAATAATTTTTTAAGGGGGGGTTGTTAGGGGAAACAATTTTTCAAGCTTACTGAACAACAGAAAATCCAAGAATTTGGGGCCTGCTTCCTGGGACCAACCCCCCCCATGTGCCAAGCATGGACCTGGGTGGAAACCATGGGCCATATCGAGAACCCAACAATAGTGCCCCATTCCTGAAGACTGCAAGAAAAAAAAAGGAACTTAGCCACGCCCTGAAACCAAGGTTTTTAAAAATTTCCCTTGTATTGCAATAAAGGCCTCTCTTCCCGGGGTTTTGCTTCACACTGAGGGAGGAACAATATCAGCTCTGTGTCTTTGGGGTCATTTCTTCATGCCGGGGAATCAGTTTTTCAAAATTTGGACAGGGATTAGTCCCCGCCGGGGGGGGGTACCCCTTTTAAAAACCCCAAAAATTGGGACCCTTTTTGGGGTTTAAAAAGGGGAAACTTTGATTGCTTTCTATTTAATGTTTTTTGGGTTGGTGGAATAACCAAAAAACAACAATCCCCCGGGGAAAGGGTTTTTTTTTTTTTAAATTTTTTTAAAAAGGGTCACCTTTTGTAAAAATGACAAATTTTGCTTTTACACAATAAAAACACGTTTATTTAAAAAAGAAAACATGTTTTTTGCATCACCATAGTCTGAGAGCAATAACTTTTTACGTTTCTCTGTACAGAGTTGTAAAGGGGCTTGTGTTTTGTGAGATGAGTTGATTTTTTTTTTACTGGTTACATTTTGGTACCTAGTGGATACTATTTTCCCCAAAAAACTCATCAAAATACTATGATATTACCACTAATCAGTTCTACCCCCTTTTTGGGCTACCTTTAAAAAACATTTCCAAATTTTTCCCGAGGAGCAGTTTTGCCACTATTTGGGAAAACAGAAATTTGGATTTATTTTCCCCCAATGGAACTTTAAATGAAAAAATGGTTTTATTCTAGGAAAATTGTTTTGAAATTTTTAATTTATAGTGCCTACCCGGGAAAAATGTAGATTGGGGGGGCCCAAAATTTGAAAAAAACCCATTTATAGATTAATTTGGTGCTGTGTTTAAAATTAAAAGGGTTGGGGCGAATTTCTCAAAAATTTGAATTGGGGGGGGTCACTTCGCCGAATTTCCCGACAAATTTAAAATTGGGGGGGAATTACTTCGGGGCGAAAACACCCTTAAAAACCAGCTATTTCCACTGCCAGAGCCTTCGGGTGCTGTAAACCCTTTTCCATGTTAAAAGGGGGTTGTCTCATACGAAGCTCATAGTTGAAAATGGGGGACCAAAAATCAAAGGATGTCTCCTTGGTTATTATTGGCAAAGTGCTATGGTTTTAGAGAACGGGCTGGTTTACATGTGTTGCAACGGTGTTTGTTTAGGGCAGGGAACATTCTGTCTGCCAGGTCGGCCATGCAAAGGAAAGGCAGTAAGAGAAGGGGTGGGGTATGTGTATTGGCAGGCATGGAGGAGAAGCGTGAGAGGACTTGCAGGGGGGTTGGTGTATTGTACCCTCTTCACTGCCCCCTCCACCCCTGTGGCTGCCTATCACAATCCCTGTGGCTGCCAATACACCCTCCCCTTTTCACTCCCTCTTGTCCTGCATTTTGTCCCAAAATCACAAAACCCCCCCCTGCAAGTCCCTCACTGCTTTTCTCCTCCATGTCCCCAATACACAAAACCCCTGCCCTCCTTTCACTCCCTTTTCCCTTTGCATGTGCACGACCTGGGCGGGACAAATTTTTCCCCTGCCAGAAAACAAAACCGTGCTAATCACATGTAAAATAGCCCGTTCTCTAAAACCTAGCACTTGCCAAAATAACCAAGGACGTACATCCCTTTGATGTTTGGTCCCCCCATTTTAACTATAAAATTTGTATGAGACAAAACCCCCTTTAAAATTTCAGGGGACTTGGTTTGGTTTCATACAATGTTTTTTTTGAATGACAAAACCCCTGACTGCCGCGCTCTTTTAGTCGCATCACTATAAAATTCCCCGGGGACTTAAGAGGGCAAAATGACCAAAAAACTCAAGGGGGAAAGTAGCCCGATAAAGTCATGGAGCGAAAGCTGGAAAAAAAAAAAAATGAGAGCTCAGGTGGCAACATTAGTGACAGAGTGTGGAGGTGACGGCGGCAGCCACAGCGATGAGGTCAGAGGTGGGCCCCAAGCACCTGGAGGTGGCAAAAAAAAGGAGTGGCCACAGATGGCACAATGACACAGTTAGAGGGTTTCGGCAGAGCCACAGCAGCAGCATGAGGTCAGAGAAAATGGGACAATGACATTCTAGAGCTGGCAAAAAAGGAGAGGCCACGAGAGTGGCACAAGGCACAGTGTGGAGGTCACGGCGCAGCAGCATGGGTCAGACCAAATGGGACAATGACATTTGGGGGTGGCAAAAAGTAGTAGGCCACAGAGGGCAAATGACAGAGAGTGGGGGATGTGGCAAGCAGCATGAGGTCAGACAGTGGCACAATGACATTCTGAGGTGCAAAACTAGTAGCAGGCCACGAGTGGCACAATGACACAGTGGTGGAGGTGTACAGCAGCGCGCATGAGTCTAGGCAGTGGCTACAATGACATTCTGGGAGGTGGCAAAAAAACAGGAGTAGGCCACAGAGTGGCACAATCCTCACAGGTGTGGTTGAGTGAGCGGCCAGCAGCAGCATGAGGTCAGACAGTGGGCACAATGACATTTCGAAGGTGGGCCAAAACTGGAGAGAGGCCACAGAGTGGCTCAACAATGGGACACAGTGTGGAGGTCACTGGCAAGCAGCAAGCATGAGGTCAGGCAGTGGCAAATGACTTCTGGAACGTTGGCAGAAAACAGGAGTAGGCCACAGAGTGGCACAATGACACACTTGTGGAGTGGACAGCATGAGGTCAGACTCAGTGGCACAATGACATTCTGGACGTGGCAAAATAAACTGGAGTAGGCACCAGACGAGGGGCTACAATGACACAGTGTGGAGGTCACAGGCAGCAGCTGCATGAGGTTAGGCAGTGGCACAATGACATTGTGGAGGTGGCATAAAAACAGGAGCGTTAGGCCTACAGAGTGGACAATAAAAACAGTGTGGATGGTCACGGCAGCCAGCAGCATGAGGTCAGACAGTGGCACAGAATGACATTTGGAGATGGCAAAAAACTGGAGTAGGCCACAGAGTGGCGACAATGACACATGTTTTGGAGCACGGGCGCGCAGCATGAGGTCAGGGCGAGTGGCCATATGACATTCTGGTTGGTGACAAGTAAAACAGGATTAGGCCATAGAGTGAACAATGGACACAGTGGGTGGAGTGACATTTCCTTGGGGCATGACAGCAGCTTATGTGGTCAGACTGTGGCATACTATGACATTCTGGCGACGTGGCATATAGTATGGGAGTTGGCCACTGTGGTGGCACAAGGAAACACTGGTGTGTGGTCTAGGCGTAGCAGCAGCATGTGGTCTGATCAGTGGCACAATGACAATTCTGGAGGTGGCCAAAACAGTAGTAAGGCCCACCAGCAGTGGCTCAATGACGGAGAGTGGATTGGTGCCGGTTGGTGGCAGCAGTAAGTATGAGGTCAGACAGTGGCACAATGACATTCTGGACGGTGGCAAAATACAGGAGTAGAGCCACAGAGTGGCTACTAGGGACACAGTGTGGAGTTGACGGCATGCAGCAAGCATGAAATCAGGACATGTGGAACAATGACATTCTGGGTGGCAAAATACTGTAGAAGAGGCCACAGAGTGGCACAATGACAGAGATGTGGTGGTGACGGCAGCTAGGAGCAACAGCTGAAGGTCAGAGAGTGGCACTATGAACAGTGTGGATGGTCACAGCAACAGCAACAGCAGCTGCAGCATGAGGTCATAAAGTGGCCACAATGACAGAGTGTGTAGGTGGGTGGACATTACCAGTCCCTGGTAAAGATAGTTGGGGCAGATGGAGAAAACTGTCAGCTCCAGGATTGTGTGGCATCATGGCGGGTGGCTCTTGGTATCTCAGAATAGTGGCTGAGGCAGTTAGTTTGAACCCAGACTCATTTTTCACGTTTGGGTTGAGGCGTCATGGCTGATGTAGGCTGAGCCTAAGGCTAATTGGTGTGTGGGAAATCTGGCCGATCCACGCCTGATTAATTCTTGACAAAGGTCCAGTCGTTCCAATTTCCGTGGACAACGCGGGTTCTTCACTTGGTGGTAACGATAGCCCCCACTGACACTGAACACTCCGCTCTGATGCCACACTACTGGCCGGGTCAGGACCGCTTCTCCACTGCTCAAATCAGGCAAGTTCCGGCCACATCATCACAGTTTGCTGCCCCAGTAAGTCCAGCGGATCTTCTAATGGAGAGTGGGTGGCAGAGTGCTGTCCAAGTGGCACCACTGTTGGTTCAGGGTTGCTACAGGTCCTGCTGCTAGCTGCGCGACTGCCCTCCTCACTAGGCGGGTGATAGTAGCGGTCTTCATCAGTGGTCCAGGACTTAGGTTGATGATGATGAGCTTGGGACTGCTCCTACCCCCACCCCCCCCCACCTTCCCACCAGAGCTGCGGGCAGTAGTCCGTGAGCACTGAAGAACCCCCGGTCAGAAACTGTCTGAGGAGGACGATGCCGAAATAGGCAACGGCTCAACATGACTACGGAGGATTTCCCAATAGTATATGAGTTTGTCTCCCCGCCTCTCAATATCTGGGAAAAAAAGTGCTCCGCATTTTGGACCGGTAGGCAGTGCTTGAGAATGCGGAAACGGCGTAGGCTACAGCTGGCTTACAGCAGTGAAATGTTTAGTTTACAGCTGAGAGGGCTTGCTATTTGTTGCCTTTGTTCCCTGTTTGTTGTAGAATTCACTTCTTAATAAGTAAAGGAAACTTTCAGAAGAAAAAGGGTGTGAGTGCCTGTGGAAAGTCTTTCCTTGTTCGTTTCTGCTTCCGATGTCCTCCTCCTCCTGACTTCACCTCCTCCTCCATTTCAGTCCCCACCGGGACTCATGTGCGGCCGCGAGATTTGTAGTCGCCAGTGGATCTCTTCCACGATCCACCTGCCAGACAGATTTTTTCTGCATATGGTTCCAGGACATTGAAGCAGTGGAATGATGTTATTCATCCCTAGTCCTGGCGACTGACAAAATAACATGGCTCTTCGACATGGCCTCCACAAACGGCAGTGTCACGCATGAGCTTTCCACTGGCTGACATCAATGTTTACTACAGGGGAGTACTCCTGTCCGCTGGATCATCAAAACAAATCGTTAATTGCCTTTCTATGTTCATACAGTCGCAGTCAACCTGTGTGCAGTGGAATTCCTATGTGGTGGAAACATCGCCATACAGAGTGTGTTGGGGTTTGGTCCGTCTGACTGCTGGCGAACTCGAGTGAGGTGTTTTGTCTCCCTGGCTTTGTAGGAATGGGTGAAGTGCATTGCACAGTTTCCTGGCCATTTTTCAGAATCTTCTAAGATTGATGAAGACTTCAGAACTGTTTTCACAAAGCCAAATTGACCTATCATGCTGTCCATGCAGGGCGATGGACTCCATCCACTCCTCGGTTGCAGCACGTCGGACACCATGTTACTCCCATGTCCATCACCATGGTTTCGATTTGCACGTTGGTAGTTGGCGCCTGGAGTAAGCAAACAATCGATTTCTTCCTGCATGACAGCGGAGCAGTTCCTCACTGTGTGACTTGTGACTTTGTTCGCCGAGGCAAGCCAGGTGTAGAACTGGTGACACCGCTGTGCCCTACACATGTGGTATGATGGATCAGTTTGTGGAGGGCTGAGATGGTGGTGGTGGTGTGGATGGAGGAGGATGCTCGGAAATTGGCGACAGGGCCCGCAGTTTGACAACGTGGAGGATGAATGCGGGTCCCTCCTGTCCAAGTTGTTGGTGTGCATGGGCAGAGAGCACCATTCTACCCAATGGGCCATAATGGACCTGTACTTTGGCTCCTGCACCGTAGTTACGAGATCCAGACGTTCCGCGCTGGCCGATGCACCTTGTGGTAAAGAGCGAAACGGATATAAGCTCAAGGACTGGCCCACTTGTCTGTGCTACATATTTATGAAGTGCTGGTACTGACCTTTTTGGAAATGAAATTATCGTTTGGAACTCTCCATAGTCGGCTCGGCAGAAAGCCATTAGTTCTCTGAATGGTGCCAGAGTCCACCATTTGGAAAGGGGAGTGGACTGCGTTTTATATATAGTACGCCTAACTAATCTTGGAGACAGGAGCATCGGTGAGCTGCCTGCACAGTAGGGAGCGGTTTGTGATGCTATTACTGTTGTGCTCTTTGCAATCGCCTTTCGCTGAACGGAGATTAATGATGGCACCGATGAGTAGCGTAGGAGCTGAGACCTTGTATCTTGGACAGGGAGGGTTGGAATTGCAAGAGAGAGAAACAGCCTCCCTTCTGCTGAGAGATCTGGGATTTGGTGATAGTGGACGCCGTTGACTGGCTTGCAAAGTGGCGTATGCGTGCCCTGGCCGCTGCTGTCTGCGCGGCAATTTCAAGTGGCAGAATGGACCACCACTTAGAGCCAGTCTTTCCCAGGTCCTACCAGATGGGTGAGGCTGCATGTGTATTGACGCAGGAGCCGATGGTGCCAACGTGTAGTCCAATGGACGCTTCACTTTTTGCCCACCAGATTCATACATATAGACCCATATTCGGTCTCCTCTCGACGGTTTTGGTCTTAGCAAAGAGACTTGCACACCAACGAGTAGCTGATTTTATCTGCTCAGCGCTCCGCACGCTGAGTGACGCTACTACCGTCCTGGGCTGCGCTCGCCTGAAGCCCCTGGTGCCGCTACTTTCTGGACCTACGCTCAAAGCGGGTTTTCTACCCCGTGGTTCAACGTTCTTGGCTTTCCCAACCTCACACTGCTGCTAATCCTGTTGACTCACGGCCACACAAACTCGCCCTGACTTGCTGGCTGCGCCGCTGCTGACGCGCAAGCTGACGCCCTACTTACTCTCTGACGAGGATGAAGCCCTCTTGCTTCACACGGCTCCAAGTGCGGTAGGCTTTATCTTCATCGTATTGTGTTTCATCTTCACTGCTGTCCTTCATCACGGTCGTGGGTATGCAGAGGCTTCTGACTCCTGCACTCAGTCATGTGACCACCTCATGCCACTCTCGCCACATTCTTATACTTTGCGGTGTGCTCTACTGCAGAGAAGAAGCAGGGTGGATTTGCCCCATTTCTTTCTCTCGCTGCGATGTAGCTGCTGACTGCTCCCTCCTCAATGTTGTATCGGCATTTCCTTTGATTCATGATAGTGTGGCCAGTAGCACCAGATCACATAGTAGGATCTCTGGCTGAGGGAAACACGGATGGACAGAGGCGGGTTGACGGGACAGGTTGAGGGTGGGGGGGGGGCGGCGGGGGTGGAGGGAGGGAGGGGGTGGTGGGAACCGCTGACCTCGCTCACCTCCCGGGCCATGCATCAGACTAAAGGGTTGTGTCTGATGATCCCACGACTCTGTGCCTAAGGTTGTCAATGTCATCTGGGAGAAGTGGGATGGATGTGTAGTTAGAACCAATCTCTAAGAACCCTTGGGTATGTGGTCACATACACGACGGGGGCGCTAGTATGGGACAAGCGGCAGTTGTGGCTCGTCCATCCGAGTGACCTGCAGCGACGTCCCCTTGCTGTGCTGTGACCTGGGCCTGCATCCAGGTAATGTTTGTGCGCCACTGCCACTCGCAATGCTGAGAGAATGCCACCTCTCGCTGTCTGTTATCATACTGTTTTGTTCTAAAAATGTACAGACACTATTGATGAAGATATCTGTATTGAGTAAATTACACAACCTGTTAGTCGTGTTGACTCCAAATGTGAATCCTCTCGCGTTAGGAAGCTTGTGGTAACGAGCATTTTGATATAATTTCGCCGCTTCCAAAAGATGTGGGCAATGAAAAATTGACGCTTGTGAGGTGCCGTTTTAAAAACTCTGTGTATTTTATGAATGATAAAGAAGCACAAAACAGGCCTGTTTAATGTTAACCTTTAGGATATGATTTATGATACAGGAATTTTTTTCTGTGGCGGTGAAAACAAAGTTTCTTGTTTACTGAGTACAACTGCAGAAATTTACTTAGTGTTGACCCCTGGATGTAAATTGCGAAAAGAAAAAAAAATGTTTGTGCAAGACCAAAAATTACCAGTTTGTAGCTGTGTTTACAATGTCGTGGTATTTTACGCTACACAAACAATGTGAGAAAGAAACTTGTAAATTAACCTTCATTATTGAATTTTGCTACAGGAAAATGTCTTTTTTGGGCGCGCTGGGTGTATAAAAGACGGATTCTTTTAGTCTACCGCCAGCAGCAGAGAACTAACGCTTAATTAACCTCTGGAATGTAAATTGCACGGCAAAAGAATTGGAGTTCAACCAAAAAGACTGACCAGCTTAGTAGCGTGTTACGAATGGCGTGTATTTTACGGTAGCCAGCGAACTATAAGAGAAGATAACTTTGTAATTAACTCTTTGCGTGTTGAATGATTTATGCTACAGGAAATAAATGTATTTTTTGCCAGTGAAGAAAAGACGGTTTCTTTTTAGTCACCTTCAACAGCATGAACAACGCTAATTAAGACCCCTGGCTGTAAATTGCGCAAAAGAATTGAGCAGACCATAACTTCCAGCTATGTAGCGTGTTACAATGGCATGTAGTTTACGCGTACTACAACAAGAAAATAAAACTTGTAATTAAGCTTCGTTCATGAATTATGCGTACAGGAAAGAAATTGTTTTTTTTGGCTGGTTTGAAAAGACGGTTTCTTTTAGTCACCAGGTGCCGCAGAAGTCAACGCTTAATTTCACTCCACTGGATTGTAAATTGCGCAAAAGAATTTGAGCAACCCAAAACTTCCCAGCGCTTGGGTAAGGCGTGTTTACATGGGCGTTGTATTTTAGCGCTACACGAACATGTGTGATGAAAACTTGTTAGATTAACTTCGGTTTGATTATGCTACAGGGATAAAATGTCTTTTTGCCGAGTGATAAAAAGTCGGTTTTTCTTTTGTCACTCCACAAACATGCAGAACGCAACGCCTTAATTAACCCCTGGCTGTAAATTTGCGCTAAAGAATTGAGAGCAGCCCAAAACTACCAGCTTTGTAGCGTGTTACAATGGCGTGTTAGTTGTACGCTACACAGTACAAGATAAAAATTGTTATTAACGCTTCAGTTATGATTATGTAGAGGAAAAATGTCTCTTTTTTTGGCGGTTGAAAGCGGTTTACTTTTAGTCACCACGCAGCGAGAACACGCTGTACGAGATTAATTTAAAGAGACCTCCTACTGGATGTATAATTTGCGCAGAAGGAAGTTTGAGCATGAGCCGCCAAAACTACCAGCTTTGTAGCGGTGTTACAGATGGCGTGTATTTTACGCTGCACAACAAGAGAAAAACTTGTAATTACCTTCAGTTAGAATTATGCTACAGGAAAAATGTATTTTTTTGGCGGTGAAAAAGACGGTTTTTTTAGTGACCACAGCAGCAGAACAACGCTTAATTAACCCCTGGATGTAAATTGCGGCAAAGAATTGAGAAACCCAAAAAAACTACCAGCTTTGTAGCGTGTTACAATGGCGTGTATTTTACGCTACACAACAAGAGAAAAACTTGTAATTACCTTTCGGTTATGAATTATGCTACAGGAAAAAATTTTTTTTTGCCGTGAAAAAGACGGTTTCTTTTAGTCACCATAACAGCAGAACAACGCTTAATTAACCCCTGGATGTAAAGTGCGCAAAAAAATTGAGCAACCAAAAATGAAGTGGCATTTGAAATTGTAAAAACGCTGTTTTCTTTAAATGAATACAACAGGAACAGGCTTAGTATAACCCTTGGATATTCAATTTGCTGGTGAGCAGTTTAGCATTAAAATGTATATGCAGCTGCACTGGACGCACATGGACTTCAGATCCAATACCCCACAAAATCAGAAATAGAACGTTAAGAGAAGCAGTCTCTGAGACAAGCTGTGGACCCCCCCCAAAAATCGCTGTATAAAAATGAGTTCTTTAGTATCAGCTTCATAAGCAGCCGCGGAGCCCCTTCCCTATCAGTACAGTGGAGCGGTTTATGGCCTCCCAGCGTTCGCGCCGGACTTATATAGTGCGGTGACGTCACAGAATCCCGCCGGTCTCTGATTGGCTTCATCTCTGCACATGTTCTTTGCCCCATGTAACACCATGTGCTCGCAGCCATTTTATCAATCAAAGCACACTTCGTTCACGGGAAGTACCCCAAAGTTCGACTTCGTTCCGAACCGAAGTTTTCCTGAAATTCTAAACGAATTCCACTTCGTTAGAATCAATTCGCCCATCTCTATTAGTAATACTTGTGCACAAAGTACATTTAAATCAAAGACATATGGAAACTTTTCGATATATGAAATACAATTTGTAGTGTACAGGACATTATAATTTTTAGTACTCAATTACTATAAATAAAACTTTTAAAAGGTGTTTGAGGTCATATAAGGACCAATACGCTTCTTTCAGGTTTTTTGTGCCATTTTTCTTACGTCAACTTTTTGATGACCAGAGTAAGACTAAGGTTAGTAGAGGCCACTGGGCAAATAATTTGGTGGGAAAAGAGGGCCGCATATGACCCACACTGGGGTTTCATTTGTCAACAGTTTATACTCAACCCAAATAAATAGTAATCTATGAACATAACTAGAAACACACAGCAAAGATGCGAAAAGACCCTTCCCCTCTTAAATTGTGTTATGAGAATCCCCTATTACGTGTAGTTCTCTAGGCCACATATGCCGAATAATACAGTTGAACCATCAAAAGATGGCGGGATGTCGTTAAGTGGTTACGTTAGTAATAAATTTTGGTCCATACAATCCTTGTTTATTTATGAAAAATATCAAAATGTCGTGAAAATTTTGAAAAATTTGCCATTTTCAAAGTTCAAAATTTTTTACGTGTGAAACAGAAAAATATTCCACACAAAATAGTTGATAACTAGCATATACCATATGTCTACTGTACGTTGTCATCACTTCTTTAAATATCTATTTTTACGACAGTAGAGGGCCTTCGAAAATTTTTAGTCATTTTTCACATTTTCAAGAAAATTTGCAACATAGATTTTTTTGGGGGACCAGTCCATTTCTGACGTGGCTTTGAGGGGTCTGTATGTTGATACCCCCATAAATGACTCCATCAATCAAAGTATTCAAAACAGCATTTACAAAGTTTGTTAACCCATTAGGTATTTCACAAAAATTATAGCAAAGTGGAGGTAAAATTTCAAAATTTAAATTCTTTTGCATTCTTTTTACCCATTATTCACTGGAACTCGGTAGCTGTGACCATGGAAATGTAACTCAACATCAATTTCCCCAATTCTGTCGTTAATAGTGCTCTTTGGCTCAACCACAAGCATCAGGATAGGAAGAGAGCCTACTGGACTTTGAGGTCCACGATTTTTTTTGGGGGGCCATTTCAGGTTTGAGGACACCTTAAGTTGTCAAAGCATAATACACACCCCAAGATCCCATTTTGGAAACTACACCCTTTAAGGAATATATCCAGGGGTGTCGTGAGTAAATCGACCCCACAGGTGTTTCAAAAAACGTTTTTAACGTTAGACTGTGAAAATTAAAAATTTATTTTTTTACACCAGTTGCATTTTTATCTGAAAATGTTTCATTTTTGCAAGGAATAAAGGAAAAAATGCACCCCAAAATTTGTTATGCAATTTTTTCCAAGTTCAGCAATAAGCTATATGTGGTGTAAACTGTTGTTTGGGCATGTGCCAGGGCATACAAGGGAGGGGGCGCTATTTGGCTTTTGCAATGTAGATTTGGATGGATGCCATGTCGCATTTGCAAAGCCCCCAAAATACCGGAACAGGTGAAACCTTCCAGAAGTCCCCCATCTTGGATTCAACAGCCCTCATGGATCTCATCTAGGGGTGTATTGTGCATTTCGGGTGCACAGGTGTTCCATAGTTTTTTTTAACATGAGAATGGGGAGAGGGGAGGGCAAACATAGTTCCTCCATTGTTTTTTGGTCTTCATAGCTTTGGCTGTGCGGTATAAATGACAGGATAACTTTACTATGTGGGTCGATACAATTACATTGATAGAAATTTTATATAGTTTATGTTTTATTACTTTTACACAATAGAAATGGGTTTATAAAAAAATGCTTTTTGATGTTGTCATAGTCTGACAGCCATAACTTTTTTATTTTTCTGTATATGGAGCTGATTAAGGACTTGTTTTTTGTGGTATGAGTTGACGTTTTTATTCTTATCATTATGAGGTTTATATAACACTTTGATCGCTTTTTATCTAGGTTTCTGTGAGGCGTTTTGAACAAAATACAGCAATTATTATTGTTTACAGCGGTCACCATATGGTATAAATGTCAAGCTAGATTTACTTTGTAGGTTGATATGATTACAGCGATACCCAATTTGTATTTTTTTTAAAGTTTTACTGCTTCTACACAATAAAAACACTTTTATTCAAAAAGGAAAACACGTTTTTGCATTGCCAGTCTAAGAGTTATAACCTTTTTATTTTTCTGTGTACAGAGCTGTGTATGGGCTTGTTTTTTGTGGGATGAGTGGATGTTTTTATTGGTACCATTTTGGGGGACAAGACTTTTTGATCGCTATTAAATCCATTTTTTTGGGAGACAAGGTGAAGAAAATACTCCACTCCTAGTATTGTGTTTTATTTTTAACAGCGCTCACTGTGTCGTATAAATTGTTAGCTTTACTACGTTAGTTGATAGGATTACAGCGATACCCAATTTATATTTTTTTATGTTGTAGCACTGTTAAGAACAAAGGGTGACATGTATGAACGGGCTTTTCACCTGTTTTCTGGCGCATCCTGCGCCTCACAAGCCCAAATCCGCTGTCAGACGCAGGGATGCGATGTTAGGTGCAGCGTTCGCCACTTTCGGCTGCGCCTCACATGAAGGAGCGTGCAATGGGCGCAGTGTGGGCGCGGTGTGGGTGTTTCGGGGTGGGATGCGGCGCGCTTGAAAACTCCGAGGCATGTACGATCGCGGGTCGGCAAAGTGCGGCGCATTGCAGCGCTCGCCAGCTCCGACAGGCAGCCCTAGTTGATTCTGGTCTAAATGATCCGGCAGAGGCGAAGTGAAGCGAGAACGGAACATGAGAGGAAACAGATAGAAGATCGCAAGAGAAATCTCGCTCTCAGCGCCGTTCAGCATGGAGTATGAATTTAAAAAAATCGCATTTATAAAGGCGTAAAACATTATCAGAAAAAGAGCTGAAAGGAGATGAAGAGAACCAATTGACTCAAAAATATTAGACTTGGTAATTTATTTATTGAGACAAATGATCCAATATCACATATCTGAGAGTGGTAAGAGAATTTGAACCTTTGTTTTCAGTATGTAGTATGACCCCTTGTGCAGCAATAGCTGCATCAAAATGTTTTAATTAATCCTTGATTTGTCTTACATATTGATTAGGTTCACATCTGTGTTGGAAGTTCTGTTTGAAACCTTCATACCAGAGGTGAAAATGGACGCGTGGGGATCCGTTTCACAACAGACATCCATGGCGCCCGATGCACCCAATTAATTACAGTCAGTCAAGTTTCCAGCATTGTGTATGTTGCTTAGGCAGAAACATTTTTTAGAGGAATTTTAGTGCATTTTGCCAAACATACTCTTAGCGCTAATCAATAAACAGGAGTCCCTCTTTACAGTCAGGACTTTGACAGGCCTATCCAAAGCTTGTACTTTATTCTTCTTTAACCATTTTTTAGCAGAATGACTTGTGAGCTTGGGGTTGTTTTCGTGCTGCATGACCCACATTCTCCAGCTCTTGAACAGATAAAGATAACAAATTTATGTATATAGCACTATTATATTCCACAGAGCTGTACAGAGATTTTCATTATTCACATCGGTCCTTGGACAAAATTCCAGATTAGCCCTTCAATATTTTTTTTCAAGTGTGGGGGAAACCAGAGGAAGCCCGCAGAAACACAGAGAGAACATGCAAACACCTTGTTGCCTTTGGTTAGATTTGATCCCTTGACACCAGCGCTGCAGGGCAATTATACTAACCACTGTGCCATCTTTTCTAACTGGTGCAGGACCCACCTGGAGGAAGGGCCCATTTGGACTTTAACATTCGTAACCAAATGACAAAGGGACAACTTAGGGTTCACTTATGCAACAGTAATAATACTATAATAAAATTCCACTTTTCTTTTATTAGAATGTTTTTTCTCGGAGCCACAGAAACACTACAATTAAGAATCAGGTCATTTCAATCAGCTTAGACATGCACTAACTCATTAAAGAAGATCATGTCCTTAAAACTACATGTACATAATTGGATGTTTTTAAAATAATTTCACATTTTTATTGTAAGAGGTATAGTGATTATGGAAATAAAGTGGTTGAAAGCAAGAGAAAACCAATGTGGATAAATAAAAATGTCAAGGGGGTAATAAATAATAAAAACTAAGCAGATAGACAGCGAGACTGTGCAGAAGCTAAGTAAAAGATTAAATGATGTAAAAACAGATAAAGGCTGAGACAGAGGGCCTCATTTCCAAAGAGAGTAAAACTAATGTTAACATTTTTGTCAATAATATAAATAGTAAAGAGATTACAACTTGGAGTATTGGTTTCTCAAAAAGTAATGATGCCCGGGAGCTATATCTGGCTGCTTCCTGGTCCCTGGTGTCATTATCACATTCTAGCTTTTTAGCCCTTCCAAAAGAGATTTTCAACAGTTCACTTCTGCAAGATACTATTGTAACATGGAAAGCTTGCAGGAAGTTATACATGTGACCTTTTAAGTAAACATATTCTTCTCTGGGGACATCTGGAGTGCCTTCAGGGCTTTGACAACAAGCACTTTCAATTATGGGAAAGACAGAGTTCTAAGACAGTTGCTCATGTATTGTACATGCTGTGGAGATTAGGATCAGTTAGGCAACCTAGGCATCAAGAGACAGGGACACAATGGATATATTCCAAGTCCAGGCAGTGACTGGGTTTATTTAAAAAATGGCAACAAAATAAATCCTTAACTTCAAGTAAAGAACAGAACAAAACCTGCTTGGCTGAGCACACCAGACTCAACCCAGGTATGGCATGTCACTCATACTATGGGGCAGATTTATAAAGGCAGTTGCGCCAGAATTCCGGCTCAATTTGCGCCAAAAACAGCTTTTGGACACATTTACTATGTGTTTTAGACAGTTTCAGACTCTTTGTGCCTCGTCCGACAAAGGGGCTGTGGCTTCGTAAAAAGGGGCGTGGTATCGCGAGTAAGTCAACTTAATGGTGGTACAAACTTAGACTAGACAGTTCTAACCTGCAACAGATTTATCAACACTATGATAAATGTGGCGCATGACAAGACTGTCTAGTCTAAGTTTTCACTGTCTAAAAGTAAGACACTATTGATAAATCTGCCCCTTTGTCTTTAACTCTCAGAAGCAGAGTTCCACTAGACCCCATACACAGGCCCTGACTGAGGCCTTTAAAAACCTTACAAAGGTTGCAGGTGCTCTAATTAGCACACACAAACGTAGATAGGACAGCGTACACTGGGTGATCCAAAAACTTGTGTAAAATCAATATTTATTGAATACAAAAGCATAAAAATGCAAATGAGGCATGAATGAAGGGAAGTGTAACAAAACACCTCGACCAAAGTCTAACGCGTTTTGGGCATATCTTGCCCTTAGTCGTAGCAAGGTAGAAATGAGAAAACTACCTATTTATATGCATATACACTCATAGAAAATTAAAAACATTGCATTTACCTGTTTCGGTGTTCCCGGCGTGTAACCAGATGAAGAGCGCATAAAACCGGAAGTGACGCAACATCACAGACTGGAAATGATGTATCGCTAAAGGGAAAGATGTTAGAGCATGTGCATAAGGAATAAAACTGCAAGAACTGGAAATGGCAAAACCACCCAGAACGAGCAATAGAAAAATGTGTAAATATATGACTATGCATGCCACATCTGGAGACAATGAACGAAAATGACAATGTAACACTTTTAACATACACTGTAAAAACATACATATAACAATGACAAACACACAGAAGCATGTTAGTACATAATGTATAAAGGATACACACATATTAACTCCATAAACTACGGCTGGGTAAGCTGTAAGTGCACCTGTACATATGTACCTGCCAGAAACACACGAAATGGAAAAAAGCCTGAATTGTAAAAAGACCATTAGCAGTGAAACATGACCTTCCTTTTAAGATTAAGTCCATATGGGACTATAATATTGAGGGAGATAATCCAAAATGCTTCCCTATCCCTAAGTCTTTTTTTCAAATTTCCCCCTCTCTTGTGTTTATGCACCCTTTCAATGCCAAAAACCTTTAATGCGCTCACGTTACCGCCATGACACTCTATGAAATGCTTAGCTACATTGGATTTAACACATTCCGTCGTACTAGTAACATCCCTCAAATGTTCCAAAAACCTGACCTTTAATTTTCTGACAGTAGAGCCCACATACATAACATCGCACAAACTGCAAAAAGCTACATATATCACCGCATCAGAATTACAATTGATGTATTGCTTGATGTTGTAGCTTTTATTCTGTTCACAATCTGAGAATCTTTTGCATGAAAGTGCAAATTTTGCACGGATGGGACCCACACCTAAAAAAACCTAGATAATGTAACCAGGTGCTGTGGTCCCCTCGTGTACCAGAGGAAAGAATGTCTCCTAAAGTTTTAGACCTTCTTGTAACCACTCTACAACCGTCGGCCAAAATTTTACTCATAATCTCATCATCCTTCAATAATGGTAAATGCTTGTAAATAGCATTTCTGATCTGTACGAATTGTTTACTGTATTTTAATACCAAAAAAGGAGAAGAAATATGTTCTTTACCGCTGTTAGTAGTAACTTTGTTTAGTAAAGTCTGTCTAGGTTTTCTAGCCACAATGTGAGACGGAGTATTCCCTGGAGCCTAAGGGGTCATTCACACACCGTTTTTGGATCCGATTTTGGATCCGAAAATCGCATCTAATAATCACACACACGTTTGTCGATTGGATCTAAACGCTCAAACAGGATCCAACACGTATCCAACACACAGCTGCATGTTTGGATACGTGTTGGATGCAGCAAGATCGCACCCTATAGTTTAAAATAGGGCTCCTGCTGCGTCTTTCAGACCAAGAATTGACATGTCAATTCTTGGGATGGATGCGAAAGACGGATCCGAAAGACAGAATGAGACATGCATTGGCGAAATCACATTAAAATCACAGTAAAATCACATTGCTTATTATTAGTCCACAGAAAAAAGAGCAGCACTTCCTTAATCAATAATGGCGGGGTGCCAGCAAAAAAGGAACCAAGCAAATTATTCCAAAATTAGATATCTATATGCGAAAATTGCAGCACTCACCAATTTTTCGCATATGGATTACTCATTATTAGATACAGTATGTGTTTGGGTCCATTTAGGGTCTGACAGATGCATGCAAACACGTATCTAAAAGCGTATGTTCACACAGACTCAACACGCCGTGTGAGCATAGCCTAAGCAACATAGGAGAGTATTCAATGGGAAACATAGCTACCCTTAATGCCCGTCACTTCCTCACATATCCTCCCCCTCTGTTAGAGTCTTTTGGGTCAGAGACTTTTAGCCACTGAGCAGTGTGCCCTTGACAGAGCATCAGCACTGCCCTGTAGTTTTCCTGTTCTGTGTTCTACAGAAAGTTATGTAAGGCCAAGAACCCTAGAATTTCTCTCTTTTGCTTGAAACATCCAATCACCCCAAGGTCCAACATTTTCCTGATTCTTGGATACGACTCTTTAGCAAGCTTCTGAAACCCGGTAAGGTTTCAGATGGACCTTTACTCCAGGCTCAGGGGATAATGTCTTTTTATGATTTTATGATATTAGTATACCATGGTAACTCAGACAACACATAATTATTTGTTTTTATGAACTTCAGGGTCTCCTGCTTCTGGGACTTTGACAGGGACCTCTGGAATGCCACTAAGGCAAGTGCCCGCTCTTGTCAAGGTCTATCTGTCTTTCCATGACTTAATTAAATGTACGTGATGCAGCTGTTTTGGCTTCCTTTTGCCAGGGTGGTAAACTTTATAATTCACCTCCCCCACATTTTACATTTTTTCATAGGGGATATGTCATTTTGCAAAGAACTTACTTTCTAGTGTGGGCACCAACACTAGTACCTGATCACCCAGGTTGCAGCTCTTTGCCTTGGTTGACCTGGCATATACCCTGCTTTGCACTTCCTGTGCCTTCTGTAAGTGCACCCTGACTATTGGTATGTCTGAAGCAATGATGCCAGTAAGCGCAGTATTTCATCACTGCTGCTATGTAAAAGGAACATTGGCACTATGGTACAGGGCTGTTACAGTAGGAATGTGTTTTTTTTTCACCTGGTGTTGCCAGATATTTTTTTTTAACTACTGGGGTTTTAAGGGGTATAGTCTCTTTTATATTTTTATACAAAACCTGGCCTATAATTCGGCTGAGATTGGTCTAAAGTCTGTCTTTATTTTGGAGTTTGGGTTCTGGGATTTTTAAAAATTTCCCTAAATCTTTTTTTTGGGGTTTCTCTATATTCCCAGTGGTTTACCCCAGTATCAGCCCAACTTGGTATTTGTTTTTGTTTGGAATTTTGTTTGGCATACAACATTTCTTTGGAATAAGACTCGAGGTGGCCTGGGCCCTGCATGAAAAGCTGATGTGAAAATAGGGGTTTGGCATTTTTTTCCCACCCTTTTTAAATTTTAAAGGGCAAGGACAAAGGGTTTTTTACCCGGGCCTTGTGCTTCGGGAAAAGGGGGAGTGCTGCTTTGGATGCACACAAACCCCCTTCCCGGTTTTCTATTATCAAAGCATTTTTTGGGCCCCTCAAAAGGGCCCAGATCCTTATAGCCGTGTCCCCCCCACACCCTTTACATTTTCCTTCATCCCCCTGTTCCGACTAAATTGGGGGGAATCCCTGCCCCGATGTTGCTCTTTCCCCCGGAGTATGGGGCGGGGTTTTGGGGGACTTCTTTTATACCTCTCTTTTTACCTTCGGGGGAGCCCTTTAATTTTAAAACTCTCTGTACAGTTCATTTTCCCCTTTGCTTTTTCAGGCTTAAACCCCGGCTGCCTTTCGGGGAGCTTTTGGGTTTTAAAACATAGTTTAAATGTGATGAAAAAATTTAGTTTCTTTAATAAATGGGCATGGGGAAGGGCCCCGGGCGAGGGGTTTGACAGTGGTGGGCGATCCCCTAGGGCTCCACCTCTCCCCGGGAAAGAAAGGGGGGGTCACATTCAAAAAAACACTGATAAGCAGTGGATAGGGAGGGGTCAAAGTTAACAATGGCCCAGCTGTTTTTCCCCCTCCCCAAGGGGGGGCTCCTTAAAGCTTGTGTTTTTCTTCTGCATTTCCGGAAAAGTGCTGGAGGGCTCCACACTCAGGAGGGGTTTGGCTGAAAGGAATGATCCTTAAAAGCAACTAGTTATACACTTAGGGTATGTTTACAAGGCATAATTGCAAGTGCATTTCGCTGCTTATTTGTGCTTTATACGTGGCGAAATGCGCGCAACAATGACGGTAATTCATAGCTATCTATGAGAGCTATGAATTACGCGTTGTCTCCCCGGGGCGTAAAATTTCAATTGTTTCGAAAAAGCGGGGGTAGAGAAGTGAAAATTTGAAAGGGTAATTTTGGGAAAGTAGGGGGCTAAAAATTCGGACGCTTCCAAAAAACCCAGGTATTGGGGGAACATACTGTTTTGCACCATAATATCCCCTTTGAAAAAATACCCTTACTGTGTTCCCCTTCCCTCTGTATCCCACTGGCTGTTTTTTTTACATGATTTATTTATGCAAATGAATCAACAGGTGGATCCAGGGGTTACTAAAAAACCCCTTGGAATTTTTTAAAATACTTTTTTAATCCCAAAGAAAAAAAATAGGGTTTTTTGGCCGTTTTTTTATCTTTATTTTGCTTTAAAGAAGTTTTAAAATAAATTCAATTTTTAAATTTTCGCTGGATCCACTCGTTGAATTCTTTTTGGCCTTTGTTTTCCCATGAATCGCTAAAGCCCCGGGAAATGAGGGCTGGACCCCGTGTTGCATCTTTATGGGGAAACTAAGGGGGGAGGGCTGCCAGGTGAAAAAGATCTGCAATAAAGGGGGCCCGGAAACCCTTGTGCTTTGTTTTTGATTTACTTTATACTGTGTTTTGTTGTTTTGTATTTTATTTTTTAAAACCCTTCCCTTGCCTTCGGCCCCCTTCTTGGTTCCCGGGGGGTCATTCAGCTCCCCAGGGATTCCCTTTCCTTGGTAAGAAAGTTGGCCCACTCTGAATCCGGTTTTTCCTTTTTTAAAAACTTGGCCTCAGCCGGGCTTTATTGGGGAAAAGGGACTTTTACAACCCGGGGCAACAAAACAAACAAAATAAATTTTGGCCCGTCTGGCCACTAACTAAAACATTTGTCCCGGTCCCTCTTCACTTTGTGAACGGGCCCCAAATGCCCAGTCTCACCCAAAAAAATTTGTCCCGTCTCCCCCCTTGGGTCCCGCTTTTTCCCAAGCCTTTGGGGGGGGAAAGAGCCTAGGTCTCCAGCTCCAGTGCTGCCCCAAAGTTTTTTGGCAGAAACCATGCCCCCTGATCACCTGCAGAGACAGGTTTTTTTATGGGCCCTTTGGAAAATTTTCCGGGGAACCGAACCGGGCCCGGGAAAACGTAGGGGGGCCCCTCCCACCCAACCCCTGTGCCCCGTCCCCGGGAAAGGAAAACCATAAAAAAAGCCGAATACCCAAGCCATACTAGTTTCACTTGTCGAAACCTATGGTTATAAAACCCCAAATTGGTTGCCTTCCCCCACCGAACCCAGGGATTTCGGGTGGAAAGTCCGGGGAGCAGTTCTCCTGCTTTTTGAAAAATAGGGGCAAAAAATCCTGCGACCGTTTTGAGGCTCGGCCCGGGGCCCCCAAAACCCCCCCCCCCCCCCCCCCCCGTTTGATAAAACCCCCAGGTTTTTTCTAAAAAAATAAAAAACCTTTCCCCCGGGGGTTTTCAAAACAACTTACAAAGTGGACCCCATCTCACCACCCTTTCCCTTTGGGGAATCTTCATTTTGGCAAGGGGCAAACCCCAAATTTTCCCCTTGGGGGGCCCTTTTTCCAAAAACCTTTTTTTGGGCCCCAACCGATTTTTGCCTGGGTCTAAAAAAAATTTTTAAGGGGCCAGATTTGTTCCCCCATAAAAATGACTCTGATCCTCTTTTACCAACTCCTGCCCCTGTGATGTCATTTAAACCACTTATTTAAAGGTGACCCAAAACCCAACTTTCCCCTGTAATAAAGTTTTTCCCCCACATTTTTGTATGAAAGAAACCCTTTAAAAAAGGGTTTCTCCACTAAACCAACCCTTTTGGGGGAAGCTGGTCATTTTATATTGCCGGTTTTTCCAATAATGTCTGGGGAAACCCCTTCTTCCTCCCCTGATCTAATTTGGGGTTTTTAAGACACATTTCTCTGCTGTTTTCTAGCAAACTCCCCTTAAAACACATAAACCCTGGTGGGGTAATTCCTCAACTTTCCCCTGTACCCATCACCCTGGAAAAGACCTCTTACCCTTTCTGTAAAGGGAATTTATTCCTGGGTTGGACCTATAAAAAATCCCCCCCCCAAAACCCCCCAGAAGTAAAACACCAGAAATTTTTTCACTGTTTTTGGGAAATTTCTCTATTATTTGGGGGGAATCGCGGGCTGGCAAAAAAAACACCCCCTGAAGGTGTTCACCCTCTCAAAAAGTTTACAGTGAAATGCCAGTAACATAAACCCAACCTTATCACCTTGTCAGGACTTGTGTCAAAAGGGGACAGACAGGGGCACATCCTCTTAGAACGCTGTTAGACATTATGAAAGTAACATTTGGGACTTTTTCCCCTTTCCACACCCCTGTAACTCCCCTAAAAGGGAAAAGAAAATTTCCCCTTTTAAAATGCTATTTTCCCTTTGGGGGCCCACTGTGACAAAAATACAAAATGGGGTTTAAACACTTAAATTTACCTCTTTTCCCTAAATGGGGATTTGCTTCCCACCCTTGGGGGGGTTTAAAAACTCACTGGACCCCTCCCCCCTCAATTGCGCCCCTGAGCAATACCCCCCTTTTTTTTCGGGGTTTTAGGTGTAAACTTTTTTTCCCAATTCCTACGGGAAAAATACGCAGCATTTGGAAAAATTTTTAATGGGGGGCCCTACAAGTCAAGCCCCAATTTCCTTTCCCCTCCCGCAGGGTCAAAATAGGGGAATTTTAATCACAGAAAAAACTTCTCTGAAATTTTCCTGTTTGGCGGCTGCACACAAATCTCCCCCCTTGGCACATTTTTTTTTCCATAAAATTCCCCATCGGCTTTTTTTCCCCAAATCATTACACGTACCCTTTGACACATTTCCCCGTGCCCACTCCCACACTGAAATAGGGATTTTTCACTTTTTTTTGTTTTTTCTCCAGGGGTCAATTAAACCAGAAACAAAAAACACACCTATTTCCCCCCTCATATCCCGGGAAAAGCAGTGCAATCCACATTCATGGGGTTGCCTCCCCCCTTTCAGGAAACACACTTGCAGAGTTTCCCTATTTTTATGCAAAAATCCCCCTTGGGCCCAAACCCAAGGTTTCAGAACCAAATGTGGCCTTTCCTTTAAAGGGGCCCAAAAAATCACCTGTGGCTATTTTGGGCTACCCCCCTTTATTGAAAGTAACTTGCACCACTTTTTGTTGCCTTTTTTTCACCCCAGGGGGGCAGTAAATGGGTGTAATTTTGGGAAAACCTAGTAACCCCCCCTGTTTCGGGGCTGCGTGATTTTGCAAATGGATTACGTTCAGAAAACTTTTCCCTTCTTTTTTTTGCTTTTTTCCTTTAAAAACCCAATTGCAGTAAGGACCCAAGTCCTTTCAAAATCTGAAGTCCACTGCTCTCCGGCCCTTTTTCTGGCTTGCCCGTTTTTTGGCCCCCGGTCTAGGCCCACCCAAAAGTCCTCAATAGATTTGCCCATGCGGGCTTTTCACCCCAGAAACAAAACCAACCCCAAACTGGGAAAGGTCTTACCGATTTGATTTCTGGGCTCCAGTTGGTTTCTCTGCTGCTGAAAATTTTTCCGGTTTCAGCCTGGGGTGGGGTTTGATCCCCTGGAACTCCAGGGCGGGGTTCAGTGCCTCCTCTCTGGCCTCCCCTGAGGGGGCCCAGTCGGAGACATTTTCCCCTCTTTTTGGCCCCCCAAACAGGGCTCCTTGGTGGTCGGTGGGTGGGCAGGTGTGCTGTTCAAGAGGGTTTGGGCCCACGGGCAAGGGCCCGGGAAACACAGGTCCCTCAGCAACCCCTCTCTCCTGAAGTAAATCACTCCTTGGGAAAAATTTACGGCCTCCTGGAAACAGGAATTTCCGCTCGGGCGGCCTCAGGTTGGTTCCCCCAAATACCCAACAGATTTTCCTAAATTCGGGGGCTTTTTATCGTCTGGACTTTAAACACCCCCTTTTTTCCCCCGGCATTCCACAATCTCCCTCTTAAGTTTGGAGTGGGTTTCTACTGTCCCTGCGGGGGAATAAACCACAGTTCCCCCCCCTTGGGTTCTCCCGGGCAGTTTAAGGGCGAAGGACTTCTGCACACTGTTCTGGAGGTAGCCTTTCTTTTTACTGCCACCCGCTCAAACGTTTGGTAAGGAAGACCCCCCACATCTTCCCCCTGCAGCCCATCTTCCCCATCGGAGGGCGGGTCTCACATCATCTTTTTGCAGTCTCCCTTGGAAAAACACCCTTTCCCTCTCGGTTTCACCCTTTGCCTGGAGCCTTTTATTTTCCTCCCGCATGGTGGCGTCGGGTGTAAGACTCCTTCATGGCCCTTGTTTAAAAGCTGGGCAAGGGATTTCCCACCTTAGCCAAACGAAAAAAAAAAAAATTTACAGAAAACGGCCCTTTCTTTTTTGGGGCCCCAAATTTTTTGGCTTTGGCCCCTTTTTAAATTTCTCGCTGGGGCAAAAATTCCATGAAACCACTTCAGGGAAGCGCAAAAACAGTCTTTTAACACAAAACCCCAAAAATCTCTTACTGGGTTGGCCCCCCTATTTCCCCTGGGGGGAATATTACCCTTTGTGCACGAGGCCCCTTTTCCCACAAAGGAAAACGGGTTGTTTTTTGGGTGTTTTTCTTCTTCCCCTAGACTGGGTTCTCTTTTAATCACCACTTCAAAAAATTGGGGCCCCCCCGGCCCTTTAAAATTTGGGGGTGCGCAACTTTAAATTTTGTTTTCCTTGTGCCAGTTATGAAAGGGGAAATCCTCCACCTTTTTTGAAAATTTCCCCCAGGGATTTGGGGCCCCCATTTTGGTGGGCCCCCCGGGGGGGTTCATTCAGCTCGCAGGATTGCCCGCCCTTTGGGGTTAAGGACATTTTGGCACTTAAAACTCCGGTCTTCCTTTTAAAAACCCTTGGCCTCAGCCTGCTTTATTGAGGCCCCGGGCATTAAAAACCCCGGGGCCCAACAAAAAAAAACAAAAATAAACCCCCCGGCCCCTTTCTGGCCATTTAAATTTCCCCACATGTGTACGGGAGCCCCTCTCTTAAAAGTGAACGGACCTAATGTCCAGTCCCCCAAAAATACACTTTTTTTTCCGGGGTTTCCCGTTTGGGTTCCCGGTTTTTCCCAAAGCCTTTGGGGGGGGCCAGGGGCCTCTGTCCCCCAGCTCCAGTGTGCCCCCAAGTTTTGGGGCGGGGAACCACCCCCCTGATCCCCTTTTGCAGAAAACCGGCTTTTTTTGGCCCCTGGTAAATCCTGGGAACCAAAACCTGGCCTGGAACTTTGGGGACGGCCCCCCACCCAACGTTTTGGGGACCGCCCCGGGAAAGGGAAACCCCCATCAAAACCCGGGGCCCTTTAGCAGCCTTACTAGTTACAATTCAGTAACCAAAGGGTTTTCTGACAAAAAAGGTTGCCCCCCCCAACGAATCCAAGTTTTTGGTGGCAACTTTGGCGAAAGATCTCCTGGGGTTCCCCAAACCTAGTGGCAAAAAATTCCAAAGCGACCGTTTTTTGGTGGGGCCGGGGGGCCCCACTTTATTAATTTTTTATTTTTTTTAATTTTATATTATATGTTATTTTATTTATTTTTTTATATATATATATTGAACACATCTCTCTCTCTATATGTATATATCCATATGCGTTTATATATGTGTGTGTGTGTATACATATGTATATTATATATAACGTGTATGTAAACATATGTATGTATAAAATATACATGCATTATAGCAATATACAGTATACACTCACACTTTATAGCATACATTATAATGTCTAATAGTCTATTTTTGTTACCCATAACAGCCAATCCACCTACAGAGCTCAGCTATTATTTCTTCTACTGCACTAAAAAAATAAAGCTGCACTCGGATTGGTTGCTATGGGTAACAGAGACATCACCTCAATATTCTGGTTACATTAGTCTGTTGGCACTTTTTGATAAATAATTAGGTTTTGGGTTGCAGTTTGGGCAGTAGGTCTCTAAAAGGTCCACCAACACTGCACTCGCCACCTCTGCCATGGAAAATAAATACTTTTAACCCCTTCCTGACATCCGGTCATAATAATATGCCTCTTTGTATTTTTTCCTCCTCGCCTTTCCAGAGCCATAACTTGTTTATTTTTCCCATCTACACAGACATGTGAGGGCTTTTATTTTGCGGGAAAAGATGTACTCTTTAATGGTGTCATTGATCGTGCCATGGAATATACTGGGAAACAACAAAAAAATGTAAGTGGGGCAAAGTGTGAAAAAAACATATTTGCGCCATGTTTGCGTTTTTTTTTTTTTTTTTTACAGCGTTCACTCTTAAGTATAAATGATTTGTTTTCTGTATTATGCAGTTTGATTCAAGTCCGGTAATATCAAATATGTAGGGTTTTCATCATGTTTTAGTACCGCAAAAAAAAAAAAGTCTTCTAAATTTTCAGCCAATAACTTTTTTTATTCGTCCCCCTGTGGAGTGATGGTGCGTCTTTTTAGGCTGATGTGTATTTTTTATTTACACCATTTTGGGATATATGTGACTTTTTGATCACTTTTCTTCAATTTTAGGGGACTAGAAATGACCAAAAGCCGAAAATTTTAGCATAAAATAAAAAAAATTTATTACAGTGTTGAGCGTACTGGATGAATGATGTGATATTTTAATAGATCCGATTGTCGCAGTGATAACAATTATGTGTAACTTTTAATTTTATTTTCTTTATTTGTAAAATGGCATAAAGGGGGATTTGATCTTTTAATATTTTTTCTATAATGGGGGGGGGGGGGGGGGGGCGCAATTTGACCATTTGCCTAGGGCTCCTAAATGTCTTGTCCCAGCCCTGAGCATGTGCTTTAAATCTCTACACCATGGATTGGATTAAAAATCTAACAATATTGATAACTTTTGGGGCTTTAGTATTCAAATCAAGATATTCTATAAAATGTTTGGCCACATTAGATTTCTTTCTCATGGATAAATTAGTGATGTCATTCAGATGCTCCAGAATTCTAGTTTTCAATTTTCGTGTAGTTCACCCAACATAATAAAGGTCACATAAAGTGCACATGACTATATAGACCACATGATGAGAATTGCAATTAGTGTAATGATTTACATAAAATTTTTTGCTCTTATCTGAATAAGTAAATGCCTTACATGGTGACATGTCCTACAAGGAAACCACACCTGTAGAATCCTTTTGTACTGAGCGACGACAACTGTGGTCTAGTGGCTGGACAAAGTTGTGAGACAACAAATTTCTCAGTGTTGGATATTCTATACTACATTTCTAATTTTGTTAAATTGATGGTTAAAATTAAATACTAAGATGGGTTTATTTATGACTGGTTTAGAAATAGATTGTAAAAAATTCTCCCAGGATTTGGTTGCAACAATATGGATGACTCTGTGTAAGGTCCAATCAGGGTAGCCTCTAGATTTAAGCCTATGGCAAATATTGATCTGTTCCTGTTGGAAATCTGTTTGCAAGCTACAATTGCATTTAGCACATATAATTTCTCCCACAGGGATGGATTTATGGGTAACATTTGGATGAAAACTTTTGTAATATAATAGTGTTACCTGATGGAAAGGAGAGACTTTTATGGACTTTTAGTAGCCCATATGGTATGGAGATAACTGGACGCTCCACCATGATATAATCAACCTGTCTCTGGCATAGGACTCCCAAGGAGAGGCCCTCATCCATCAAATGAGCAATCATCTTTTTATAAGATGATGTGGGATCTGCATCAGGTTTCAAATAAGTGGATTCATCTTTAAGCAGTCCTGTTTTCTTGGTTTCATTTTGAATTCAGGGGTGTGTTTACTGGCTTTTAGAAGGCTGCAGTAGAAGCCAGGTCTGTAGCTATATCAACCAGCACTGGCAGCCTATCGTGAGTGAGTAAACAGGTCTGTAGCTATAGCGACCTGAGGAGCTGATGCAGCTTATACAAGAGGGGATATCTAGGAATAGGTAGGACACTGTTAATGGACACATATTGCACAGTGCCTTGTATCTTCAACATAAAAAGCTATTCTTGTAGTGAGACAACCCCTTTAAGCATAGACTGACAGTAATCATCTTTGTACATCACAACCACTGTGTCCCCCTTGTCCGCCATTTTTATAACAGTATCATTGTTTCTTTTAAAGAATATAACGCAGTTTACTGTGATGGTGATAAGTTCGCAAATTGCGGACCAGGGGATCATTGTTGTACAAACCTTTTAAATCCGTTTACTTACAACATGAAAATGGTCCATTACAGGAGTTCTTGATTGCAGGGGATAAAATCTCGAATTAGATGTAATAAAATTTTACACAGTATTCAGAGTAGAAGAAGGGGAGAGACTTGTTGAGTAGCTGACAACTCCTCCAAACACAACATAGATAATTTTTCCATGAAAGAATAAATGCATTACTAGTTAGGAACATGAGGTACTTGATGTGTGTCCAATAATGTATCTGCATCATTCCAAAAGTGACATTTAAGAGTTAATGGATCTTACAATTCTGTTAATGCCTTTTAAAGTGGAAAAAGATCAAAATTCTGTTCTAAAACAAAATTCTATCCTAATAATAAAATTTGAGTTTGAGAAGAGTGCAACGTAATGGAGGACAGATTAAGTACATCCATAGTGTGTTGGTTTATTGTAGATTGGAAGCATGTCGAGTTTTCATAGGATTGAGTATTAGCATTTCCAGTCAGTTGTGGAAACTCATCAGAGACATTGGCATTAGCATCCTAGGAAACTGTATCTAAAGGACCAAAATTGACCCTATGACTTTTGTGCCAATTATAATTTCTCAGCTTGCGTCTCAAGATAGACGTTGGTGTATTTTTATCTAAGGCTCTATGGCCACATTCATACACTTGATCTTAGGCAAAGTTGAAAGTATCCCATTGAAATTTAGACTTTTTAACTGTCATAATAGATTCCTCCAATTTTGCCACATTGTCCTGCACTTTTATGAGATCCTTTTCATATGGCGGTAAATCTTTGAAAATCTGTAGATCTGTTTCCGTTTGTTTTACTTTCTTGGAGATCTCTTCTAATTTGCTTTCTTTAAATTTGGTAAAAAAGCTCCTTAGTTGCAATGAGCAGGTTTAGAGAATCTGATTCCATTGTACCACAAAATCATCCGAATACATTATGGTAGGGATCTTTTTCTTAGCCTCGTGCAATTGTATTCTTTTGTAAGTAATTCCACAGCATACTTAAGTTCCACCAAATACATATCTCCTTTGCTGTAAATTTCTCATGTGATTTTAATAGATTGGGGAATTCCAATAATCTCTGGCGTATGTCATTTGTATTTTGGAAGACCGTGGTGCCCTTATCTTGTCTATGTTTCAATTGGGACATTGCCATTGACGCAGCTGATGGTGTGATGATGGAACTCGAATATATTTGTGGTGTTCACAAATTCTGACTTGATAGAGCACAACTATGTACTTGGAAATCAGCAACTGAAGACAAGTTCGTCGCCAGCTCACCTTAATATGTAAGATATGTCAGGGGACCAACATGTCATGTACACTGCATGGTGAGCCCTGTAAAAAATAAAAATAAAATATGCTATCACGATTGCTGTATTTTGTTCATTCTGCCTCCCACTAATTAAAAAGTGATCAAAAGTTATGTGTCCCCCAAAATGGTACCGATTAAAACGTCAACCCATCCTGCAAAGAACAAACCTTATACTGCTCTGTATACAGAAAAATAAAAAAAGTTATGGTTCTCAGACTATAGAGTTGCAAAAACATGTTTTCTTTTTTAAGAAAAGTGTTTTTATGGTTTAAAAGTAGTGAAACAAAAAATAATGAATTTGGTATCACTAAAATCGTATTGACCTAGTGTATTCATAATATTTACATACCATTTATAGCACATGGTGAATGCTGTAAAAAAAAAAAGTAAAATGAGAAACCACTAACAGGATTGCTGTATGTTTTCATCCTGCCTCCCAAAATTCTTCATAAAAAGTGCTCAAAGAGAAATATGAGAAACAAGCGCTTATACAATATGAAAAGTAAAAATAGTTATGGCATTCAGAATATGACAACATAAAAACACAATTTTTTAAAAAAATTTTTTTTTTTTTGTGAAAAATTTGGGGCAACAAGAGAGGGCGTTTTGATTCAAAAACAAGTGGAATTCGTTTGGAATTTCGGGAAAAATTTTGGGTTTCTGAACAAAGCCCAATTTTTGGTACTTCGGGTGAACAATTTTGTTTTTGGGATTAAAAATGGCTGCGAGCACAGGGGCGTTTACATGGGGAAAGCACTTTTGGGAGGAAGAAGGCATACCCCGCATGACAGTGCAGGGGTTTAACCCAAAACCCGGGAAATGGGCGGGATTCGTGACGTCACCGGCATTTAATAAGGCCGGGGTTTTTGCAAAAGGGCCCCCCGGGGAGCTCACACCCCCCCTCACTGAACACTAGGGGAAGGTGCCCCCGGGGCTGTTTTTAATAGCTCTTACTGAAAAACCTTTTTTTTAAAAACACGTTTTTTGGGGGGGTCACACTGCCCTCAGAGACTGCTTCCTTAACGTTCTATTTTTTTTTATTTTGTGGGGTTTTGGGATCTAAGTCCAGTGTCGCCCCCAGTGCGCTGAAAATTTTAACATTTAAATTTTAAACTGCTCCCCGCACTTTTAAAATACCCAAAGGGGGGATCTAAACCTTTTTTCCTGTTGAAATTCATTTAAAAAACACTTTTTTTAACAATACAAATCCCCACTTCATTTTTTGGCTGCTAAATTTTTTTTTGGGCGAAATTTTACATCCGGGGGTTTAATTTAAAGGTTGTTCGGGCTGTTTTGGTCACTAAAAGAACCCGTCTTTTTCACCCGCCAAAAAAAAATTTTTTTTCCTGAAGCCAAATTTCACAAGCGAAGGTTAATTTTAATTTTTTCCTTTTTTGGGGTAGCGAAAAAAACCACGCCTTTTTAACCCACGTTTGCAAAGCTCGTAGTTTGGGGTTCTCAATTGTTTGGCCAATTTACATCCGGGGTTTTTAATTAACCGTTTTTTTTTCTGCTCGGTGACAAAAAAAAACCCGTTTTTTCCACCCCCAAAAAAAAAATTTTTTTCCTGAAAGGCCAAAATCCCAAGCAAGGGTTTTAATTTGGGCTTTTTTTTCCCTCTTTTTGTGTAGCTAGAAAACACCCATTGTAACACGCAAAAAGGGCTCGATTTGTGGTTGCCAATTTTTTTGGGGCGAAATTTTCATCCGGGATTTAAATTTTTAAGCGTTTTTTTTCTGCTGTGGTGACAAAAAAAAACCCCGCCCTTTTCACCCCAAAAAAAAAAATTTTTCCTGCACCTAATTCACAAGCAAAGGGAAAATTAAAATTTTTTCTCTTTGTTTTTAGCGTAGAAAACACCCTTTGTTATCACCTACAAAGCTCTGTTTTGTGGTTGCTCAATTGTTGGCGAAATTTTACATCCGGGGGTTTAAATTAAGCTTTGTTTTTCTGCGGGGGGAAACAAAAAAAACCGTTTTTCCACCCCCAAAAAAAAAAAATTTTTCGTGAAAACCTAATTCACAAGCAAAGGGTTTAAATTTAAACAAATTTTTTCTTTTGTGTAGCTTTGAAAAACACGCCATTGTAAAAAACGCTAAAAAGCTCGTAGTTTTTTTTTTGCTCAATTTTTTGGCGCAATTTACATCCAGGGTTTTAATTTTAAGAAATTTTTTTTCTTCTGCTTTTGGGGGACAAAAAAAAACCCGTCTTTCCCCCGCCAAAAAAAAAAATTTTTTCCCCCTGCACCCTAATTCACAAAGCAAAAGGTTTAATTTTACTTTTTTTTTTCTCTTTTTTGTGTAGCGTAAAAAAACCCCCCTTTGAAACACGCTACAAAAAGGTTCGATTTTTTTGGTTGCTCAATTTTTTTTTTGCGAAATTTTACATCCGGGGGTTAATTAAGCTTTGTTTCTGCATTTTGTACCCCAGTAAAAAGAAATTTTGGTTTTCACCGCCACAGAAAAAAATTTCTGTAGCAAAATTTCATTTTCCAAGGGTTTAAATTTTAACCTTTTTTGTGTTTTTAAAATTTTCCCAGAAAAATACAAAGTTTTTAAAAAGGGGCCACATACAATCAATTTTTCCTCCCCCTTTTTGTGGAGCCAATTTATTCCAAGGGGTACCCAAGTTTCTTAGTGGGTTCATTTGGAGTAAAATTTACGGGGTGGGGAAATTTATAAATATACAAGATCTTAAACAAACAGTGTCTTTAATTTTAGAACAAACATATGTCAGACAGAGAGGGGGCGGGCTCTTAAACCGCGAGGGGCAGGGGCACAAACATTCCAGGCCCAGGTCGCAGCAAAAGCAAGGGGCCCAATCGCAGCAGGGTCACTCGGGGAGGCCACAACTCCCCGCTCCCCCATCTAGCGGCCGGGGGTTTTTTCAGAAAACCCAATGGTTCTTGTTTGGGTTTTACTAGGTAAATCCCTTCCCCCCAAAAGGACATCTGACAACCCCAGCTAAGAGCCCGGGGGAACGTCGACACAACCCTTTTTGGGGGCAGGGGCCCGGGAGGGGGGTCAGCGGCCCTACCCTGTCCTCAACCCCCTTTCCTGCCCCCATCCTTTTTCCCCTAAACCAAAGGATCAAACTATTTTGGGTCTGGGCCGGGCGCCACTAAATACGGGGAAAAAAATTTTGGGGAGGGAAAGCCCAGCAGCTATTTGGGGCAGCGAAAAAAAGGGGGCCAAAAACCCTGCTTCTTGCGTAGGGGGAAAAGTATAAAAAGGTTGAAGGGGAAATTGGGAGGTCTGTTGTGGGGGGTTTCACCTCTGAAACCCCCAAAGGCCCTTTTTGATGGGGACAGCAGTGACATGAAACACAAATAGATAAATGATGTAGCCAACCGAAACTTGGACCCCGGGGTGAGGCAAGGGTTTAAACATCGCAGGAAAAGAGGGCGTAAATTTCGCGTCAGGCAGGGGGCGAAAGCCAGCAAAGGGGGCCCCTTGGGCTGTGAGTCAGCAGGATAGCAGCATTTGGGGGTTTCGGGGCCAAACGGCCCCCGGGGTAAAAATACCCCCTTCCGCAGGTCCAAGAAAGAAAACCCGGCACAAGGGTCAGGAGGCAGCGGCGGCAGTAGCCCACCCCAGTGCCGAGGGGCGGAAAAAACCCGATACTGGGCGGTGTGGCAGTTTTTTTCTAAGACACCGGGGGGAGCCGAAAAATGGGTAAATGTAAATCGTAGGCAGAAGCGGGGCCCCGGGGACCTAACGTTGGAAACCCCCCCCGGCCCTGCGTCAAAAACATGCAGAAATTCACCATCCGGTACCCCGGGGAAAAACGGGGCTCAGATGTGGTGGGTCCATCCTGCCGCCCGAAAGCAACAGAAAGCACGCCCAATGGCACGCAGGCCATTCGCCAGTCAAGGCTCCCCCCACCTTTTGCAAAAAGGGAGCGGTTTCTCTTTGACATAAACCCCCCCCGGTTCCAGATGCCCCTTTCTCCTCAAAAACTCAAAAGGCGCCACGGGTCGTTCACGAGCTTTTCCCAAAAGAGAAAAACAGTATGTTTCCAAAACCATCCAAGGTGCAGAACGGGGCCGAAACCCCTGTCAAAATTTGTTGGGGGCGCAGCCCCCCCTTTTCCAAATGGGGGGACTTTTCACCGTTCAGAAAACCCTAAGGGCTTTTCCCGAGCCAGTGGAGATTTTCCAAAGCCGAAATTTTCTTTCCCAAAAAGGCAGTACCAGCATTTTCAAAAAATTTTAAAGAACAAAGGGGGCCACCCTTGAGCTTTTTGGGTTTTTTTCCCAAAAGGTGCACGGCAGCGCGGACGTCTGGAGCTGTAACTAGGGTCAGGGCCCTTTACATGCCCTTTTAAACGGCCCACTGGGTGAATGTGCCCTTTTTCCCCAGGGAAAACCAACAAAATTGGACAGGAGACGCCGCTTTTCTCCTCCACGTTGTCAAACTGCGGCTCCTTTGGGCCCAAAGTTTCCCCCCCTCCTCCCCCCACCACCACCACCATCTCACCTCCACAAGTACAGCTGCCCCAAAATACCACATGTGTAGGGCACAGCGGTGTCAAACCCGTTTTACACCTGGCTTGCCCAGCGAACGAAGGGCCCCCCCCACAGGGGAGGGAAATGCCCCCGCTTTATGCAGCAAGAAATTTGATGTGTTTCTTTTCTCCTCGCCAACTGCAAATCGGAAAACCCTAGTGAAAGGGCAATGGGAAAGGGAACCCGGGGGTCCCGCTGCAAAACCCAGGAGGGAATGGTCCCTGCGCCCTTTCATTGGCGACAATTTTCAATCGGTTTTTTAAAAAAAGGTTTCTGAAATCCCTTCCCCCGTTTCCCTTTAGAAATTCTGGGAAAAGGGCCCGGAAACTGTGCATGCACTTTATCCATTCCTACAAAGCCAGGGAACCCCCCTCCCCCGAGTTGCAGCGGCAGAACGGCCAAAACCCCAAACAAACCCTCTATATCGAAAGTTTCCCCCCCTTTTTGGGAAATTCCCGCCCTTTACATGTTTGGAAAAACCCAACCGTAATTTAACAAGGGAAAAGGGCCAAATTAAAAGATATTTTGATGATCCCGGGGGACAGGATACTCCCCTTGAACTTTTTATGTCAGCAATGGCACTCATGCGTACACCCCGCCATTTTTGAGGGCCCCTTCGAGGGGGCCCCGTTATTTTTCAGTTTGCCAGGCTACGGGATGAATAACATCATTCCACTCCCTTCCCTGTCCCCGGGAAAAGAAAAATGAAAAATCCCGTTTTGGCAGGGACTTTGGGGACAGGGGACTACATCCTCGGGGGCCCACCCAGTCCGGTTTTTGGGGCGAAATGGGGGGGGAGGAGGGGACATTGGGAGCAGAAAACAAAGTCGGTTAAATGAGTGGAATTTTTTTACCCAGGGGACAAAAGTAGGGCATTGGAGGGGGTTAAAAGGGGGATGAAAGGGAAAACAGGGAGATGACCCCCCCAACAAACCCGGGGCAGTATACATGGAGTGGAGGGAGGGAGCCCCCCGGGGTTTACTTTGCAGATGGCCCGCAACATGCTTTAATTTTCCTTGGGGATGAACGCCCAATGTCAGCATCCCCAAGGGAAGACTTCTGGGGGGGGGCCCAACCCCATTGGGCCCCCCGCTTTTCCCCCGGGCCAAAAGGGAAGCCATTTTCCCAGAAAATTTAGAGGGGGGGGGAAACCCCAAACACCCATAGGGGAAATTTCCCCCCGAGTCAGTTTTGGCCCCCTGCCTATGTTTCCCGGGATCGTCCCTCCCTGACAGGGCCCGACCCCGGGGGTTTTTTCAGCCTCCCCGTAAATACTTTTTGGGGGCTTTCTGGGGGGAAAAAGGGGGGGGGGGTCGGAGCAGTAAACCCGCTCCATCAGCAGGGAACCCCAAAATCTTGGGGTCACTGATGAGCAACCTTTTTCCCTTTACCCCGCCTAGGAGGAGGGCCAAAATCCCGCCGCCCGCAGCAGCAGCACAGGACCTGGAGCAGACCCTGAACCAAAAAGGTGGTGGGCCCACTTGGGGCACACTCCCGCCACCCCCCGTTAGAAGATCCGCTGGACAAATGGGCATCCAAACTGGATGTGGGGCCGCAACTTTCCAGTTTTGGGGAGTGGGGCTGTCCCCCGCCCGGCCCCTAAGGTGGCCCTCAGAGCGGGGGGTTCAGTGTGGGGGGGCCACCCTTACCCCAAGGAGAACGGGGCTTGTCCCCCGGGAAAAAAAGGAACGACTGGGCCTTTTTTTCAAAATGAAAACAGGGCCCTGGGTCGGGCCAGGGTTTCACACACCAATGCCTTAGGCGTCAGACTACATCGGCCATGAGCCTCACCCAAACTGTGAAAAATGAGTTGGGTTTAAAGTAAACCCCCTCAGCCACTATTTCCCCGATGCCGCCACCCCCCCCCTGATGCCACCCCATCTGCTGACAATTTTTCCATCTGCCACCAAAACCCTCTTTACCAGGGGCTGGGGATTTTCCCCACCTCCACACTCTTCCCTTGTGCCCCTGTCGGGAAACCCCCATAAATGCTGCTGGGCTGCTGACGTGAAAATCCCCTGTGTTTTTTGTGCCACTCTCTGACCTCATTTCTGGGTTTCTCCCCGCCCCCCGTCACCCCCCACCCCCCTGTCATTAAAGCCACTCTGTGGCCTACTCCCGTTTTTGCCACCCTCCAAAAGTTAAATTTTGCCCCTGTCTGGGCCTCATGCTGCTGCTGTGGCTGCTGCCGTGAAACCCGAAACGTTCCTTTTTGCCCAAAACCCGTGGCCCATTCCCCGTTTTTGCCACCTCCCAAAAGTCCCTTTTTGCACTGTTGACCTCATGGGTGCTCCGGGCCCGTCAACCCCCATCTCTGTCATTGTGCCACTCTGTGGCCTTCTCCCTTTTTTTTCCACCTCCAAATGTCATTGTGCCACGTCTGACCTCATGCTGCTTTCCAAAAGGGCACCTCCACTCTCCCGTCAATGTTCCACTCTGTGGCCTACAACGGTTTTTCCACCTCCAGAATGTCTTTTTGGGCCCCTTTTCGACCTCATGTTTGCTGCTTTCCTTACCTACACACTGTGTCATTGTGCCACTATCTACCTCATGCTGCGGGTGTTGGGGCTGCCGTGCCCACACACGTGTCATTGTCCCCTCTGTTGGGCCCACCTCCTGTTTTTTGGGCCAACCCCCCCCCAGAATGTTCCCTTGTTTCCCTGTCTGACCTCATGTGGGTGCTGCCCGTGACCTACACAAATGTGCATTGTGGGCCCCTGTCTGACCTCATCCCGCTGCTTGGCTCTGCCGTGACCTACACAAACCCGTCCCTTGTGCCACTGTCTTACCTCATTCGCGCTGGGGGCTGCGCCAAAGACCCACACACTGTGCAAATTTGCCACTCTGTTGGGCCCACTCCTTTTTTTCCACCCCCTAAATTCATTGTGCCACTGGCTTTACCTCCCTGCTGCGCGCTGTTTATCCCTCAACTCCACACTTTCATTGTGCCACTCCGAGGCCTACTCCTGTTTTTGCCACCTCCAGAATGTCATTGTGCCACTGTCTGACCTCATGCTTCTGTGGCTGCCGCCGTCACCTCCACACACTGTCACTGATGTTGCCACCTGAGCCCTCAGCTTGTTTTTTTCCAGCTGTCGCTGCCATGACTTTATCAGGCTACATTCCCCCCCCTTCAGTTTTTTGGTCAGTTTTGCCCTCTTAATTGCCCAGGGAATTTTATTGTGAAGCGATTCTAAGAGCGGCGGAAGTCATGTGCGTGTCATACTAAAACACAACATTGTATTAAGCCCAAACCAAGCTCCCTCTGCATATTTAAGCATGGCACAACGTTCTACAGCACCCTGCAGGCTCTGTGCAGCCTGGAAATAGCTGTTTTTTAATGTGATTCATCCCGAAGTAATTCGGAACAAAGTTATTTTTTGTCGGGAAATTCGGCAAAGTGAGCGAACCGAATTTCGAGAAATTCGCCCATCTCTATTAGCAACATATAAAAGACGATAAAAATTTTATGATGTAATTGTACCGTCCGCGTATTAACCCCTTGCCACCACAGCCAGTTTTGGCCTTCCCGATTGAGCCCAATTGTTGAAATCTGACACATTATGTGAGAATAACTTTTTAACGCTTTTACCTATCCATGTGATTCAGAGATTGTTTTCTTGTGATACATTTTGCTTTAAGGTAGTAAGAAACTTTGGTCCATACAATTCTTGTTTACTTGTGAAAAATATGAGACTATCAAGAAAATATGGAAAAATTTCCCGTTTTCAAACTTCAAAAATTTCTGCGTGTAAGACAGATAGTTATTCCACTTAAAATAGTTTATAACTAGCATCTACCATATGTCTACTGTAGGTTTACATAATTTTTTAAATGTCTTTTTTTTATGAAATTAGGGGGCTTACAAATTTAGTAGTAATTTTTCTCATTTTCAAGAAAATTTTAAACCTTTTTTAGGGACCAGTCCTGTTCTGACATGTTTTTGAGTAGCCTGTATGTTAGATACCACCATAAATGACTCCATCTAAGAAACTACAATTCTTAAAGTCTTTAAAATAGCATTTAGAAAGTTTGTTAACTGATTAGGTATTTCACAGAAATTAAAGCAAAGTGGAGGTGAAATTTTAAAATGTCACTTTTTTTTGCAGATTTTAAACTTTTATCCATTTTTCACTGGAACACGGTAGATATGACCAGGTAAATAAAAACTCAACATCGACTCCCCAGATTCTGCCATTTTTAGAGACAGCCCATATGTGGCCCTAGTATGCTATTTGCCTCTACCACAAGCCTCAGAGTAGGAAGAGCATTTACCGGACTTTGGGGTCTCATTTTCAATATGATTTTATTTAGGCACCATATTGAAACTACCAAAGACCCCATATTGGAAGCAACAGCCATTAAGGAATATATCCAGGGGTGCAGTGAGTATGAGTATATCAACATCACAGGTGTTGCACAGATTACTTAGCATTAGGCGGTGAAAATGAAAAAAATAATTTTTTTCAACAATCTGCAATTTTAGTTGAAAATATAATATTTACAAGGAATCCTGGGAAAAAAAGCAACCCAAACTTTGCTGCGCAATTTTTTCCAAGTTCAGCAATACCTTATATGTGGGTGTAAACTGCTGTTTGGGTGCATGGCAGGACGTACAAGGGAGAGAGCTCTATTTGTCTTTTGCAACGCAGATTTTGGTTGGTGACACCTTCTAGAAGTCACCCCATTTTTGATTCAACACCCCTCATAGATCTCATCTAGGGGTGTATTGTGCATTTTGGATCTACAGTTGTTCCATAGTTTTTTAAGCACTGTGCCATGGAAATACAGAGGGGAAAACGCAGTTCCGCCATTATTTTTTTAGCTTCAATTTTACAGTGTTTGCCATGCAGCCTAAGTGACATGATAACTTTACCATGCAGGTCGGTACAATTACAATGATATCAATTCTATATAGGTTTTTATGTTTCATTACTTTTACACAATAGAAATACGTTTATATAAAATTGCATTTTTATGTTTTCATAGTCTGCCAGCCATAAGTTTTTTTTATTTTTTGTAAATGGAGCTGAGTATGGCCTCTTTTGCGGGATGAGTTTATGTTTTTATTGGTACCATTATGGGAGGATATGATGCTTTGATCACTTTTTATTAAGGTTTTGGTGAGGTTTTTTGATCAAAATACAGCAACCCTGGTAGTGTTTTTTATTTTTATTTTTTCCAGCGGTCAGCGTGCAGTATAAATGACATGCTAGCTTTACTCAGCAGGTTGATACGATTACAGTGATACCCAATTTGTATTTCTTTTATGATTTACTGATTTTACACAAAAAAAACCACTTTTATTCAAAAAGGGAAACACGTTTTTTTGCATTGCAGTCTGAGAGCCATAACTTTTTTATTTTTCTGTTTACGGAGCTGTGTAGGGGCTTGTTTTTTGCAAGACAAGTTGGTGTTTTTATTGGTATTATTTTTAGGGGGGACAAGACTTTTTGTTCGGTTTTAAATCCATTTTTTGGAAGGCAGGGTGAAGAAAATACTGCAATCCTAGTAGTGTTTTTTTATTTTTATATTTAACAGCGCTCACTATGCAGTATACATGACTCTTTGGGTCAAATGATTACGATGATACTGTGAGGGAAAAATATTATAATTTTTCACTAATGCTGTTTTGTAATGAAGTTTGTGGGTGCATAAAAAAAATTTATTACACATATTAAGCTTAGCTGAAAACACAGTACATATACGCTCCATGATGGCGCCCGTTTCCTGGACCTCTCCCCACTATGTGCAGCATGGACAGGGAGGAACAACCATTGACCATATCTGGGACGAAAACTCAATCAACATAGTGCCACATTCCTGAAGACTGCAAGAAACAAAGGACTTAGCCACGCCCTGAAGCCTGTTTGTAAAAAATCCATTGTTATTGTAATAAAGTTCTCTCTCCTTCTGGGTCTGCTTCACACTGAGGAGGAACTTCATACCAGCTCCTGTGTCTGGTGTCATTTTCTTCATGCCGGCAACAGTGTTCATTTGGACAGCAGTTAGTCACGCGGTTAGTACCCCCTGTAACCACAACATTTTTGGGGCCCTCAGTCGCGGGGCAGTACCAGACGGGACGGCATTTCCTTGAGGGACTGCATCCGGTGACCATGGGCTTTCCTTGGACGGTACAAAACCGGGACGAATGATCACTTCACTTGAAAACACGGTAAGTCTGTGGTTTTCTTATTGAAATCTGTAGCTTGCCTGTGTATTTGGACGGTTCCAGTTGGGGTCGGGGTGTTGTGTCTGGTCTGCTCGGGGTTTCTGGTACTCGGCGCAGAGCGTTGCCAGCTGTCTACTGTCTCAAGAAACCTGATCCACAGCTGCGAGCCTGCTGATACTGTCTGTGTATCAGTTGGTAGAGCCTGCGCAAGGGGACTGACACACGGGGTTTTAATTTGGAAATCTACCTAGATTGGGGCTTGATGCTGTCATGTTGCCAAACTAGGAAATGAGTAGAAAAGTTAGCTAGACTGAAGCACTAATGTTGCTGGTTGCAGGGACTAGAGGAAAGGTCTGCGAGAGATATGGATACACAGAGGAGATGTTGACATTTGCAGACTAGACAAAGACTCTAGCTAGTCAGTACGCGCCAATTGCAGGAGTAGGGGATAAATTCTGCAGGAGGGACTCCCGCTAACCGGTAGCTCAGAGAGGAGGGTTACGCTAGGTATGTGTGGTCTATAAGCAAAATAAGTGGCTGATATGATTAGGTTCCTTCAGAGTTTGTGAGTGGTTAAGACGCGGCCCGTTAGAGGGCTCGCCGTCAGTCCGCTCAAGGGACTCGTGTCGAGAAGAGAAGGGAAAAGAAAGCATTGTAGAGAAGGTTAAAAGTTAATGAACATGTGTGGTTTTTCACCGAGGGTAGACATTTCAACCTCCAATTGTGGGCTTTAGCTGTGAAGACAACAAAGGAGGGCTTCACGATAGCAGATTTTAGATGCTGCATTTAGCTTGGAACAAAGACAGCTGAAAGAGTTATCCAAACAGGAAGGGTGGGCTGTAGACTGAATGTAGGGATAAGAAGGAAATGTGTATTGGTTATAAGTACTTGTAGCACGACGCAAATGTCCACACCTTATAATGGAGTGTTCTTAAGGGCTGGGTGTGTCCCAATTGTGGCCAGCAAAAATCCTGCACCCTGCTGGTGTTGTGTGTGCGCAGAGGACGTCCAAATCCTGCTCCTTCCTGTTACACCCCAAAGTATTCCGTGCCAACCTGTCCCTCCCTCTACATAACTTCTTCTCACTCCACAACTCCATGTCACTTTCTCATTCCCTGATGACGTCATCTGATCTTGTTCCTTCCGACACACTAGCACGCCCCTACACCCTTAATGCTTAGGTGTTATTATCTTCCGCACCCCCACCTACGGAGTGCGTCCACCTAGTCCTAGCCTTTTTCTTTGCTGGTCCATTTGTAACCTTTTTTATACCTGTACTGTACTGCGGAAGGTACGTAACTATGTACAAAGGATCAAGATGAACTTCCCATAGTGCCTTTGTTTTAATTTCACTTTAATGGATAGTCCTCTAAATAGTCCTGTCGTCGTGATCGTATGAGACAATTAAGGAAGCGTATTGAATTCAGATTGGACCGCAGTGTTGGTCCACCTTCGCGAGTTCGGGGTCAGAGGTATCATCCTCCAGTACCGCCAGAGTCCGGTTCCAAGAACCTGGGACCCATGCATCACGTTAGAGACTCATCTTGTCAATGAAAGATAGACCCCCAGACCTGGGATCACAGGTTTTGAACGCCTCATCTGGTCCAAACAGATGGTACTGTCGCCCGGCCCCAGGTGGAAAAATGACAACCCTCGTGTTGAGGCCATAGTGAATGCAGCCAAACAATCCAACTACGACTAGGGGCGGCCTGCCAGGAGACATAGTCCTAGCGGAGGGGAATCCATTCAGCATGACACGTGAACCGCATCATAGAGAGCCATGGCCCTTTGTAATACCACTGAACATGCACCACCACAGGCCTCCAGACAATCTCCTTGCAATCTTTTATTCACGCTGTGGGTCCTGTATATGAGTTGCAACGGCCCATAATCTATGTGTTTTCCCAACTGGACTTCTACAGTTTGTAGAAATCCTTGCTCTGGCACTCACAATAAGAACATTAAAAGTCTGGCCTTACCAGCCATATGTGCTGGCCTCTCATGGTTTTCCCACCCTCTTGTTCACCTGTGGCTCAAACTATGGTTCAGGCCATATTAGAACATTTCACCAATATCATCACTGAGGAAATTACCGTCTTGTTCAGCAGTGACCCACCACAGTGGCGGGCTCTGGGCAGAAGCACATTTCAGAAACCCCCCTTCACGATCAAGCCTTCCCACTCCTAATTAATTCAAACCGTATCCAGAAGGTTCCAGAAGATTGTTTACCCAAGGGCATCCCAGGTTACAGCCCAATCCTACATCAGCTGAACAAGCTCTAATAGCTCCTCCTCCAGAAGCCAATGCCTTGCCGAGCATGCTCTTGGAGGGATTTGATCCAAGACTCCAGTGCTGCAGGTTCATGGATTCATCCACAGAACCACACAGGAAATAATGCCCAGATTTGGAGGATAAAGGCCAGCCGTTCCTCTTCTACCAACCCTCCAGTTCAGGGCTCAGATAAAATATATGAACGCAAAGAAGAAAGAAATGGAACCAAGTATGTTTCCTTTACTCCATACAAGTGAACAGAGATTGTCGCCAATACCAGACCGGATAAAACAGCCATGCCATTTTACAGGAGGCTCAGACAAGTACTAACAAACATACTCCGCTACATGGAAGACTTGGAGTATCTATTGCAGGCATTAAGGCCGGGGAAGGTTTCCTTGGCCGATAATACAAGCTTATCTGAACCGACTCACAAGATAAAGGACCCGGAGGACTACACTCTGGTGATGAAAATTCTGTTTGCAAATTGACGAATGGGCAAAAAAACGTGACCGCCTGTCTGAAGTTAATCAAAGTATCTCTGATTCCACACAGGATGACGGGTGAGTCTGGTTGAGAAGTTTTATACAAGGATACGATTCCCTGCTTTTGCGATCATAGGTTTTGATACTCCAGAGTTATAGATTCAAAATAGACCTACTAGTAACATTCTTTTGTTAATGGCCTATAGGAAGAGTATTATGAGAAGAAAACTGGTGGTATAGGACACAGAGTATTTGGATATGGATCCTAGGAAAGTTCTGCTTATTGCCTAAGCCCTGGAAAAGAAAGAACGCCATAGCTCAGGATCAAAGAATACCATCCAAAGTCAACGCCTCAGATGAAGATGATGTTACGCCCTATCATGGTTTTCCAAAACACCCCCACCTCACCTGGTGTCCCTGTTGGCCTACTCCGCCACAATAGTGTATGCATCCTCTCTCGTCTTCTGGTAGGCCCATCGCTCTTCCCTCTGCATCTGTTTCCTTTTTACGCTGGGCACAAGGGCAATCTCACCCAGGCACCAGGAAATTGGCAGGGTCCCGCCCAGTTAGCCTCAGAAAACCAACATCGTGGATACCCACCGCAGGGCCTACTACACGTGTTTTTCTAAGTGTGGAAAGGAGGGGCATATAGAGAGAAAACTGCAGAATCCAGAAGTTAACCAGAACCGACCCAAGGCCCGTAAAACCACTCCTCGGGGGGCCTCACCAGAATATGCCCACAAAATGGCATTACCGTCTCCACCTCCACGTGAAATTCAATATCGACCATAGGATAAGGCAAGCCCGTGTCACCACTCCCCCATCTCAAATATCTACCTTACTAACACAATCAGGACCTGTCTCTTCTGTTCAAGTTGCTGTGGGCAGATAAGCCCTTACCATTCTAGTTGACACGGGTGCAGCCAGGTCAGTTATCAGGGAACAAGACCTTCCTTCAGAAAAAGAAAAAAAAAAACAAAAATGATCTCTCATCTCTTGTGATTCAGTCTTCCTGTGTTGAAGTAGATGGTGAAGCCTACATCATCAAAAACTTACCATTCAAATCCCTACTAGGCCTCCACACCAGGACTTTGAAACTGAGTTAAATGTTCTTGTTTTTTGTGTGTCTAATGTGTTTGTTTTGTTTTGTGTGTTTGTTAGTTGTGGTTTCCGTGGGTTGTTTAGTGTGTTTTTGATGTTTTGATGGTGTTTTTTTGTTTGTGGGTGCTGTGTTGTGTAAAATATGATTGTTTGTGTCTGTTGCCTTCACGGCATTGATCGGTGTTTGTTGTTCCCGTCAAGTCTTGCTTCTTTGTACATGGCAGGGCGCTCTGAACGCTAGACTCATAGTCTCACCAACCTGTCCACTTTTAAGATTTATCGGAGCGTGGGACTCTTTACAGAAACTCAAAGCTACTAGTTCGTTATGATGGAGTTGGAGATGGCATCTGGACCTACCTTAACCACTTTTTCAAATGACGAATCCTGTTTACACATAGTCTCTCCCCCCTATGATTGATATTCTCATTTGGGGACATTTACTGAAAGCTATCCCCTGACTACTATGCTAACCAGGCTATCAGGACACCTGTGTTAATGGTCCAAGGGGCCCGTTGATATTGGACACATCCCAGTCACCTCCAGTGAAGGTTTTTCTCAAACCAGAGACTTTACCATCCCTCGTGTACCACAAGTTACACCTGCTTCACGCCATGCACAAGAGGACTCACTACAAGTCCTGATTTTTCAGCGTCCCTCTCCAATCGGGACTTCGTAAATACTATTTGCTTTCACATATAGAGGCCGCTAATAACTGTGGACTGTGATGCCTTCAGGGGGCTCAAAACTCTCTCCAACCACTATTCTCAAGCCCTCAAGCATGTTGATGCCATGAGGGCTGGCCATCCAGATTTTACCCTCCTCCCATTATGTGTTGACTTTTACTGTGCTGTGAAGGCCGTCAAGCTTGCAACTTACTATTCTTTGTTCTTTACTACAACATTTGCCTCAATCACCTCTAAAGTTTCTAAGAAGAAACTCCAAATGCGATGCGCTACTAAAAAAAAAGGGGGGTGGGCGGGTTTCCAAACAAAAACCCCTTTTTATTTTTCTTTTCTGGGGCCACTGCATTTCTCAAGGTTGCAAGCACTTACAGAAACCGCAAATTTGTCTTGCAGAGACTCATCACCAACACCTCGTGAGAACAAAAACAGTTACAAGCTTTCCTTGGGCATGGCCGACTTACTGTAGACAAATGGATCCCTAACGCTTCAGTTCCAATGGAACCTATGTATGAAGCCCTGAAGATCCATTCTTGGGTATAAAGCAACCAATCCTTTCTCTTGATGTGGATTGATGGAGTATGACTCGTCTGAAACAACTCAGTTATCTGTGCCCCATGCGCCTCGGCATTCCCGACCTATACCCAAACTTTTCACATTTATTTGTCTGTCTGAATTGTGGGGCACGCTTCAGGTGAGTCCTGGGCCCACCACCAACGGAGGATGGATGACGGACATCTTGGCTACTACTCCATACGCTTAACCCAGTGACACAGACGGCACCCCATATGTATGAGGGCGTTCTTGCGCTCGCAAATGCCTTGGGATATAGACCTTCTGTTCAATATAATTTGGGAACCCGTTACCATCCAGAGGCACCTCATGATTTGTAAGCCTTATTAGATATAAGTCAGCGCATAAAACCATTTATCAACACAACGCCAAATGGGTCTCCAATGCTACCTTATACTTCCTTCCAACGTTTGAAGTTATAAAGATGCAGGTTCTCAACCCTGCAACCTGCTTCCTTCTCTCAAGGGTGGAATTATAAGGGACCCGGAGGGCATGAGTTCCCAATCATCCACTTCTACGTGATGATTCATGACCCAGATGCCTTCATTCATGATTGCCTTGAAGTCATGCCAGCAAGAGGTGTTCATTCCCCCAACGTTTGTGAAACACCCAATTGATAATGCAGACTATGGGTAATCATTGATGGATCTAGATTTTGCTGATGAACAAGGGTAAGTTTCATCTGGATATGCTGTGACATCCGCCACAACTGTTGTTTCTTGAGGGAGCCGCCCACCACGCGTATCAGCACTAGAGCTGAGCTCGAAGCCCTGACGGTGGAATGCAGACATGTAAAGGAGGAAAAACAGCAAATTTATACTGACTCAAGATATGCATTTGGCATTGCACATGATTTTTATTAAGGCAGAAACTCGTTTTGGAATCCTGGACGTGGTGGAGAGTGACCAGGGGCCAGCATTCGCACAGCCAGATATAACCAAATCTTTGTGAGAGAATCCTTGGTCGAGCTAGATTTGACGGCCCTTCCAAAAGTCCTTTGACCACTCTACAGCGTGTGAAATTTGAAGGGAGTTTTACATGATCAATGAATCGCATTGCAAAAAAGGTCTCCTCCTATGTGGCTGGAATATCTTTTGTGTTTACCCAACATAGTTACAGACTCCTCATGTAGCGATCCCCCAGGATCAATGGGCGTGACCACCTTTTGGGTATAATTTTTCAAGTTGCCCAAGTAGCACCACATATACATTTGATTACTGTAATATTGTCAGTTGTTATCATAGTTCGGGCTCCACAGATGGGTTGGGTACCACCAGTTGAAAGGGAGGGCAACTATATATCTGTAGTGACTGATGAACAGGGTTGGGGAGTGCAGCTTGCAGCTCTTGGACCAGCCGCCAGTATGGAACACAGGGGATGACTGGGGATACAGACCTCATACCGGCACTGAAACAGAAAAGATTCCAACAAAGATCCTCCTTCTCACTAGGAATGACTCTTACTATCAAAAAACTGGAGGAAAATTGTGGTTACATAGGAGCTTGCAATCCATTGGTTCTCAATATCGAGTCACCCCAACCCGTAGATGCAGGAACCTATGTGATGGGTACATATATATATATGGGGGATGTTATGGTTGTTCCCATCTTGGTAAATTCAAGCTAGAAGATATGGTGGGCTCTTCCAAGTGGGCGCGGCTCCAGAATAAGTCAAAACCCTGGGAGCCCAACCCTTTGGCTCCCAAAATCCAAACATTCAAACAAATGGTGGCCATGGCAAATCCCACTTTTAAGGACACCCTGGCAATGGAAACAGGGTATAATGAAATGAATGCCTGGGTGGAATGGCTAAAGTATACTGCCCAAAGCCAAAATAAAACTAATTGTTATGTATGTGCTAGTGCCAAGCCCCATCTGGGTACAGTACCCCTAACTATCCCTGTCAGTGTAGAAGAGTGTTTTATGAGTTTGTTTACTAACACCTCTACAAACCACAGTGCCTGTGAAGATTGGAAAGTTAAGTATCCCATAGTTACCAAGACCCCAAAACCAGGGGAAGGCGCCACAATCTATCCAGGGAATTACACTTGTTACGAGTCCACCTCAGGTAATAGATTTATAGGCAACTTTAGTGAAGGTTTTTGTGCCAATTTCAGTTCACTGGATGCGTCCAAAGTTCAGAATCAGGTCCAGTCCTTAGCAGACATCTATTGGATTTGTGGTGATGGTCAGCTGAGGAGCAGGTTAGAGAGTAACTGGACGGGTCAATGTACGCTCACCAAATTAATCATGCCTTTCCACATACTGTCCAATCCAGAGGACCTTGGCATCTTGGAAAGTAACTCACATAGCAGATACAAGAGGGAGGCCCCAGCTGGCAGTTTTGACCCACATATATACATAGATGCCATAGGTGTCCCAAGGGGGGTCCCCAATGAATTTAAAGGGCGTGACCAAGTTAAGCAGGGGGTTCTCTCATTTTTTATGCCCCATGTGGTCATTAATGAAAATGTTGACTGGATTAATTACCTGTTTTACAACCAACAGAGGTTTATTAATTACTCTAGGGATGCTCTCCAGGGTCTAGCCAACCAACTTGGTCACCACCTTACCATGACGTTCCAGAATAGAATGGCTTTGGACATGATTTTAGCAGAAAAAGGAGTGTTTGCAAATGATTGTGACAGTTGTTGCAATAATTCCAGACAATACTGGTCCCACTGGGAAGGTGACGATGGCCTTGACAAAATTGGATGATCTGTCCAAAGAGTGGAAGGAGAACTCTGGAGTGAAGGACCCATGGGACAGTTATTTTGGGTGGATGTCAGGATGGCAGAAGTGGTTGACTCAAGTAGGCACTGCCATAGTTATAGTTCTGATACTGATGGCAGTGATTCTCCTGTGTATTTTCCCTTGCATAAAAAAGATTATAACAAAGAGTATTGATAATGTAACCCCAACTTTTCCTTTGGTTAACAGTGAGACAACATGCATTAATGCCGAGACCCATATAGCCCCCCTGAGAACCACAATTCTTTACCAAGATTAGGATCCAGATGATTAAAAGGGAAAGAATAGGGGCCTGTCAGGGCTGGGAAAGTCCAACTACAAAGGGGGGGTCACTCGCATAGGAGTGGCTCATCTCAAACCTGGTGAAGCATCCACATCCCTTTTCCCCCCAGCTTTGGCAGGCACAGGTGATTTTAGATTGGGGGAAAAAA
>JAODAL010000283.1:190000-346827 GCA_025379985.1 Phyllomedusa bahiana | reverse complement strand
GGGGGGGCATAATGTATCCCCGGAGGGCTCGTGGGGCCGTGACGCTATGTTATCTCCGGACGGCTCGTGGGGCAGTGGAGCTATTTTAACCCCGGACGGCGGGGGGGGCAGTGGCGCTTTGTTATCCCCGGACGCCTCGTGGGGGCAGTGACGCGATGTTATCACCGGACGGCTCGTGGGGCAGTGACGCTATGTTACCCTTCCGGCGGCTGTGGGGCAGTGACGCGATGTTATCCCCGGACGCCTCGTGGGGGCAGTGACGCGATGTTATCTCCAGACGGCTCGTGGGGCAGTGACGCTATGTTATCCCCGGACGGCTCGTGGGGGCAGTGACACTATGTTATCCCCGGAGGGGCTCGTGGGGGCAGTGGTGACGCTTGTTATCCGGCGGCTGTGGGGGAGAGTGAGCTATGTTATCCCCGGAGGCTCGTGGGGCTGTGCGCTATTTTTATCCCCGGACGGCTCGTGGGGCAGGGACGCTATGTTACCCCCGGACGCCTCGTGGGGCAGTGACGCGATGTTATCTCCAGAGGGCTGTGGGGCAGTGACGCTTTTGTTATCCCCGGAGGGCTCGGGGGGCAGTGCCCGCTTGTCTTTCCCCGGACGGCTCGTGGGGGGCAGTGACGCTATGTCATCTCCGGACGGCTCGTGGGGGCAGTGACGCTATGTCATCCCCGGACGGCTCGTGGGGCAGTGACGCTATGTTATCCCCGGACGGCTCGTGGGGCAGTGACGCTATGTTATCTCCGGACGGCTCGTGGGGGCAGTGACGCTATGTCATCCCCGGACGGCTCGTGGGAGCAGTGACGCTATGTTATCTCTGGACGGCTCGTGGGGCAGTGACGCTATGTTATCTCCGGACGGCTCGTAGGGCAGTGACGGCTCGTGGGGCAGTGACGCTATGTTATCCCCGGACGGCTCGTGGGAACAGTGACGCTATGTTATCTCCGGACGGCTCGTCGGGCAGTGACGCTATGTTATCCCCGGACGGCTCGTGGGGGCGGTGACGCTATGTTAGCCCCGGACGGTTCGTGGGGCAGTGACGCTATGTTATCCCCGGACGGTTCGTGGGGCAGTGACGCTATGTTATCTCCGGACGGTTCGTGGGGCAGTGACGCTATGTTATCTCCGGACGGCTCGTCGGGCAGTGACGCTAAGTTATCCCCGGACGGCTCGTGGGGCAGTGACGCTATGTTATCTCCGGACGGCTCGTGGGGCAGTGACGCTATGTTATCCCCGGACGCCTCGTGGGGGCAGTGACGTGTTTTTCCCCGGACGGCTCGTGGGGCAGTGACGCTATGTTATCCCCGGACGGCTCGTGGGGCAGTGACGCTATGTTATCCCCGGACGGCTCGTGGGGCAGTGACGCTATGTTATCCCCGGACGGCTCGTGGGGCAGTGACGCTATGTTTTACCCGGACGGCTGTGGGCAGTGACGCTATGTTATCCCCGGACGGCTCGTGGGGGCAGTGACGCTATGTCATTCCCGGACGGCTCGTGAGACATGTTTTCCCCGGTCATCCGGTGACTTCGCCCGCCCCCCCCCGCCTTTTTCCGACCCCTGCCCCCGGATTTAGGACGTACCCCACGGCGCGATGGCCACCCGGACGTACAAGCCTTTCCCTGGGTAAGCGCAGCGGCAGGTATGCATTGCAGGTGGATTTGGGGGCCCGGGTGTGTCGGTTCCCGGTTATTGGCTTGGTTTTCCGGTCGGTGTGGACGCCTGGTGGCGGTCCCCGCCGCCTGAACTCCAACCCCCAGGCCTGACGGGCGCGGGCCCCCCAGCAATTCCTGGAACGACATTTTAAACCCTCGGGCATGGGAGTGGGGCAAAACCCGGGTACACGGTGTCGAGGTCCGATGGGGGGGGGGAGTCCCCGGTTTACTGCAGGGGGGGGGGCGAGGCAAGGTGAGACCCCAGAGGGGAGGCAGCCGGGGGCGAGTGTGACAGGAGGGGGGCGAGTGTGACAGGAGGGGGGGGGCGAGTGTGACAGGAGGGGAGGAGGGGGCGAGTGTGACAGGAGGGGAGGAGGGGGCGATTTTGGGTGAAGGGGGGGGAGGGGGCGATGTAAAAGGGGGGGAGGGGGGGCGAGTTGGACGGAGGGGAGGGGGGGGCGAGTGTGACAGGGGGGAGGAGGGGGGGCGAGTGGCAGGGGGGGAGGAGGGGGCAGTGTGACAGGAGGGGGGGGGACGTGTGTGACAGGAGGGGGGGGACGTGTGTGACAGGAGGGGGGGGGGACGAGTGTGACAGGAGGGGAGGAGGGGGCGAGTGTGACAGGAGGGGAGGAGGGGGCGAGTGTGACAGGAGGAGGGGGGGGGATGAGTGAAGGGAGGAGGGGGGGGGCGAGTGTGACAGGGGGGAGGGGGGGGGGGGTGGGGGGGAGGGGCCGGGGGCGGTGTGACAGGAGGGGAGGAGGGGCGGTTTTGTGACGGGGAGGAGGGGGGGGCGAGTGTGACAGGAGGTGGGGGGGGCGGGGGGGTCGGGGGGGGGGCGAGTGTGACAGGAGAGGGGGGGGGGGGCGAGTGTGTCAGGAGAGGGGGGGGGGGGGGAGGTGACGGGAGGGGGGGGGGGGGAGGTGTGAAGGAGGGGGGGGGGGGGCAGTGTGACGGAGGAGGGGGGGGGGGGGGGGGAAAGGGCGGAGGGGGGGGGGGCGGGGTGTGACGGGGGGAGGGGGGGGGCGAGGTGCGGGAGGGGGGGGGGCGAGGTGCGGGAGGGAGGGGGGGGGGAGGTGCGGGAGGGGGGGGGGCGGGGTGTTGACGGGGGGGAGGAGGAGGAGGGGGGGGGCGAGTGTGACGGGAGGGGAGGAGGGGGGGGGGCGAGTGTGACGGGAGGGGAGGAGGAGGAGGGGGGGGGCGAGTGTGACGGGAGGGGGGGCGGAGGAAGGGGGGGGGCGGGAGGTGACGGAAGGGGAGGAGGAGGGGGGGGGCGGGTGTGACGGAAGGGGGGGCGAGTGTGACGGTAGGGGAGGAGGAGGAGGGGGGGCGAGTGTGACGGGAGGGGGGGCGAGTGTGACGGGAGGGGGGGCGAGTGTGACGGTAGGGGAGGGGGGGGAGGAGGGGGGGGGCGAGGGGGACGGGAGGGGGGGCGAGTGTGACGGGGAGGGGGGGGAGTGTGACGGTAGGGGAGGGGGGAGGAGGAGGGGGGGGGGGGAGGTGTGAGGGGAGGGGAGGAGGGGAAGGGGGGTGGGGCGAGTAGTGTGACGGGAGGGGAGGAGGAGGAGGGGGGCGAGTGTGACGGCAGGGGGGGGCGAGTGGGAGGGAGGGGGGGAGGTGGAGGGGGGGGAGTGTGACGGGAGGGGGGGGGGTGTGGGACGGGGGGGAGGAGGAGGAGGGGGGGCGGGGGAGTGTGCCCGGCAGGGGGGGATTGTGACGGGAGGGGGGGGGGCGGTGGGGAGGGGGGGGGGCGAGTGTGAGGGGAGGGGGGTGGGGGTGTGAAGGGGGGAGGAGGTGGGGGGCGGTGTGAGGGGGGGGGGAGGGGGGGGTGGGAGTGTGAGGGGGGGGGTGGAAGGTTTTTGACGGGGGGGGGGGGGGAGTGTGCGGGGAGGGGGGGGGAGTGACGGGAGGGGGGGGCGAGGGGTGCGGGGGGGGGGGCGGTGTGCGGGAGGGGGGGGGGGCGAGTGTGACGGGAGGGGAGGAGGAGGGGTGGCGAGTGTGACGGGAGGGGGGGGGGCGAGTGTGACGGGAGGGGGGGGGGGGGGGCGAGTGTGACGGGAGGGGGGGCAGCGATGGTGAGAGGACCCAAAACCCCTGGAGCCAATTTTGTGAGCGCTGGCATAAGGTCCCATATGGATAGGACTGTTTGTGCATTGTACAGGAAACGTCTCTAGAACTGTGCAGGCTCTGAGCAGTGTGCTGCTGCCGCTCAGTCTTCTGGTAACAGGTAACCTCCGGCCGGTTTGTACGGGACTGTGCCCGGGCCTCCCCGGCGGGTTTGTACGGGACTGTGCCCGGGCCTCCCCGGCTGCTTTGCCTGTGCCCGGGCCTCGGCAGCGGCTGGCGTGTGCATGTGAGTTCTGACTATGGCCAAGCAGGTGGCCTGGTTAGATTTGGAATTCCCATAGAAATGACTGGGGAGGATGGGGGCAGGTGCTTTGCTTCCTGGTCTCGGCTTGTAGTGAGCTGAAACGTGCTAATAGGAACATGCGCTTGAGTGCCCAGCAGCAAATAGAAGTACAGTAAGGTTTGTGCCAGGGGCGCTGACATGTGATCCATGACTATACAGCTTCTAGCGTTGAATGTGAAATCTTGAGCAGCGGGGAGTGTTGGTGATGGTTTCGGGCACATTTAAGGGCACCCGCTTCTGTCTTCCCGATCCTTTAGGGTTTGTTCACACAGTTTATTTTGGCACATACTTGCCTCCAGAGCTGTGGAGTCGGCAAGCCAAAGCCTCGACACTGACTCTGACTCCTCAATTTCCCAAAACTCCGACTCCCTCACACACGGCGCATGTTTAAGTGATAACTTTACTGTAGTATACTGGTAACCAATTTTTTTTTTTTCCCCAAAGGTGTTTATCTTCCTTCGGATACTATAATCAAGTATTTAGGTAGAACAGTCAACTGTCAAGCAAAAGGGTAACAATGTTTTGATCTTTTGAACACTTGTGGGTTGAGGTGATGTAAAAGCTGTATTTGTAATCCAAGTCCATGTCTGCACCCACATTGGGAATGTGTAGGAAGAGAACTGGGATCTGATTTTTGGTCAAGATATGCTTGAATCTGATTCAGAAGCCCAGAAGGAATTCAGGCCGTATTGAAAACCAAAGGTTGGTTTTCCTAAATAACTAGAAAATAATTTAAATTAACATTTTGATTTTTTAGGAGCATAACAGTAACAATGCAGTTACAGGGATAATAATCTGCAGAAAGAAGCAGATGTAAATACTTGCATGTCAAATTTATGTGTAAGATAGGTAAGATGATGTATATATAATTACAGTTGCCTACATGTAAATGCTGTAGTGGGATGGAGGAGATATGGACCTGAATGTCAATAGTTCAAAACATTGTTACCACTTTTGCTTGTCAGTGTAAAATATATTTATTGGATACGACTTTAGGATCACAAAAAATTGTAAATATGTAAATCACTGCAGGAACATTTTGTGGAAGTCTCTGAATTTGTTCTGAGAATTAGTATTTCTGCCATCAGATCATGCATACTTGACCTCAAATCTTATCTCATTATTTCCCAGGATACTTGAGATAAGGCCTATTACATACTTGGGTTGGGGGCAATGCGGTGACAACAGGGCTAACATCTATAACAATGTCAGGGTATAAAGGAATTGCCTCAGCCACAGTCAGTGTTGATGTATGGTTGATCTTTCTTAACTTCTTTTGGAACGAGGTGAAAAATTTTGCTGTTATATGTTTTGCCCGGGGGTCAGGATCTTGCTCCCCTGGGGCAGCGCTTTGCATGATCCATGTCATCAATTTTCACTCCTCATGTGTGAGGCTGAAGATATGAGGAGCAGAGCCATCGGCGGACCCAAGTCCTCTTTGCTCTTTGCATTGAACTAATCTGGACCAACCCTTATTATATATTTGGGTGTCGGTCCTTTTATGACGACTCGACTTCCTGCAAAATAGGGGCCGACTCGCAGCCCTGTTTGGCCGCCCGAAAATACGCCTGGAATACAATAGTCTAATAACCCTTCCATTGACTCCAGTGCAATTACTCGCCGTCGTTCACCACCCCTCATTGTGCGTTTTTTACCTTTCTGTTATTTTTTGGGGATATGAAGAATAGATACTGTATTTTTCGGACTCGTAAGGCTGGGTTCTCACGGCCTTAATCTGTCGGGACGTATAATTACTTCCGCAATTTACGCCGTGTGGCGGGGGAGGGGGAGGGAGCGGGGGGGGGCCGGCACCTCTCCGGCCATTGACAATCATTACTAGGGCGGCGTTTAAGACACTAGGAATAGTGAAATGTCGTTATCTCCCCGTCGGCGGATTCGCCGCGGCGGGGTTGAGGGAGAGTGAGGTGACGTAATTCCATTTGTTCTCTTTGAGAACGGTGAATTACTCGTAATGTGATGGGCAAGTTTTTGGCACGTAATTGATATATTTTTTTTTTGTGTTTTTTTTCGCGACTTCGGCGCGTTATTTCGGTAACGAAATAGGCCCTTTTTAAGCCGTTGTGAACATGGCCTAAGGGCGCTGTTCCCACGGCAAGTGCCAATTACCGGCGGTTATGCCACCCGGTATTCTGACTGTTTTTGAGTCATAAATACGCCGGATGGAGAACCTGGTTCAGTGGGGGGGACTGCTGCACGGGTTTTCATAGAGCACAATTGTGCTCATTTTTCAGCCGTTGTTTTTTCAGGCGTTAATACTACTAACCGTCTGGAAAAAACCGTCGAAAACCCGATGCATGTGGGGACATGCCCCAGGACGCTCCTTAGTCTTGTAGGGGAGGATAATAGAGGGGGGGGGGGGATTCAGTAAAAAAATGCAGGACAAAGTGTCTATTTTATTGGTTTATTTTGGAATACATGCAACTTTTAGATCACTATTTATTGCTTTTTTAGGGGACATAAAAAGACCAAAAAAAACCCCACAATTTTGGCATTTGGAATTTTTTTTCTTCTAGGTGTTTAAGGCGGTGGTTAAATATGTATAATTTTAAATGGTTGTTCTGTCTGTGTGAACTTTACGTTATTTATTAGATGCGCGTTTGGATCAGTCTTTCGCACCTAACAATGAGCAGTGTGATTTTTTACACTGCTCGCAATGTAAAACGTGCGTCGGCGCTCAAACGAGTGATCACCGGTGCGCGCTTCATTGCGTCTTTCGGATCTGTTCTAAGAATTGTCGTGTCAATTCTTGGTCCGAATGATGTAGCAGACGCCCTATTTAAAGGGGTTGTCTCACTACATTGATTCATCTCACCTCAGTCCTGTTTCCTTTCTTTCACTTTGAATTCAGGGGCGTGTTTACTGGCTTTTACTAGGCTGCAGTAGAAGCCTGGTCTGTAGCTATAGCACCAGCGCTGGCAGCCTATCAGGATAGACAAATCAGGTCTGTAGCTATAGTGTACTGAGGAGCTGTGATGCAGCCATACATGTGGGGTGATCTAGGATTAGGATAGGACAATGTTAATGGACACATATTGCAAAGGGACTTGTTTTTGCAAGACCTTTAACATAAAAAGCAGCAATCCCTGTAGTGAGACAACCCCTTTAAGGGTCCTCCCTGACATGTTTGCTTTGCTAAATCCTTGTGTCCCCTGTGATACAACAATTCTGGAGCATCTCCTCCTATGAGTGTTGTGCTGTTCCCCTGTTATGTCTTCTGGACAGGCATTACCAGTCTGTCAGTTGGGTGTTACCTGCCTATTCTGACATTGTCCAATCAGTGCTGACAATATGTGGACACACCCAGCTGACAGATTGAGTAATACATTTCTAGAAGGAATAACCGAGGAACAGCACAACCCAGAGATAGAAGAGCTAGACGGGAACACAAGGATTTACTAACGCACGTCAGGAGAGGTCACGGGTCCCTTTTTAGGGTGCTGTGCCTTTGTGGGTGTTCCTCCTGATGGTCTGGACCTGGGGGGTGGCTTCTGAGGGAGCCAAATCTAGAGGCTGAGCTCCTGTGAGCTTATGCCAATGCTGGGGCATAGTGAGCGCCTCCCTTGGGGACCCTTTTTTTTTTTTTTGTGGCCCCCCCCAGGTAAAGCTCTCTTGCTCTCCATCTTGATTGTCAGCTTTTCAGTTTAGCTATTTGACCTCTCTAGGGGAAGGCGATGCTTGAGCTCGGGATGGAGCGCGCTAACCTTAACTGCACATTATCCTCCATTCACCTGCGCCTCTGATTCATGCTCGTTCTCATTTATTCATGGATTACTTCGAGCACTTCCAACACCCCTGTGGTTTCAGCTTTGATTTGGTGTCCTGATAAGTTCCCCTAAGGCCTCGTTCACACGGCTTATTTGGGCGCGGATTGGAGCCGTACTGCGTGCTGTATTTGCGCTGCAATACGGCTCCAATCCGTCCCGGTAACTACGGTAATCCACTGTTCTCATAGAGAACTATGGATTCCGTCTCTCTTCCCCGCTCGGCGAAATCCGGCCCCGCAATTACGCCGGCAATAAGCCGTGTGAACCAGGCCTTATGAAAGAGCGTTTTCCTGCACCCTGTTAGGCGATGTCTACACCGCTTAGGAAATCCGACCGCATTGTAACTTCGCTGCACCGGGAAAAAACGCAGTCAGGTTTCCCACCGGCCCCGTACACTGAGGCTGCGGGAATCCAACGGGAAGACAGCGGAAGAAAGAACATGTTCCCTCGCCCACTGAGTGTCCGGCAGTTTAAAAATCCGTGCCGGGTAGACTGCCACTCGGATTTTCTATCGAGCTCTATGGGGGCACTGGTTACGGTCGGATTTTCTATCGAGCTCTATGGGGGCACTGGTTACGGTCGGATTTTCTATCGAGCTCTATGGGGGCACTGGTTACGGTCGGATTTTCTATCGAGCTCTATGGGACAATGGTTACAATTGGATTTTCTATCAAGCTCTATGGGGGCACTAGTTACGGTCGGATTTTCTATTGCAGTCTATGGGGCGCCGGTTACAGTCGGATTTTCTATCGAGCTCCATGGGGCACCGGCTACAGTCTGATTTTCTATTGCAGCCTATGGGGCACCGGCTACAGTCTCAGGATTTTACTATCGGCTATATGGCGGCACCGGCTACATTCGGCTTTTCTTCGAGCTCTATGGGGGGCACGGTCTTTACAGTTGGATTTTTCTTAATCCGAGCTCTCCTATGGGGCCTCCGGTTACAGTCGGGATTTCATTTCGAGAGCTTATGGGACACTGGTTAGTCGGATTTTCTATCGATCTCTATGGGGCACCGGTTAGTCGGATTTTCTATCGAGGTCTTTGAGGCACCGGTTACAGTCGGATTTTCTATCAAGCTCTATGGGGCACCGGTTACAGTCGGATTTTCTATCGAGCTCTATGGGGCACCGGTTACAGTCGGATTTTCTATCGAGCTCTATGGGGGCACTGGTTACGGTCGGATTTTCTATCGAGCTCTATGGGGGCACTGGTTACGGTCGGATTTTCTATCGAGCTCTATGGGACACTGGTTACAATTGGATTTTCTCATTCAGTATATGGGGGCATGGGTACGGTCCGGATTTTCGTTCAAGTCGACTGGGGGCACTAGTTACGGTCGGATTTTCTATTGCAGTCTATGGGGCGCCGGTTACAGTCGGATTTTCTATCGAGCTCCATGGGGCACCGGCTACAGTCTGATTTTCTATTGCAGCCTATGGGGCACCGGCTACAGTCAGATTTTCTATCGAGCTCTATGGGGCACCGGCTACAGTCGGCTTTTCTATCGAGCTCTATGGGGCACCGGTTACAGTTGGATTTTCTATCGAGCTATATGGGGCACCGGTTACATTAGGTTTTTCTATCGTTCTATTTGGGACACTGGTTAGTCGGATTTTCTATCGAGCTCTATGGGACACTGGTTAGTCGGATTTTCTATCGATCTCTATGGGGCACCGGTTAGTCGGATTTTCTATCGAGGTCTTTGAGGCACCGGTTACAGTCGGATTTTCTATCAAGCTCTATGGGGCACGGTCTAACAGTCGGATTTTCTATTCGAGCTCTATGCGGCAACGGTTACAGTCGGATTTTCTATCGAGCTCTATGGGCACGGTTTACAGTTGGATTTTCTATCGCGTCTATGGGTTTGATGTGAGGATTTTTTTTTTAATTTTACATTATTTTTTTTGAGGGCACCGGTACTGCTGGATTTTTCTATCGAGCTCTATGGGGGCTACGGTTACTCGTCGGATTTTCTATCGAGCTCTATGGGGCACCGGTTACAGTCGGATTTTCTATTGCGGCCTCTGGGCACTGGTTACAGTTGGATTTTCTATTGCGGCCTATGGGCATTGGTTACAGTCGGATTTTCTATCGAGCTATATGGGGCACTGGTTACAGTTGGATTTTCTATCAAGCTCTATGGGGCACCGGTTACAGTTGGATTTTCTATCGAGCTCTTTGGGCACCGGGTTTCTGTCGGATTTTTCTAGCGAGCTCTAGGGGCACTGGTTACAGTCGGATTGTTCTATCGAGCCTCTTTGGGGCACCGGGTTACTACGGATTTTCTATCGAGCTCTATGGGGCTACCGGGTTTCGAGAGGATTTTTGGCGGACTCTGAATCCGACCTAAATCCAATCAATAACCTGCGCTGTGTAGACATAGCCTAAGGGGATTCGGCGTTTGCAGGGTCCTCATCTGTGGGCAGTTACAACGGGCGCCTCTCTCTCTCTGGAGGACGTCTCCTATATCAAAGAAATCAACAGATGTTTAAGGGTTCGTTTCCCCTGAGGAGGCGCCGCAGGGAAATGAAATCCGTGCTGCCAGGTTTCCTCATAGATGACCGCTGGGTGATGGGGGTCCCAGCAGGGGAGGTGTCCTCACTCTTCTGACACGTAGACGCTGTGTATAGCCGAGGACCCCTTCAGACTGTCAGCTGCTCCAAGCATCCGGCCCTGCACAGATCACCTGAAGTACATCACTAATTACTTTCTTCTTTCCATTCTCCCAAGTATAGATTTCTCATTAGATAAAGGCGTTGTCTAGAAAAATCGAAATGTGCCCACACAATTATACTGCGGGCGTATAGCAGGGCGCACTGCGTATGGAAGCACAATTATACTGCGGGCGTATAGCAGGGCGCACTGCATATGGAAGCACAATTATACTGCGGGCGTATTAGCAGGGACGCACTGCGTATTGAAGCACAATTATATTGCCGTGGGAGGGGAGGGTGGAGTGGGGTGAGGGCGTTATAGCGGGGCGCATGTGTTTTGAAGCACAATTATACTGCTGGCGGTTGAAGGGCGCACTGAGGTATGGAAGCACAAATTATACTTGCGGGCGTAGAGCAGGGCGCACTGGGGGGTGGGGCGTTAATTGAAGCACAATTTATACTGCGGGCGTTTAGCAAGGGCGCTCTGTGCGTATGGGAAGAACAATTATTCTGCGGGCGTTATAGAGGGCGCATGTGCGTATTGAAGCACAATTATACTGGGGCGTATAGCAGGGCGCACTGTGCGTTATTGGAAGCACAATTATAATGCGGGGCGTATAGCAGGGCGCACTGGTATTGATGCAACAATTATACTGCGGGCGGTTATAGCGGGGCGCACTGTGCGGTTATGGAAGCACAATTTAAACTGCGGGGTTTAGTAGGCGCAGTGCGTATGGAAGCCAAAAATATTTTTTTAAAACTTTTGCGGGGGGGGGTGGGCGGTATTATAGCGGGGGCAACTGTGTTGGAAGCACCAATTATACTGCGGGGCGTTTGTATATCGGGGCGCACTGCGAGATGGAAGCACTATTATACTGCTGGCTTGTTATAGCGGGGCGCACTGCGTTATTGAAAGCACAATTATTACTGCGGGCCGTATAGCAGGGCGCCTGTGCGTATTGAAGCACAATTAACTGCGGGCGTTATAGCTGGGCGCATGGTATTGAAGCACAATTTTACTGCGGGCGTTTAGCTAGGTCGCACTGCGCGTATTGTAGCACAATTATACGCGGGTCGTATAGCAGGGCGCACTGCGTATGATGCACCAATTATACTGGGGGGGCATAGCGGGGCGCACTGCTATGGGAACACAATTTACTGGGGGTTATAGCGGGCGCAGGTTTGAACCCCACAATTATACTGGTTTTTAAAGCAGGGCCCTGCAGGCAAATTTTTAGCTGCGAAGCGGGCGCACTGCGTTTTGAAGCACAATTTCTGGGGGCGTTAGCAGGCGCACGGTGCTATTGAACACTTTTTAAACTGGGGGTTTTTAAAGGGCGCAAGCGTTTAAACAAAATTTATCTGCGGGCTTTGCAGGCCACTGGGGGGGGGGGGGGGGGGGGGGGGGGGGGGGCGGGGGGGGGGGGGGGGGGGGGGGGGGGGGGGGGGGGGGGGGGGGGGCACTTTTTGGTTTTTAAGCACAATTATCTGCGGCGTAAGGGGGGCCCTGGTATAAACAAATTATACTGCGGCCGTATGCGGGGCGCACTGCGTTGGAAGAAAAAAATTTTTGCGGGCTATAGCGGGGGCACGCGATGAACCCAAAATTTACTGCGGGCGTTAGCGGGGCGCACCTATGAAGCACAATTATACTGCGGGGGGGGGGATTTTTTTATAGCGGGAAAGCAACTGCGTAGAACCCAAAATTTTTAACTGCGGGTAAGCAGGGCGCACTGCTATGAACACAATTACTGCGGGGCGAAGCGGGGCGCACTGCGTATGGAAGCACAATTATACTGCGGGCGTATAGCGGGGCGCACTGTGTATGGAAGCACAATTATACTGCGGGCTTTTTTTTAGCAGGGCGCACTGGTTTTATGAAGCACAATTATACTGGGGGTATGCAGGGCGCACTTGCGTTTTGGGAAGCACAATTTATCGGGCGTTATAGCAGGGCGCACTGCGTATTGAAGCACAATTATACTGCGGGTCGTTATAAGCAGGGGCGCACGGGCGTATTGAAGAAACAATTATACTGCGGGCGTATAGCGGGGCGCACTGCGTATGGAAGCACAATTATACTGCGGGCGTATAGCGGGGCGCACTGCGTATTGAAGAACAATTATACTGCGGGCGTATAGCAGGACACACTGTGTATTAAAGCACAATTATACTGCGGGCGTTTTAGCAGGGCGCACTGGTATGAAGCACAATTATACGCGGGCGTTATAGCGGGCGCACGGGCGTATGAAGCACAATTATACTGCGGGCGTATAGCGGGGCGCCACTGCGTTTTGAAGCACAATTATACTGCGGGCGTAAGCGGGCCACTGCGTATGAAGCCAATTATACTGCGGGCGTATAGCAGGGGCGCACGTTGCGTATGGAAGCACAATTATACGGGCGGGCGTAAAAGCGGGGCGCACTGCGTATTGAAGCACAATTATACTGCGGGCGTATAGCAGGGCGCACTGCGTATGGAAGCACAATTATACTGCGGGCGTATAGCAGGGCGCACTGCGTATTGAAGCACAATTATACTGCGGGCGTATAGCAGGGCGCACTGCGTATTGAAGCACAATTATACTGCGGGCGTATAGCAGGGCGCACTGCGTATGGAAGCACAATTATACTGCGGCCGTATAGCAGGGCGCACTGCGTATGGAAGCACAATTATACTGCGGGCGTATATCAGGGCGCACTGTGATTATGGAAGCAAAATTATACTGGGCGTTTATAGCAGGGCGCACTGTGTATGGAAGCACAATTATACTGCGGGCTTTTATGCAGGGCGCACTTCGTATGGAAGCACAATTAAAACTGGGGCGTTTTTAGCAGGGCGCACTGGCTATTGAAGCCAATTATACTGCGGGCTTTTTATAGCAGGGCGCACTGTGCTAAGGGAATGCACAATTATACTGCGGGGCTTTTATAGCGGGCGCCGGGGGGGGGGGGGGGGGGGGGGGGGGGGGGGGGGGGGGGGGGGGGGGGGGGGGGGGGGGGGGGGGGGGGGGGGGGGGGGGGGGGGGGGGGGGGGGGGGGGGGGGGGGGGGGGGGGGGGGGGGGGGGGGGGGGGGGGGGGGGGGGTGGGGGCGGGGGGGGGGGGGGGGGGGGGGGGGGGGGTGGGGCGGGGGGGGGGGGCTGGGGTTGGGGGCCCCCCCCCCCCCCCCCCCCCCCCCCCCCCCCCCCCCCCCCCCCCCCCCCCCCCCCCCCCCCCCCCCCCCCCCCCCCCCCCCCCCCCCCCCCCCCCCCCCCCCCCCCCCCCCCCACAATTATACTGCGGCGAACGGGCCACGCGTATGAAACAATTATACTGGGGGCGAAGCGGGGCATGCGTATGAAGCACATTATACGCGGGCGTATAGCGGGCATGCGTATGACCCAATTATCCCGGGGTTGCGGCGCACTGCGTATGAGCACAATATACTGGGTTAAGCGGCGCACTGCGATGAAGCACAATTATATGCGGCGATAGCGGCCACTGCGTAGAAGCACAATTATACTGGGGGTATAGCGGGCCACTGCGTAAAGCACATTAATGGGCTTTAAGAGGGGCCGGGTTTTGAAGCACAAATATACTGCGCGTAAGCACGCATTTGGCTATGGACAAAAATTACGCGGGGTTTTAGCGGGGCGACGGGCCGATGGAAGCACAAAACGGGGGGGCGTATGGGGGGGCACGGGCGTATGGAGCCATTATACTGGGGGGTTATGCAGGGGCCACTGCTATTGAAGCAAATTATATGCGGCGTTAGCAGGGCCCCCGATAAACAAAATTTTTAAACTGCGGGCTATAGCAGGGGCACTGCGTATTGAAGCAAAATTTACCTTCCCGGATAGCAGGGGGCACGCGATAAAAGCACAATTATACGCGGGCGAATAGCGGGCGCACTGCGTTTGAAGCACAATTAAAACGCGGCGAATAGCAGGGCGCACTGCGTTTTGAAGCCAAAATATGGGGCGCCTAAGGGGCGCCTGCGTATTGAGCACAATTTTTACTGCCGGGTATAGCGGGGGACTTGCAAAAGGGGAACCCAAAATTAAAATTTGGGGGGCGATAGCGGGGCACTGCGTAGGAACACAATTTAAACTGCGGGGGGGATACGGGGGGGGCACTGCTATTGAACACAATTATCTGGGGCGTTAGCAGGGCGCACTTGGCGTATGGAAGCACAATTATCGCGGCTTTTTAAAGCGGCGCATGCGTTTTTGAAGCAAAATTATACGGGGGGGCGTATAGCAGGGCGCATTTTGGTAGGGGAAACACAATTATACTGGGGTTTTTTGTAATAGCGGGCGCAGGGTAGAAGCAAAATAACCCCCGGGGGTATAGCGGGCGCACTGCGTTTGAAAGAAAAATTTTATAATCGGGGCGTATAGCAGCCCCCCTGGCTTTTTAAGCAAAATTTTATACTCGGGCGATAGGGGGGGCCATGGTTTTGAAGAACAATTAACTGCGGGCTTAGCGGGGCAACTGTGCGATAAGCACAATTATACGGGGGCGTAAGCGGGGCCACGGGCGTTTGAAGCCAAATAACTGCGGGGGGTATAGCAGGGCCAACTGTGCGTAGGGAAGCACAATTATATTGGGGGCGTAAAAGGGGGCCCCGCACTGTGCAGGAAGCAAAATTAAAACTGCGGGGTATAGCGGGGCGCACTGCGTTTTGAACCCCAAAAATTTTATACTGGGGGCGATACGGGGCACGGTATGAAGCACAATTATACCGCGGGCGTATAGCAGGGCGCACTTGCGTTTTGAAGCACAATTAAAACTGGGGCGTATAGCGGGGCGCACTGCGTATTGAAGCACAATTATACTGCGGGCGTATAGCAGGGCGCACTGCGTATGGAAGCACAATTATACTGCGGGCGTATAGCGGGGCGCACTGTGCGTATTGAAGCACAATTATACTGCGGGCGTATAGCAGGGCGCACTGCGTATTGAAGCACAATTATACTGCGTGCGTATAGCAGGGCGCACTGTGCGTATGGAAGCACAATTATACTGCGGGCGTATAGCGGGGCGCACTGTGCTTTATTGAAGCACAATTATACTGGCGGGCTTTTATAGCGGGGCGCACTGTGTATTGAAGCACAATTATACTGCTGGCGTATAGCAGGGCGCACTGAGTATGGAAGCACAATTATACTGCGGGCGTATAGCAGGGCGCACTGTGCGTATGGAAGCACAATTATACTGCGGGCGTATAGCGGGGCGCACTGCGTATTGAAGCACAATTATACTGCGGGCGTATAGCAGGGCGCACTGCGTATGGAAGCACAATTATACTGGGGGCGTATAGCAGGGCGCACTGTGTATGGAAGCACAATTATACTGCGGGCGTATAGCAGGGCGCACTGTGTATGGAAGCACAATTATACTGCGGGGGTATAGCAGGGCACACTGTGCGTATGGAAGCACAATTATAATGCGGGCGTATAGCAGGGCGCACTGTGCGTATGGACGCACAATTATACTGCGGGCGTATCGCGGCGCGCACTGCGTATTGAAGCACAATTATACTGGGGGGTTTTATGCAGGGCGCACTGCGTATGGAAGCACAATTATACTGGGGGCGTATAGCGGGGCGCACTGTCTATGGAAGCACAATTATACTGCGGGTGTATAGCAGGGCGCACTGGGTATGGAAGCACAATTATACTGCGGGCGTATAGCGGGGCGCACTGTGCGTATTGAAGCACAATTATACTGCGGGTGTATAGCAGGGCGCACTGTGCGTATTGAAGCACAATTATACTGCGGGTGTATAGCAGGGCGCACTGCGTATGGAAGCACAATTATACTGCGGGCGTATAGCAGGGCGCACTGCGTATTGAAGCACAATTATACTGCGGGCGTATAGCAGGGCGCACTGTGCGTATGGAAGCACAATTATACTGCGGACGTATAGCAGGGCGCACTGCGTATGGAAGCACAATTATACTGCGGGCGTATAGCAGGGCGCACTGTGCGTATTGAAGCACAATTATACTGCGGGGGTATAGCAGGGCGCACTGTGCGTATGGAAGCACAATTATACTGCGGGCGTATAGCAGGGCGCACTGCGTATTGAAGCACAATTATACTGCGGGCGTATAGCGGGGCGCACTGTGGGTGGAAGCGCACTTATAAAGAGGGCGGGTAGCAGGGCGCACTGTGAGGCTGGGAGCACAATTATACAGGGGGCGTATAGCGGGGTGCCCTGTGCGTATTTAAGCACAATTATACTGGGCTCGTAGAGCAGGGCGCTCTGCGTATTGAAGCACATTTCTACTGCGGGCGTATAGCGGGGCGCACTGCGTATTGAAGCACAATTATACTGCTGGCGTATAGCAGGGCGCACTGCGTATGGAAGCACAATTATACTGCGGGCGTATAGCAGGGCGCACTGTGCGTATTGAAGCACAATTATACTGCGGGCGTATAGCAGGGCGCACTGTGCGTATTGAAGCACAATTATACTGCGGGCGTATAGCAGGGCGCACTGCGTATTGAAGCACAATTATACTGCGGGCGTATAGCAGGGCGCACTGTGCGTATTGAAGCACAATTATACTGCGGGTGTATAGCAGGGCGCACTGTGCGTATGTCCACCAATTATACTGCGGGCGTATAGCAGGGCGCACTGCGTATGGAAGCACAATTATACTGCGGGCGTATAGCGGGGCGGACGGCGTATGGACGCACAATTATACTGCGGGCGTATAGTAGGGCGCACTGCGTATTGAAGCACAATTATACTGCGGGCGTATAGCGGGGCGCACTGCGTATTGAAGCACAATTATACTGCGGGCGTATAGCAGGGCGCACTGTGTATTGAAGCACAATTTTTTCTGCGGGGTTATATCAGGGTCGCACTGCGTATTGAAGCACAATTATACTGCGGGCGTATAGCGGGGCGCACTGTGTATTGAAGCACAATTATACTGCGGGCGTATAGCAGGGCGCACTGTGCGTATGGAAGCACAATTATACTGCGGGCGTATAGCTGGGCGCACTGCGTATTGAAGCACAATTATACTGCGGGCGTATAGCAGGGCGCACTGTGCGTATTGAAGCACAATTATACTGCGGGCGTATAGCAGGGCGCACTGCGTATGGAAGCACAATTATACTGCGGGCGTATAGCAGGGCGCACTGAGAGTATTGAAGCAAAATTTTATATTTGCGGGCGTATAGCAGGTGTGCACGGGTGCGTATTGAAGCACAATTATACTGGCGGTGTCTTTAGCGGGCGCAGTGCGTATTGAAGCACAATTATACTGCGGGCTTTATGCGGGGCGAAACTGCGTATTGAAGCACAATTATACTTGCGGGCTTTATAGCAGGGCGCACTGCGTATGGAAGCACAATTATACTGCGGGGTATAGCAGGCGCACTGTGTATTGGAAGCACAATTAAAACTGGGCGGCGTATAGCAGGGCGCATGCGTAGGGAGAAGCACAATTATTAATGCGGGCGTATAGCAGGGCACACTGCGTATTGAAGCACAATTATACTGCGGGCGTATAGCAGGGCGCACTGCGTATTGAAGCACAATTATACTGCGGGCGTATAGCAGGGCGCACTGCGTATTGAAGCACAATTATACTGCGGGCGTATAGCAGGGCGCACTGCGTATTGAAGCACAATTATACTGCGGGCGTATAGCAGGGCGCACTGCGTATGGAAGCACAATTACGCACCGATGTATGGATCGACATTACGTCTTCTGAACATACCCTTATAGTGTATTTACTAATCTGCACAGTCGAGTCACATTATTATATGTGAATATATTTGTGCGGCACACACTGGAAGAACTTCAGAGGAATGGTGCTAGTTGATGGGTTTTGAATGCATCTCCAATATTCCAAAAGCAGGTGAAGTTTTATTATAACCAGGGCTGTGCAGCCGGTGCCTATTTTGCAGGAGTCGTCATAAAATGGACCGACTCCCAAAATATATAATAAGTTGGTCCAGTTAGTTTGATGCAAAGAGCAATTTTATATACAGTCATCTTACCGATCTTATACATAAATTTGACTTGCAAGTATTTAGCATCTGCTTAGTTCTGCAGATTCTTTCCTGTAAATGCATTGTTAATGTTTTGCTCCTAAAACTCAATGTAAATTTTTATTATTTTGTTAGTATTTGGGAAATCTGCCTTTTGGTTTTCAGCTCTGCCTGAATCCTTCTGGGCTCTGGATCAGATTCAGTCATATCTTGACCAAAATCTGATCCCAGGTCTCTTCTACACATTCAAAAGATCAAAACATTGTTACCCTTTTGCTTGTCAGTTCTACCTAAATAGCTTGATTATTGTATCTAAAGGTGATAAACAGCCTGATGTTACCATTTTACTACAGTAAAGTTATCACTTAAAAATGCGTCGTGTATGAGGGAGTCGGAGGTTTGGGAACCTGAGGAGTCAGAGTTGGGGCTTTGGCTTGCCGACTCCACAGCCCTGATTATAACAATGCAACAGAATTGTGCTCCATCCAAGAAAAATAGCTTAACCCGTTAACGACCGCCCGCCGACTTTACACGTCGGCTGGTGCGGGTTGTTCGTCTGAAAGACATCGCTGCAGACATCGGAGTTTGCGGCGCCCGGGTGGTACTACACAGCCCTAATCCCAGAGCATCTCCTGCGGGCACCGGGGTGCGGAGGAAACCTCCGCAACCCGATGCTTTAACCCTTTGATTGCGGCGGTGCGTTACCGCAGCGCAATCAAAGGGTTCCCCTGCTCTGTCGGGTGATCGGAACCCCCCGGTGACCGGACAGAGCCCGGGGAACGGGTGCACAGTCAGCCCTGGGGACCTAGAGTAGCCCCAGAGCTGTCTGTGTATGAAGCCAGTGATTAGGACGCACTGTGTGCTGTCCAGATCACTGCCTGTGTCAGACTGACACAGATTAGAATGTATTAGCATATATGAATATGCTAATACATTACTAAGTGTAAAAAAAAAAAATTAAAAAAAAAAATTAAAAAAATGTTTTACAGTTCTCCCTTCATGGGAGTAAAAAAAAAGTAAAAAAAAATAGAAAAAAAATAAATATTTAATTAAAAATTGTGCATAAATTACACGCACAAAAAACCTACACATATTTGGTATCCACACGACCGTAATAACCTGTAGAATTAATCTAACAAGTTATTATGTGTGAAATGTGAATGGTGTTAACAAAATAAAAAAAAAAATAAAAAAATAAAAAAAAAATCTGCAATTATTTATAAGTGAATTTAAACTATTCAACCATAAAGGACAATTCGTCTGGAATAAAACGAGGCCTCATACAACTGCGTCATTGAAAAAATAAAAAAAGATACAACTGTTGAAACGCAAGGAGGCAAAAACTAAAAAAATGTTCTGGTCATTAACTTCTTTTGAGGCGTTCGGCTTAAGGGGTTAAACCAGAAATTTTTTAATGTTTTTCGGCCCTGGAGGCCCTTTTCAAAACGGTTTGACTCCGTAGAGGTGATCATCAGGAAATTTCAGCATGTTGTTCTGACACATGGAGTCTTGAAGTTTTAACGCTTGGTAATCAGAAAGTTGAACCCCATTTGCCTTCTGAAACGTTCCATCTCTCTAGAGTCACATTATTATGACCACTTCCTACTTTCATAAGCGCAGCGTGTAGCTCATGAAGGAAGTTGCAGGAAATATCAGAGAACAAACACCCTGCAGCCGTTGCTGGAAGAACACAAGCTGGTGGTGGCAGCGTTATGGTCTGGGGAGTGTTTCCGCAGCATGTGCTGGGGCCATTCATCCATGTGGAAGACGCTCTCCACTGGTTTGGGTATGAATCCATCCTTGCAGGTCACGTACCCCCATACGTGCTGATTGTCTTCCCTGGGGTGGATGGTTTCCAACAAGACTAAAAACTAATTTTAAAACCGGTAAATTCAAAGTTGGTTGGAAAAGGTTTGACCAATACTCTCTAGGTCCAAACTTTAGCCCTGTTTTTTACCATTACGCGCTTTTTTTTTTTAAAAAAAAAAAAAAAAAAAAAAAAATTTTTATTTGTGTTCTATGTCGTACCCAAATAAATATTTTTTACACTAACAAGAAAAAGGGGTACAAATTTTTGAGCTTTTGTTTCCAGACTCCCTATTCCCCTCCATACGCTTGGGCCTGGACCCCCCCCATTTTTTAGACATCTTTTGGCTCTCATACACAACTTTGCCTGCAACTTTTGCTCTGCTTGTTTTGCAGATATTGTCTTGTAATGTTCTACATTCCCAATGCCGTGTGTAATTAGGCTGATTGCCAAGCAAAAGCAGCACGTACTTCCCACAGTGCTCTGGCCCCCATTCATCCTCCCTTTTCCCATTGTGTAAGCGCCAAAGAAGTGCATGGCCCCCAAGTACGCCCGCAAAAAGTGTGTGAACCCTTCTTAAGGGGGTTTTCTCACTACATTGATCCATCTTACCCCAGACCTGTTTACTTGGTTTCACTTTGAATTCAGGGGTGTGTTTACTGGCTTCCACTAAGCTGCAGTAGAAGCCAGGTCTGTAGCTATAGCGACCAGAACTGGCAGCCTATCAGGAGAGATCAAACAGGTCTGTAGCTATAGCGACCTGAGGAGCTGATGCAGCCCATACAAGATGGGATATCTAGGAATAGGTAGGGCACTGTTAATGGACACATATTGCAAAGTGACTCGTTTTTGCAAGATCTTTATCATAAAAAGCAATCTTTGTAGTGAGACAACCCTTTTAAGGGTGCTTTAACATATAAATTCTTTCATGTGGATTTCAACTTTGATGGTCCAAATTGCGAGCTTCATGTTTATGCTAAAAACTTCATTTGTGAGATTCGCGGTTGCTTGGTGCTCTACCCATTTTTGACTTTGGTTACGTCGTCACTGGGATCATCTCATGGGGACACCTGTTTGCTTTGGTAAAAAGTCACACAGGAAAGAACACAATATGGGTGAATGTAATGACATCTTGTTTTGATGCTTTATGAAAATTTAGTATAAGAAAAAGTATTTTTGTGGAAATTGACTTGCATTATAATTCTTTTGCGGGTGCATTCGTAGTGGCACATGCAGGGGCTGCATAAAATGAGGACCCCAACTACAGATCCTTTTTGTTCATAAGGGGTAGGACCCCCTTTTGCACATAATGTAGCTAAAATATGTCAAGGAATAGACAATATAAATCATAAACAGCATTTATGTCAATTTTGTTTTACTTTTCAACTAATAGAGATGCTAATTCCATGCAGGAAGCAGGTCGTGGGAGGCTGCTCCTAACCTTGGCTGGGAGGCTGCTCCTAACCTTGGCTGGGAGGCTGCTCCTAAACATTGCTGGGAGGCTGCTACTAACACGTGGCTGGGAGGCAGCACCAAAAACATGGCTGGGAGGCTGCTCCTAATACATGGCTGGGAGGCTGCTCCTAATCCTTGGTGGGAGGCTGCTCTAAACCTTGGCTGGGAGGCTGCTCCTAATCCTTGGCTTGGTGGCTGCTCCTTATCCTTGGCTGGGAGGCTGCTCCTAATCCTTGGCTGGGAGGCTGCTCCTAATCCTTGGCTGGGAGGCTGCTCCTAATCCTTGGCTGGGAGGCTGCTCCTAATCCTTGGCTGGGAGGTCTGCTCCTAATCCTTGGCTGGGAGGCTGCTCCTAATCCTTGGCTGGGAGGCTGCTCCTAATCCTTGGCTGGGAGGCTGCTCCTAATCCTTGGCTGGGAGGCTGCTCCTAATCCTTGGCGTGGCGGCTGCTCCTAATCCTTGGCTGGGAGGCTGCTCCTAATCCTTGGCTGGGAGGCTGCTCCTAATCCTTGGCTGGGAGGCTGCTCCTAATCCTTGGCTGGGAGGCTGCTCCTAATCCTTGGCTGGGAGGCTGCTCCTAATCCTTGGCTGGGAGGCTGCTCCTAATCATTGGCTGGGATGCTGCACATAATCCTTCGCAGGGAGGATGCTCCTAATCCTTGGCTGGGAGCTGCTCCTAATCCTTGGCTGGGAGGCTGCTCCTAATCCTTGGCTGGGAGGCTGCTCCTAATCCTTGGCTGGGAGGCTGCTCCTAATCCTTGGCTGGGAGGCTGCTCCTAATCCTTGGCTGGGAGGCTGCTCCTAACCTTGTTTTTATGAATGGCCCACACTAGCTCAACAAGATTTATCTGGAGACTTGGCTGACCTGTTTGCAAGTTGCAGGTCCCACTTAGGGAGGATCTCGAGAACAGGCCCCCGAATTCCCCGTCCAGAAAGGAGACGTGGCCTCACTTGCACAGTTAGTTTTTCAGTAGAAGTTTCGAGTTCAGTCTGTTCTCAAGATGTGCAGGTCCCACATCTGGCAGACATGTAGGGAATTTCCTATTGATATGGCTGAGCTAGGGAAACCCTTTTAACTTGATTGTTATGCTCATTGACCCAAGATCCAATGCACCAAGCAAAGCAGATAGGAACACAGTCATCGTGGAAGGCTGCATCACCTCCTGGAAACAATGGGCCTTGTGTATGAAAACGGCCTAGCAGGAAGACTGTCTTTGTTGCTCATAGCAACCAATCAGAGCTCAGATTCCAATCACAGCCCTTAGCAACCAGTCAGAGCTCAGCTTCAAACCAGAGCCCTTAGCAACCAGTCAGAGCTCAGCTTCAAACCAGAGCCCTTAGCAACCAGTCAGAGCTCAGCTTCAAACCAGAGCCCTTAGCAACCAGAGCTCAGCTTCAAACCAGAGCCCTTAGCAACCAGTCAGAGCTCAGCTTCAAACCAGAGCCCTTAGCAACCAGTCAGAGCTCAGCTTCAAACCAGAGCCCTTAGCAACCAGTCCAGAGCTCAGCTTCAAACCAGAGCCCTTAGTAAACCAGTCAGAGCTCAGCTTCAAACCAGAGCCCTTAGCAACCAGTCAGAGCTCAGCTTCAAACCAGAGCCCTTAGCAACCAGTCAGAGCTCAGCTTCAAACCAGAGCCCTTAGCAACCAGTCAGAGCTCAGCTTCAAACCAGAGCCCTTAGCAACCAGTCAGAGCTCAGCTTCAAACCAGAGCCCTTAGCAACCAGTCAGAGCTCAGCTTCAAACCAGAGCCCTTAGCAACCATTCAGAGCTCAGCTTAAAACCCAGAGCCTTTAGCAACCAGTCAGAGCTCAGCTTCAAACCAGAGCCCTTAGCAACCAGTCAGAGCTCAGCTTCAAAACAGAGCCCTTAGCAACCAGTCAGAGCTCAGCTTCAAACCAGAGCCTTAGCAACCAGTCAGATCTCAGCTTCAAACCAGAGCCCTTAGCAACCAGTCAGAGCTCAGCTTCAAACCAGAGCCCTTAGCAACCAGTCAGAGCTCAGCTTCAAACCACAGCCCTAGCAACCAGTCAGAGCCAGCTTCAAACCAGAGCCCTTAGCAACCAGTCAGAGCTCAGCTTCAAACCAGAGCCCTTAGCAACCAGTCAGAGCTCAGCTTCAAACCAGAGCCCTTAGCAACCAGTCAGAGCTCAGCTTCAAACAAGAGCCCTTAGCAACCACTCAGACCTCAGCTTCAAACCAGAGCCCTTAGAAAACCAGTCAGAGCTCAGCTTCAAACCAGAGCCCTTAGCAACCAGTCAGAGCTCAGCTTCAAACCAGAGCCCTTAGCAACCAGTCAGAGCTCAGCTTCAAACCAGAGCCCTTAGCAACCAGTCAGAGCTCAGCTTCAAACCAGAGCCCTTAGCAACCAGTCAGAGCTCAGCTTCAAACCAGAGCCCTTAGCAACCAGTCAGAGCTCAGCTTCAAACCAGAGCCCTTAGCAACCAGTCAGAGCTCAGCTTCAAACCAGAGCCCTTGGCAACCAGTCAGAGCTCAGCTTCAAACCAGAGCCCTTGGCAACCAGTCAGAGCTCAGCTTCAAACCAGAGCCCTTGGCAACCAGTCAGAGCTCAGCTTCAAACCAGAGCCCTTGGCAACCAGTCAGAGCTCAGCTTCAAACCAGAGCCCTTGGCAACCAGTCAGAGCTCAGCTTCAAACCAGAGCCCTTGGCAACCAGTCAGCTCTCAGCTTCAAACCAGAGCCCTTGGCAACCAGTCAGATCTCAGCTTCAAACCAGAGCCCTTGGCAACCAGTCAGCTCTCAGCTTCAAACCAGAGCCCTTAGCAACCAGTCAGAGCTCAGTTGTTTTTTTTTTTTTTTTTTTTTCCAGAGCACTACATGAAGAGAAAGCCGAGCTCTGATTGGTTGTTATGGGCAGCAAATACAGTCTTACTGTTAGGCCGTTTTCATATATGAGGCCCAATGTCTGGACCACTCGGCGGAGTTGGTCACTTAGAATATCCAGATACACTTCGACTGTTACTTTACCTCCAAGGGCGACTATCGGACCCCAAAGATTTTCATGATATCACACCCTAAACCATACAGGAATTCACGCCAGGCTCAATAGGTTTAAAGGGGTTTTCCAGGTTACAAATCTAAAAAACAAAATAAAGATTCTGTAGTCGCTGCTGTTCTGGTGCAGCTGGTGGTGTCCCATAATCAACTCTGTACACATACTGATACAGGCAAAGCTGTCAATGATTGTATGGTTGTGGAGTCAGCAGGAATTCCGTTGTCTCTTAAGGAGTCCTGTTAGGATTTACTCTGCATTTTACTCAGAAATCCTGCTCCAAATCATATAACCCTATATATCCCAGAGCTCAGCTCCTCTCCTCTATAATATAACCCTATATATCACAGAGCTCAGCTCCTCTCCCTCTATCATATAACCCTATATATCACCAAGCTCAGCTTCTCTCCTCTATCATATAACCCTATATATCACCGAGCTCAGCTCCTCTATCATATAACCCTATATATCACCGAGCTCAGCTCCTCTATCATATAACCCTATATATCACCGAGCTTAGCTCCTCTCCTCTATCATATAACCCTATATATTACCGAGCTCAGCTCCTCTCTCTCTATCATATAACCCTATATATCACAGAGCTCAGCTTCTATACCCTATCATATAATCCTATATATCACAGAGCTCAGCTTCTCTCTCTCTATCATATAACCCTATATATCACAGAGCTCAGCTCCGCTCCTCTATCATATAACCCTATATATCACAGAGCTCAGCGTCTCTCTCTTTCACATCCTGCTCTCAGGTATGACACCATAAACCACCTTGGTTTCCCTTTAAGTAACAAATGAAAGCAAAACTGTCTGCATAGTCTGATCGGTTCGGAGAAACTGTGTTTCCCTCTTATGCAAGAAAAAATGAAAACTGAGCTGGATCCAGGTTTATTGTAATGAAGCTGAAGTATAATGGATTCCGCATTAATATACTGTTTCTGATTTCCTCCCCAGACAAATCTTCCCATCTTTAAACTGAAGGACTCCACTGTCAGTAGGCGATACAGTGACTTTGAGTGGTTAAAGAATGAACTGGAGCGAGACAGCAAGGTGAGCAGTGCTTCTCATCACAGCGCTTGGTGGAACATTGAAAGAAGCTGCAAAGTTCACATTACAGGACGTCTGTCAGCTCTTTTTACTCGAACAACACTAAATTGTTCAAGCTTAAACTTGCGTCACTTGCCCTTCGTACCTTTATCTGAGAAAATGTAGTTTAGTCTGTCATGTTCCTTATGCCCCGTCCTGGGGGCATCTGATTTTAAGCATAAAAGTGTCTAAGGGATTAATCTAATCTCTTTATACCCACATTATCTGTCCAAAGGGTTGTTCACATCATGCTTTTACTCCCACTTAATCTGTTGCTATATGGAGGGGAGGAAGTGTCTAAGTGAGTGAGCAGGGCAAAGAAATTTGCCACTTGCAGTGGGTACGGAAAGTATTCACGCCCCTTTTAAATTTTTCACTCTGTTTCATTGCAGCCATTTGGTAAGATCCAAAAAGTTCATTTTTTGCTCATTAATGTACACTGCACCCCGCCCCCCATCTTGAAAGAAAAAAAAAAAACAGAAATGTAGATATTTTTGCAAAGTTATTAAACAAGAAAAACTGAAATATCACATGGTCTTAAAGGAGTTGTCTCCCTTCAGAGTTTCAGAGAATGCATGAATGAAAAACTCTGTCACTTCCTGGTTCAGACTGACTCATTTGCATACAGCTCCATGCTTGTACAGCTCCTTGCTTTGCTGTGCTTTCAGATGCTAATTAGATCAGATTAGCTTCTCAAACTACTAACAGGACTTCTTATCTGATCCCCAAAACAAAAGCCCTAATTACAGTTCTGTTTATTTTACATAAATCAAGCTTTTTACTGCTGAGCAGCACAGGACACTGCCTCAACCTGTGTGATGATGTCACTCACTGTTATCTCATTGAACAAACAGCAGGGGGAGAATTGTTTACAGGTCTGTTACTGAGGGAACTGAAATAGCCAGGGAGTTCATAAATTCACTTGTATCTCCTTAGGGAAAACAGAGGAACAAAGCAATATATTTGGAAAATGTCTTTATTTTGTGTTCCCTACAATTTGAAAGCTATTCTTTGTAGGGAGACAACCCCTTTAAGTATTCAGACCCTTTGCTCAGTATTGAGTAGGACCATCCTTTTGAGCTAGTACAGCCATGAGTCTTCTTGGGAATGTTGCAACAAGTTTTTCACACCTGGATTTGGGGATCCTCTGCCATTCTTCCTTGCAGATCCACTCCAGTTCCCTCAGATTGGATGGTGAGCGTTGGTGACAGCCATTTTCAAGTCTCTCCAGAGATGCTCAATTGGGTTTAGGTCAGGGCTCTGGCTGGGCCAGTCAAGAATGGTCACAGAGTTGTCCTGAAGCCACTGCTTTGTTATTTTAGCTGTGTGCTTAGGGTCATTGTCTTGTTGGAAGAAGAACCTTCGGCCCAGTCTGAGGTCCAGAGCGTCTGGAAGAGGTTTTTATCCAGGATATCTCTGTACTTGGCCACATTCATCTTTCCTTCAATTGCAACCAGTCGTCCTGTCCCTGCAGCTGAAAAAAACCCCCATAGAATGATGCTGCCACCAACATGTGTCACTGTTGGGATTGTATTGGGCAGGTGATGAGCAGGGCCTGGTTTTCTCCACCGCTAATAATTAACACCAAAAAGTTCAATCTTTGTCTCATCAGACCAGAGAATCTTATTTCTTATAGTCTAGGATCCTTCATGTGTTTTTTGGAAACTGTATGTGGCTTTCATATGTCTTGCACTGAGGAGAGGCTTCTGTCTGTGGCTTTCATATGTCTTGCACTGAGGAGAGGCTTCCGTCGGCCGCACTCTGCTATAAAGCCCCGACTGGTGGAGGCTGCAGTGATAGTTGACTTTCTGGAACTTTCTCCCATTTCCCTACTGCATCTCTGGAGCTCAGCCACAGTGATCTTGGGGTTCTTCTTTACCTCTTTCACCAAGGCGCTTCTCCCACGATTGCTTAGTTTGGCTGGACGGCCGGGTTGAGGAAGAGTTGGGGTCGTCTCAAACTTCTTCCATTTAAGGATTATGGAGGCCACTGTGCTCTCAGGAACCTTGGAAATTATTTTGTAACCTTGGCCAGATCTGTGCCTTCCCACAATTCCGTCTCTGAGCTACTTGGGCAGTTCCTTAGACCTCATGATTCTCATGTACTCTGACATTCACTGTGAGCTCTTATATATACAGGTGTGTGCCTTTCCTAATTGAGTCCAATCAGTTTAATTAAACACAGCTGGACTCCAATGAAGGAGTAGAACCATCTCAAGGAGGATCAGAAGGAAATGGACACCATGTGAGTTAAATAGGAGTATGCAACCACAGGGTCTGAAAACTTAAGACCATGTGATATTTCAGTTTTTCTTGTTTAATAAATTTGCAAAAATATCTTTTTTTTTTTATTTTCTTTCAAGATGGGGAGGGGGGGCAGAGTGCACATAAATGAACTTTTTGTATCCTACCAAATGGCTGCAATGAAAGAGAGAGTGAAAAATTTAAAGGGGTCGGAATAATTTCCGTATCCACTGTATCTAACAAAAAAGGGATAAGACCTCCATAGCAGAGTAATGCACCATGACAGCGGTGTCTCAAGAGTCCAGGTAGAAGCTGCTAAATGTGACTGTGGGGCTGCTTAGACTTCTCACTGTGCGCCTTTACACTGGGATGTGATGTAGTCTTCTCTCGGGAGACCTCTCCACGTATACCTGCGTCAGAAGGTTTACAGCGTGATGTAAACACCCTTTTCATTCAACTAATATTTGCCTATATGTGAAGGGGATATGAAGTATTGTCATTCCCCTGTGTGAGGAATGGGCTAAAGCCCTGGGATTCCATACACAGGTGATGTACTATACCATTGCTACAGGACTCCTTAACGGATATATATATATATATAATATATTATATATATATATATATATATATATATATATATAATATATATATATATATATATATACAGATTAATTGCCCTTCTTTTTTTTTTTTTTTTTTTCTTTTTTTTTTAAATCAGATAATTTTTATTAAACAATGCAGATACAGAATAGAACGTCTTTTACCATTATTTCTTACATCAGGATACATACATAAACAATCATTTTGCTTTTTAGATAAAAAACACTAAGAGTATATGAATATGTCCATACCATATATCTTGATATGTGCTTTCAGCAGTATTAGCACAACCATAAACAAACCCCGACCATCCCACCCATACCCACCAAACCAAGAGCAGTACCCATGATTTTTTTAGCAACTTTTAATCAAGGACAGAAGTCACTTTGCCAACAGTGTCTACTCCTTTTGTTCAACTAACAGTAATAGGAATGGACAATGCTCCCATTCCTTGCGCCAATGCTGAATTATGTAGCAGTAAGGAACGAGAAGCAAACCTGGGAATTGAGCCAAGGGCTCCATATACCTTCATATTTTCTCAAGCATTTCTTTTAAGTATACGCCCCTCTCCAATCTGATGACATTATTTATTTGTTTATGTATTGGGTTTTATGGTTGGTGGAGAAGACTGAATCCATCTAAAGGCAATTAACTTTCTGGCCATATATAACATTCGGGAATTGCTAATTATTTGTTCCACATCAAATACTATATATTCTAAATATCCAAGTACACAGTGCAGTGGGTCTAGAGGGATATCAATTTTATGAACTTTGCAAAATTAAACTGGATAACCTCTTTCCCAGAAGTTGCCCAATTCCCTGCACTCCCATATCATGTGCAAAAGCTGGGCCTCTTCCATTTCACAGCGGGGGCAACTGGAGTCCGACCTAATCCCCCCTTTGAATACCTGGAAAGCAGTATTATAACCCCTGTGCAACAACATAAGCTGTGAATATCTTTTTGCCTCACTTAAAGGAGTTGTCTCTCTTCAGAGTTTCAGAGAATGCATGAATGAAATACTCTGTCACTTCCTGGTTCAGACTGACTCATTTGCATACAGCTCCATGCTTGTACAGCTCCATGCATTGCTGTGCTTTCAGATGCTAATTAGATCAGATTAGCTTCTCAAACTACTAACAGGACTTCTTATCTGATCCCCAAAACAAAAGCACTAATTACAGTTCTGTTTATTTTACATAAATCAAGCTTTTTACTGCTGAGCAGCACAGGACACTGCCTCCACCTGTGTGATGATGTCACTCACTGTTATCTCATTGAACAAACAGCAGGGGGAGAATTGTTTACAGGTCAGTTACTGAGGGAACTGAAATAGCCAGGGAGGTCATAAATTCACTTGTATCTCCTTAGGGAAAACAGAGGAACAAAGCAATATATTTGGAAAATGTCTTTATTTTGTGTTCCCTACGATTTGAAAGCTATTCTTTGTAGCGAGACAATCCCTTTAATGACACCAATCTCGCAAGGCTTAAAACACTATCCCATTGTTCTGTACTAATGGGGCCAACGTCAGTCTCCCATTTCACTTTAATCGGAAGCTGTTGATTATAAATATACTCCTCCGCCAAGTAACTATTCGAAATTAATCCCTTCGTGGACTGTGCTCCACAAACTAAATTTATTAGGGGAGCAGATTTGATGGACAGATCCACTTGTGAAGCTTGACTCTGAACCGCATGCCTCAACTGCAAATATTGGTAAAAGACTTGGCGCGGTAGGTCAAACTTTTCCTGCAGCTGAGTAAAACTCAACATTTCCGAACCATCTAAAATTTGGGATAACAAGACGATACCAACTGCATTCCATCTCTTAAAGTCAGTCAATTTGCACATTTCTGGAAGCTTGCGATTGAACCATAGCGAGGTATATTTGGTAAATGAGGTATACCCCAAAAGATCCTTGCCTCTATCCCACACCTTAATTTCAGAGTAGGAAGATCTGAAGAATTCAGTTCCGCTTTGTCAGCATCCAGCATACAACTCAAATGCGGCCATGAGCTTCTAGTTGCTAGCAACTTGCCTACTGGACCCATCCCTTCCCTAGCATCCCACCCTGCAAAATGCTTTCCATTGTGAGGCTATAAAGTAGAGCCAAGTGTTCGGGATAGCAAGTCCTCCTCTATCCTTTTCTCTTTGCAAAAAATTTAATCCAATCCTGGCATGCCCTTTTTCCAAAGTAACTCTCTGAAGAGTCGGTGTATTTTATTAAAGATATTTAAAGGGACCCAAATTGGGGAGTTATGCATAATGTAGAGAATCTGTGGCATAGCAATCATTTTAATTAGATTTCCTCTACCTATAACTGATAAAGGCAGCTTACACCATGCATTTATCTGATTGGCCAATCTGCTAAGTAGGGGGAGCACGTTGTGGGCAATATAATCTTGCGGGCGGGAAGTGATTATTATTCCTAAGTATTTGAATGATGTTACTATCTGTAGCTGAGATTCCTGACCTATACTTCCTTCAGGGAGAGGATCCAAGGGCAATAATGTAGACTTGTCCCAATTAATTCTTAAACTCGACCAAACTCCTCTATGTAGGACAGGATTGGTTCCAGAGAAGAAGTTACATTCCCCACATAAAGAAGCATGTCGTCCGCATAGAGAGAAATTCTCTCCTCCATAGTCCCATGTTTGAACCCTGTAATGTCCCTTGCATTTCTGATAACACAAGGTAGGGGCTCAATGGCCAAGGCATCCTTATCTGGCTTAAGTATCAGTAGATTACTTGCCCTTCTATGATGGTTGTATATCTCTGCGGGCAGGGGCATGGCCGATACAGGGCTGGGCACCTGCCACAGCTGCTAGGATTGGAGAGAAACCTGGTGAGTTAACCCATTAAAAGCAATATCGAAGCGGTGAGACAGTGGGGGCTCACTGTGTCAGACCCCTGGCTATTTTTGTGGTATGGGGGGTCCTATGATGGGACCTGATAGGGCGTCTGTCCGCGTAAGAGTATTTTTCGCGCACAGCATTTTTTTTTATTTTTTTTTTTATTATAAAGAAACATGACTGCACTTTTTTTTTTTTTTTTGATCCATTGCCAGGGGTGAGCAGATGTCCTTTCTCTGTATATCTGTATATTTCCTTTTCTGTTTGTATCCGCCCCTGACTGAAAAATTGCAGTGGCGTCTTTGCAAAAAAGACTGTGTGAGAAAGTACCCTTTGACTAATGAGTATACTCCAGGGTGTAATAGGAGCAGTAATATGGCAGACTGGAGGGTGGGAATTAAAGGGGTTGTCTCACTACATTGACTCATCTCAGTCCTGTTTTCTTGGTTTCATATTGAATTCAGGGACGTTTTTACTAGGCTGCAGTAGAAGCCAGGTCTGTAGCTATAGCAACCAGTGCTGGCAGCCTATCAGGAGAGATTGAACAGATCTGTAGCTCTAGCGACCTGAGGAGCTGATGCAGCCCATACAAGAGGGGATATCTAGGAATAGGTAGGACACTGGTAATGGAAATATATTGCAAAGTGACTTGTTTTTGTAAGATCTTTTAACATAAAAAGCAGCAATCCTTGTAGTGAGACAACCCCTTTAAGGGTGCGTCCACACAGCAGTATGAAAATACCATCCGGATTCTGATTAAAGAATTCGGCCGGTATTTTGACATCTTGTATGTGGTTTTGGGGGAAGGTTCTGTCCGCGGTTTTCAGATTCGCCTGTCCCCCACAACCACTGACATGTTCATCTCCTGCCTGAAAACGGTGCTGGCAGCCTATCAGGAGAGATGAACAGGTCTGTAGCTATAGCGACCTGAGGAGCTGATGCAGCCCATACAAGAGGAGATATCTAGGAATAGGTAGGACACTGTTAATGGACACACATTGCAAAGTGACTTGTTTTTGCAAGATTTTTAACCCCTTAAGCCGAACGCCTGAAAAGTAGTTAATGACCAGAATATTTTTTTTGTTTTTGCCTCCTTGCGTTTCAACAGTTGTAACTTTTTTATTTTTTTCAATGACGCAATTGTAAGAGGCCTCGTTTTATTCGAGAGGAGTTTTACTTTATGGGGGAATAGTTTAAGTTCACTTATAAATAATTGCAGAATTTTTTTTTTTTTTTTTAAATATATATTTTTTACATCATTCACATTTCACACTTAACGTGTTAGATTAATTCTACAGGTTATTACGGTCGTGTGGATACCAAATATGTGTAGGGTTTTTTTGTGCGTGTAATGTATGCACAATTATTTTTTATTTAAAAATTTTTTTTAGTCCCATGAAGGGATAACATTTTTTTTTTTTTTTTTTTTTTTTTTTTACACTTAGTAATAGCATATTCATATATGCTAATACATTGTAATCTGTCAGTCTGACACAGGCAGTGATCAGGATAGCACACACTCTGCCCGGATCGCTGGCTTCTTACACAGACAGCCCTGGGGCTACTCTAGGTCCCCAGGGCTGACTGGGAGGCCGTTCCCCGGGCTTTGTCCGGTCACTGGGCACCTATCGGGTGATGGAGGGGGCTTTTTTTTAGGGTATGTTCACACGATGTATTGCGGTGTGTACTGTGTGCACCGCAATACACTGGATGTTTTAGAAGTACGCGCTGGCCAGAGCTTGCTTTTAAAGCGGGGGGAGGAGGGGCATTCACTTCTGTTATCCCTGGTAAGAGGTGACATGTCACTACTTTCCTCATGGCGTTCAATACACGCCAGGGAAGGCAATTCATAGCTTTCTATGAGAATGGGTGAGGCACGTTTTGGACGTATTGCAGCGCAATTGCGCGTTGAAATATGCCCTGCAGTTATGCCGTGTGAACGTACCCTTACTCTATGCTCCTTCTAAAGACGCTGCCATTGCTTTCAGCTGCTGCATCTAAAGGAATAAATGGTGAAGGTGGCATGCAGCGTCTGCAGGCTTTGTTGCACAGCTTTCAGCTGCCATGAGTGACCATAGGAATAATCTCCTGGTGTAGACGGTAATGCAATGGGCAACCACCACGTATGGAGTGAGCTTCGCTCCAGGGTCGGCTCCATAAGGGTTAAATTCCTACATAGAACTTGTGCATCTCAATTCTTCCTCTATTGCATAAGAAAATCTACAATCTCAAATCTGTTGTGTATAAAAAGCAAATGTAAAAAAAAAACCCCCTGTCTATTTTCAGTACAAGTCTTAAAGGGGTTTTGCCACGATGTAATGTTGACGTGGGAACCTCCAAAATGGGTATTTAATCACTTTTCTAAATATATTTGATTACAAAAAGTGAAGCCTGTGAGAGCTACAACATTGCTCAGTCCCCCTTAGTTTCCTGAAAGTTTACATTAGACACGACCAGGACACTGACAGGAGCTGATCTGGCCGCGCTTGGGTGTTTGCAATTCTTATCCGATGACCGGGAACATGAAGGAGCTTGCAAGGGGCTGGGGAGAAAGTGCAGTGTATGAGGTTGTCTGCTGTATTGAGAATCCACTGGTTGTAATGTAATTTTTTGAGTAAACATTGCAGACGCTCCCTTCTTCCTCGCTCTCTGCTCACCCCCTCCCTCTCACCCTTGCAGCCGTTCATGACTCAGCATGCTTTGTTTATATTCTCTCCTGAGCAGATGAGAGGTAAGGAACTCACTTCGTGGAAAAAACCCTTTAAGTGTGTTGATTTTGTTTCCTACAGATTGTAGTCCCTCCATTGCCGGGCAAAGCATTGAAGAGACAGCTTCCATTCCGTTCGGACGAGGGTATATTTGAAGAGTCCTTCATTGAAGAGCGACGGCAAGGACTGGAGCAGTTTATTAATAAGTAATATATGGATTTTAATGACCGTGGTTAGCGATGAGTAGAAGATGAAGTGTCTTCAATGAAAGGCAGTTTACAAGACCCCCAGACATAACATTTTTATGTACAGTGCTCCCTAAAGTCTCCGTGTCCCCTTGATGCATAGTTTTCCCATACAATGCTCTTCCCTTTGACATTGTATCTGGCAACCCCACTCCTCCCACCATGTCACAGACCCTGCGGATGTGGGGCGCATGCGATTGACTGTTATATGTAAGGACTTGTATCTGGATTAGTGATCTGCTTCACTTTCTTTATCATTTTACATTCTCTTGGGGGACATTTGGGGCAGTCAAAACCAATTTCCAGTTTTCCATCGCGTTATGGTTTCTGCATACGAGGGTTGTCCCAGAACCAATTAAGATTGCATGTTACATAGTTAGTACGGTTGAAAAAAGACATATGGCCATCAAGTTCCACCAAGGGTGGGGAAAATGTGGGTGAAGGGAGGGACAGAGGAGTTTAAAGGGGATGTATCGCTTCATCAGTTGGGCTGTTCTCTTGAAGCTTGATGCTCTCACTTCCTGAAATTTAGGGGCGTTTCTTCCCCTCCCAGCTGGGTGTTTCTTAAAGGGGTTTTGCCACGATGTAATGTTGACGTGGGATCCTCCAAAATGGGTATTTAATCACTTTTCTAAATATATGTGATTAAAAATATTGCAGCCTGAGAGAGCTACAGGCTGCCTTACCTGCACTTACTTAAAAGCTTGCACTAGATACGACCTGACGAGCTGCTGGCCGGGCTTGCGCAGATCACACTTCTTATCTGATGAGAGGGAGCTGAAGGCACCGGGTAGAAATATGTTTTCTTTTGTATACAGAATCCACTAGTTGTAGTGTGAATAAACTGAGTAGATCCCCGCTTTATCTGATGACAGAGAACATGAAGGAGCTTTCAAGCTGCTGTGGAGAAAAGTGTTGTCTTTTGTATACAGATTTCCACTAGTTTTAGTTTTTTTATTTGAGTGAACAATTTTACAAAAGATCCCTTAATCAGCCTGGGGGAGTTCCCCCCCCCCCCCCCCCCCCCTCCCTTCCCCGAATCGCGTCACTATAACTTTTTGATTAAATTTCAAAATTTTAAAAAAATATCCAACCCCTTTTCCCCCAGAATCCTGGGCCCCTATAACTTTTTAAATTATTACAAAAGAAATGTATCCAAACCTTTTTCCAAATCCTGGTTTACTATAACTTTTATAAATTAAATTTCATTAGAAATGTAAACCAACCCTTCCCAGAATCCTGGTCATAAAACTTGTTTTAATTTTTTTACACTAGAAAAAGTCCCCCCGACCCTTTTCCGAATCCTGGGCACTATAACATGTTTATATAATTAAAATCCAAAATGTATCCAACCCTTCTCCAGAATTTCCCGGTCACAAAAAACTTGTTATATTATTAAAACTCCAGAAATGTAACCAGACCCTTCTCCAAATCCCGGGCACAAAAACCTTTTTTTATTATTACATCTAGAAATGTATCCCCAAAACCCCCCTCCAGAAAAACCCGGGCCTATAAATTTTTGGTTTTTTTAAAACAAAAAATGTTTCCAGAACCCCCTTTTCCCCAAAACCGGGGCACTATAACTTGTTCTATTTTTACTTTTAAAAAAAGTAAACCAGACCCATCCCAGATCCCGGGCACTAAAACTTAAAAAAGGGTTTTAAACATCTAGAAAATTGTCCAGACCCATTTAAACTCTGTTAGTAAATTCACCGGGAAAAGTTCCTCTGGCAGAGAGTTCTACAGTCTCATGCCTTACAGCAAAGAACCCTTTTATGTTTTGTAGAAACTTTTTTTCCTTAACATAGAGGACCCCCCCTTTGTTCTAGATACAGCCGGGGTATAAATAAATTTTTGGGAAGATCTCATAGACCTTTTAAAAAATTTGTTTCAATTTTTATTCCCCCCGAACCCGTTTTTTTAAAAACTTAATAACCCTAATTCTTCTAATCCTTCTGGGTGTTGTAGTCCACCCAGTCCAGTGAAATGGCTATGACTTTGTCCTCTCATTTTGCTTCTTCTCAGGCTATGGGGAGCAGGGAGGTGGGCACACATAAGGAAAGCATCTGTTGTATGCTTCTCCTCACAAAGGGTTTTTCAACAACATAAAACACAAGACTTTTACCCCTTGAGCCAAAGCAAAAAGGTTTGTGTTTAATGACGGCAAGCAGAGATCGTAAAAACTGTGACAAATCACGACTGAAAGTAGTAACGTGTATACAATTAATAACCTTTACTTGCTGAACACATATTAAAGCATATAATAAATGCTGTATAATAGATCAGTGGTTCCCTGAACCAGTTCAAAGTGTTCCTGTGGCAGAATCACCATATGGTCTCATCTGTGATTCCCCCTCAGACACAAGGGAGCAGTAGGTGTGACGTCTACACAGTAATACGGGTCTGCTATAAAGTACACTCACCGGCCACTTTATTAGGTACACCTGTCCAACTGCTCGTTAACACTTAATTTCTAATCAGCCAATCACATGGTGGCAACTCAGTGCATTTAGGCATGTAGACATGGTCGAGACAATCTCCTGCAGTTCAAACCGAGCATCAGTATGGGGAAAGAAAGGTGATTGAGTGCCTTTGAACGTGGCATGGTTGTTGGTGCCAGAAGGGCTGGTCTGAGTATTTCAGAAACTGCTGATCTCCTGGGATTTTCATGCACAACCATCTCTAGGGTTTACAGAGAATGGTCCGAAAAAGAAAAAACATCCAGTGAGCGGCAGTCCTGTGGGCGGAAATGCCTTGTTGATGCCAGAGGTCAAAGGAGAATGGGCAGACTGGTTTGAGCTGATAGAAAGGCAACAGTGACTCAAATAGCCACCCGTTACAACCAAGGTAGGCAGAAGAGCATCTCTGAACGCACAGTACGGCGAACTTTGAGGCAGATGGGCTACAGCAGCAGAAGACCACACCGGGTGCCACTCCTTTCAGCTAAGAACAGGAAACTGAGGCTCCAATTTGCCCAAGCTCATCGAAATTGGACAGTAGAAGATTGGAAAAACGTTGCCTGGTCTGATGAGTCTCGATTTCTGCTGCGACATTCGGATGGTAGGGTCAGAATTTGGCGTCAACAACATGAAAGCATGGATCCATCCTGCCTTGTATCAACGGTTCAGGCTGGTGGTGGTGGTGTCATGGTGTGGGGAATATTTTCTTGGCACTCTTTTGGGCCCCTATGGTACCAATTGAGCATCGTTGCAACACCTTGTGGAATCTATTCCACGAAGAATTGAGGCAGTTCTGAAGGCAAAAGGGGGTTGAACCCGTTACTAGCATGGTGTACCTAATAAAGTGGCCGGTGAGTGTAGTGTTGGAGGTATCTGTCAGGATACTGTGAAGGAAGGCGCCCCAGCAGATGCAATGACGACGCTGCCGCCAGCCCATAGCCATCATTATAAAAAAAGTAGACCTATTTTTAATATGTTTATTCTATGTACCTGATTTATATGTAGACCATGATTATGTGTCCTTCACAGAAAGGGTGTAAGTTTGACACATTGAGCACACTTCCCCCATACGACTCCGTTTGTACTATTGATCTCTATGGGCCAGGCACGGTTACCCGGAGTTACCCATTCTCTCCGTATGCTAACGGATACCTCCGCCGTGCTCAATACATGGTGCTAACCCAGCCTTAGGCTGGATCCACACATCACCAGACAACAACAGTTGGAGAGTCGACCGTTTTTCTTCAGATGCACGGCCTTGTTTTTTGCCATTTGTATTTGCAAAAACCGCGGTCTGTTCTTGTTTTTTGCCTCTGGCTCATACAGTCGATTGCATGGGAAACCGACGACAAAACTCAAACATCGGCATGTTTTCCTGCACATGCCGGCACCAGAAAACGAGCAGAAAAAAAGCCCGCCTGTGTAGACTACAGGTCGTTTTCTCTCACAGTCTTTGGACATGGAAATTGGTTGCATTTTCCGCGGTTTTAGAATCCTAAAACTGCTGAAAATATGATCGTTTTTGTGTGCTGTTTAGACATAGCCTTAGTGCTTGTCCCCACAGCAGGGTTTTTGGTCCGTTTTTCCGACTGTTTGCGGTTTTAGAAACAGTCTGAAAACCTGCAAGCAACTCTCCCCCATAGACTTCAATGGAAAAACAGTTCAGCATTCCCCACTGAACGGTTTTTCTGCCGGGCGGTTTTTCACATCGCCGGCGGTCCGCAAAACTTAGAACATGTTGATTCTTCTGCTCGGTTTCCAAAAGGAAAATTAACATTGGAGTCCATGTCAACTGCTCAGAAAGTGAGTGCGTGGTTTTAGGTTTTTGCAGAAAAAAAAAAGTGAAGAATGATCCCACCTATAGTGGTTGTGTTTTTGCAGGTCTTTTTGCACTTAACACTGGAAGGTCCTGCAAAGCACTTCAGTGTGAACGAGAGTCTATAGATCCTCTTTTTAGCCTGAACTAACCAAATTTGTATGCTGTTAACATGTACATGTGCTTAAAGTGAAAAAGTTGGCCTTTGTGCATCATTGTTGGAGATGAAAAAAAAAAAAAATCACATGGTTTCTTGCACCAATCAGGAATACTTTTGTACTCGGTACACTTTTCTGCTTGAAAATCAGTCCAAAAACTGCTGGGAAAACCGGGTCAAAAACAGTCCAAAAACCGGTTGTAATGAACGGTTCTGCTGGGGTCAAAACAGAGCTGTTTTTGTCCTTTGCCATGTGAACGCACCTTTATTACAAACTGTAAACTAAGGCTGCGTCCCAACAGCAATGGACAAATACTGGTCGGTTTATCCGACTGGTATTTGTCCGGTTTGTGGGCCGTGCACACGGCCGCGGGGGATGGTGGGGGGGGGAGGCTTTTCTCCGCGATGAGCCCTTCACATTCACTTGCACATATTCCACCCGAGAACTGGACGGAAGAATGTGCAAGCACAATGTTCTTTGGGCGGAAAACCCATGCAGTGGGGACTGCTGCACGGGTTTTCCATAGAGCCCATTGTACTCCTTTTCGCCGGTTTTTCAGACGGTCTGCAAAACCGCAAACCCTCTGAAAAACCGGCCGCAAACCCGTGCGGACATGCGCTAAGGCGGTGTAGTCTGGTCCTCCACGCATACTCGCTGTCTTTACGTTCTAGAAAAGACCATATGCCTTTCAGTTTTCTGCATCTTGTAATGTCTTCTCTCTTCTTTTGCAGGATCGCCGGACACCCCCTTGCTCAGAACGAGCGTTGTCTGCACATGTTTCTGCAGGACGAAACAATCGATAGAAATTACGTGCCAGGCAAAGTACGCCAGTGAAAGTTCTAGGCACGTCCAACTCGTCCTCGCCCCTCACGCACCATTGCCTGCTAAATTACATTTATTTTTACACTAAGTCTCCAATTGTCCCCTGTTTTTTCAAGAGCCCTTTCTGTCCTTCATGAGGCTTTCCTGTGTGTTACCTGTTTACATCACTGTCCTCCTCTTTGAATCTTCCACTGTTCATTTCCATTCTCTCCCTTGCCTGGCGTTGGGGAGGTGTTCATCCTGGCCTCCATCCTCCTAATTGTTGGCTCTGGAGAAGTCCAGGCTATACTGATAGGTCATTCCCCTTCTTTCTGCTGAATATTCAGAGGAGCCACCATCAAACCTACTTCTGTTTCCAGTGAATGTTCATAAACGCCCTGGAGTGCGATTTTTCAAATGGAAAACTTTTTCTTCCCTTTTGCTAGTCCATGACTGGCAGATATTTTAATACAGTCTGTAACTTGTGCCCTAGGTCTTGGAGTGATCAAGCAAGTGTCCACTCCCCGCCCTCCCTGATCATCAACCACAAGCGTGCTGCCTATTAACGCTCGAAATCCAGACCTCCGATAAAGTCCAGGCGTCTATCTCCTGCATAGCACAGCAAAAACGTGTCCCGTCTGATATGCAAGTGGTTGTAACCGATCACACCCGGAGTCCAGTACATTTTCACTAATTGACTATTACATGCTACAGTGAGTGGCGAATGCATCACTACATGGAAGATACTGTGGGAAAAGACGCGTCTGGGCCGGTGCCGTTTTATTTCCGACCTTATTGAGCTTACAGCATTGTGTTCTGTTTGGGAATCTATACATTATCAGTATCCTACAGGAGTGTCGTTTAACAGATCTGGACATGGGTGTGTTAAAGATGGCCGTCATCAAACCACCCTTCATTGCTTAGCCACGTATGTAGGGAACGCCCTTGTGCTTAGGTGTAGGGGAGGGGGAGCATATTTATTGAGGATCAGCTTTGCAGTTGGGGGGTCATGGTGACTCTTGGTTAAATGTTAAATTAGAGGTGTCATAGCCGACACTGTGACCTCCTGCATGTGCTGACCAGTTATAACACACTCAGACCTGGGCTTATAAGCAACTTTGCTGCCTGTGTCCTTGTGCTGGAGACCATGTCTGTGTATATAAATATCTATATCTGATATTTTGGCTGCGCGTTGTCACTGCTTCTACTGTTTTACTTATTATTGAGTTATACATGGAAAAAATGCAAAATATTTCATCCAAAGACCTCTTCCTTTGCCAATAATTAGTGTGCCATCTTGCAATTAAAGGGGTTGTCTCACTACATTGATTCATGTTACCACAGTCCTGTTTTCTTGGTTTCACTCTGAATTCAGGGGCGTGTTTACTGGCTTCTACTAGGCTGCAGTAGAAGTCAGGTCTGTAGCTATAGCAACCAGCGCTGGCAGTCTATCGGGAGAGATGAAACAGGTCTGTAGCTATAGTGACAGGAGGAGCTGATGCAGCACATACAAGAGGGGATATCTAGGAATAGGTAGGACACTGTTAATGGACACATATTGCAAAGTGACTTGTTTTTGCAAGATCTTTAACATAAAAAGCAGCAATCCTTGTAGTGAGACAACCCCTTTATTGTTTTGCACCCCCCTTGGATGTTTTAGCCAGTACAGGGGATGTATTAGCATTTTGCTTCTTTTTTTTTTTTGTCTTATTTTTTTTCTAGACCATGACTACTTCTAACCAAATGCAAAACCATCCACCCAAGCTTAAAATATACCGATCCTGTGGAAGTGCCAAAGTGCATACAATAGGAATATACTTTTATCTATTCTTCATAGGTTTACAAGAAAACCTTTATACAAACAAATTCCAATATCAGCAGCACTCTACTAACACTAAAATAGAATATAAAAAAAACTATCAAAAGAACATAGGAATTTTTGGAACAGCATTTCTGCTACTTAGGATACATGTAACATTTTTGAGGTTCTTAGTTCACATTTTTGATAAAAACCGCTTAAGCCCACCTCCAATCAGCAAGGGGACCTCAATACAGATGGGAACCTACTCTATTACCTCTCTTTGTGCCTGTCCAGACCTCCACATTTCAGGAAGAGAAGGTTCCAGCTACAAGGTACTCTGCATTGATTTAAAAGCCTGTGCAGGTCGATGGAGTACAGGAAAACAAGAGGCGGCATCCGCTCCCCCATACAAACTAATATTTGGTCTGCACATCCAAAAAACTTTTTTGAAAAAAAATAAGCATAGGTGCACACTGGTGTGGCAGCAACATACAAGCACAAACCAATAGCAGCAGCACACTACTAGCACTAAAAACAATCAAAGAGAACATAGGAATTTTTGGAAATTAATTTCTGGTACTAAGAATACATGAAAAATTTTTGAGGTTCTTAATTCACATTTTTGATCAAAACCGCTTATTGAGGTGCCCTTGCTGTTTGGCAGGTGGGCTTAAAGGGGTTTTGCCAAGAAGTGATTTCCTGACCTAACAGGCTGATATTCTGATCTAAAGTCTTGAGAAAAGGGGCGTTGTGTTTAAAAAAACAAGTACCTCCTCTGTGATGTCATCGCTCCACCTCCCATGCAGGCTCCCAAGGCTGATACTTAGTCTCTGTAGTTGAGTAAACATTGTTTGGCTAATCCACAAGGGATAACTGTATTGTGCACAAGCTGTAGGGGTTTTGTTTCTCCCTCTTATCTGCTCAGGAGAGAAGATAAGTTCCAAGCAGGCAGCGTTCTTTTGTGGACTGCAAGGGTGGGGGCGTAGGGCTGAGCAGGGAGCCAGGGAACATCTGCATGTTTACTCAGATAATTACATTATAACCAGTGGATTCTCTATACAAAAGACACAGGCTCTTTTCTCCCACTCCCTTCAAAGCTCGTTCATGTGTCCTTCCATCAGATAAAACGTCCAAACAACACAAGCCCAGCCAGATCAGATCCTGGTCGTAGCTAATGTAAACACAGGCTTCACTTTTATTAATCACATATATTTAGAAAAGTGATTAAATACCCATTTTGGAGGATCCCACGTCAACATTAGATTGTGGCAAAACCCCTTTAAGCGGTTTTGATCAAAAATGTGAACTAAGAACCTTAAAAATGTTTCATGCATTCTAAATAGCAGAAATGCTTTTCCAAAAATTCCTCTGTGCCTTTTGATAGTTTTTTTTAGTGCTAGCAGTGTGCTGCTGATATTGGATTGTGTTTGTATTTTACAGGCACACCAGTGTGCACCTATGCTCATTTTTTTTTTTTCAAAAAAGTTTTTTCGATGTGCAGACCAAATATTGTTTTCGAAAACCTTTATACAGTGCATACATTTCAAGTATTGGTTGTTGTTGCTAATGGATCCCGGAAGGTCTGGTGATCATGAATGGAAATTGTACCGTTTCGATCACTTGACGACCTTAATCATACAGATCATGTTAAGGGATCAGAGGTACGATTTGGAATTGTAGTGGGTACATTATATGAAAAGTGATAGCAAAATTTGGATATAATTAGGGGCAGTAGAGGATAAAGCCGGTGGCCTGAAATGCTCCTAAATTTAAATGGGTTTTGCCACGAAGTAAAATTGACGTGGGAAGTTTGAAAATTAAATAATAAAATTTTCACCTTTCATTATTATTAAAAATTTTGCACTGTTTTTGTTTTAGCTGCTCTCTTAGTGATCCATTGTTTACAGCTCGTCTCCAGGGGATACGACCAGGGCTGTGAGCTTCTTAGTCCTGGTCGCACATGCTCAGACATCACCTCTCTTCTCAGGCAGCTACTGAGTGTTCAAACCCCGGGTGCTGTCACTCTACTCCCGTCCTCTGTGCTCCTTAGTAATTAGTCAAACAGTGTAAATAAATAAAAAAGAAACCTCGATGAGGTCTGTGCATTGGTAAAGAGGGAAATAAAATCCACAGGTTAAGTTTCTGCAGGGATTTGAACCAAGGTCTCTTGTGTTGTAAAGCAAAAATATTACCTCTGAGCTACAGTGTAGCTACTTACAATACTATACATAAACAGACCTTTCACTGGAGAGAGGAAAGGCCTGGTGATGTCATCCTGCTGGGTCACATGATAGGCAAATCAAACAAATGACACACGCCCCCTTCTGAGCACACAGAGCTGAAGAGCTGGATGCAGGAGGTATGAAATGAGATCGTGGCAAAACCCCTTTAAGCAGTACAAGGCGTGCTTACAGAGAGGTATTTGCAGAGAGTATTTTTGCATCAGTATCCGGAATGAAACCCTCAGAACGGAAAAACAAATATTGAAAATCCTTGTACCTTTTCTGTGTTTTTGGGCACATTCCTGTTTTTGTTTTACAAATACTGATGCAGCTCATTTTATCCACCTACAAATGAGTTGAAGGGGTAGTCTTACCATGCTGTTTGCCAGGGCCAGCTTCAGACTAAGGGCCGGTTCACACGGTTTATTCAAGCCGTAATTGCGGGACGGATTTTGCCCGCAATTACGGCTTGAATAAGGGGCGGGGGCGCTGCCCGCCGGCCCCATAGACCTCCATTATCCACGACACGTATCCCATCAGGATAATGTGCATGTCACTTTCTCCCCGCCCGGCGGATTCACCGAGCTGGCAGGAGGGACGGAATCCCTAGTTCTCTATGAGAACTGTCAATTACTGTAATGGCTGGGACGGATTCCAGCGCAGTACGGTGCGCAATACGGCTGCAATCCGAGCCCAAAATAAGCCGTGTGAACGGCCCTTAACACTTTGGTTCAGGCTGGGTGTGGTTTTACAGCAGTGACTAACATTTCAGTTGTGCCGCACCTAGCTGAGCCTGATAGAGGGACATTGGAAATGAAAGGCTGTTTAAAGCCAAAAACAGGAATGTGCCCAAAAACACAGAAGAGGTACAAGGATTTTCAATATTCTTTTTCCTTTCTCTAGGTTTCATTCCGGATACTGATGTAAAATGCTCTGTAAGCACGCCTTGTACTGCTTACATCTCAGCGCTTCAGGCCACCGGCTTCCGCTGCCCCTAATTATATCCAGATTTTGCTATCACTTTTCATATAGTGTACCCACTACAATTCCAATCATACCGCTGATCCCTTAATGTGATCTGTATGATAGGTCGTCAAGTGACTGAAACGGTACGACATCAATTCAAGGCTATGACTATACAGCAATGCTAAAATGCCTTTGGAATTTGGTATTTCACCATCGCCGTGGTTTTTTGCAGGGCTTTTGCGTTCGGTTTTCGGCTGAGCCTAATAGATTGAACTGTATAGACTCTGGTGTAATACGACGGATTATATAGAACGTGTTCAATAAACTGGTTTAGAAATCAGACAATAGAAAATCTACAACTCAAATTGAGGTCGGTAGCGATGGATTACAGTCCGATTTTTGCAGATTCTAAAGCCTGAATCCACTTAAGGGGCCGTTTACACGGCAGTGGACAAATACCGGCCGGTATTTGTCCGGTTGTGCGGCCGTCACGGCGTTTCTCCGCGATGAGCGGAGAACAGCCCTCCCATTGAGATGAACATGTTCCGTCCGGAAACCGGACGGAAGATTGTGCATGTTCAATGTTTTGTCGCCGGTCCAAAAACCCGTGCAGTGGGGACTGCTGCACAGGTTTTGCATAGAGCACAATTGTGCTCATTTTCGGCCGGTTTTTCAGGCGGTCTGAAAAACCGCAAACCGGCTGAAAAACCGGCCGAAAACCCATGCTGTGGGGAAATGCCCTAAAAATCCAACCAAAAACAGTGCTTTGTAGACTGGGCCCTAAGGGTTAAAGTTTGTCAGTAAGACAAACAAGTTACTGATATAACAGGGGGGTCATCATTCTGGCCGGGGCTACTAAAGCCTGCTAGCTCTGAAGCAAAATCAGAAAAACAATGTGTTTGTTAATAGTTTTAGTCCACCTTTACCTACATGTTTAACGTGAATCAATGTGGTCAGAGTTCCCCTTTAAGTGCACCCCCAATCCATTCCACACCAAACTCGCCGCCATCACTCATCACCATAGTCAAAAATGCCTTTAATCTTCCTAACACACAAATACACACTGCCCTCTTAGGGCTTGTTCACACAGGGATTTTGGATCCAACATATATCCAACAAGCAGCTGCGTGGCTGGATGCAGGAGCATCGCACCGTGCGTTTTTCGGACCAAGAATTGGCATGTCCATTCTTGGAATGGATCCGAAAGACGCAAGTAAACGTCCATCGGCGATCACTTGTCTGAACGCCGACGTATGTTTTCACAGAAAAAGCAGTGTTAATCACACTGCTCATTGTTAGATAAGTGTTTGGGTCCATTTAGGGTCCAACAGACGGATCCAAACATTTATCTAAAAACGTATGTTTACACGGACTCAACACGCCTTGTGAACATACCCTTAAAGGGGTTGTCTCTTCTCAAAGTTTCATAGGATGCATGAATGAAGTAATGCTGCTTTGCGCTGTCACTTCCTGGTCAAGCTGTCTGTAATTAGCATATGAGCTCTGTGTATTCAGATAAATCTCATGCTGTCAGGACCAGGGAAGCTTCTGAGTTAAAGTAAACCGTAGTAATTACTGGCTTTTGTCTGAAAGATCAGATAACAAACAAGCTCTCACTGTCGGAGTTCTGTGCTGCTGGACCTGTGTGATGACCTCAGTCCCTCCTATCAGATAGAAAAAACAGCAGCAGGGAGAAGTACACAGGTCGATCACTTGGGGAACCAGAGAGCGCACAGGTGGTGATAAAATCACTTGCAGCTCCTTAACAAAAAAAAATGAACAAAGCAATATATATGGAAAACCTCTTTACTTAGTGTTCCCAACATGTTGAAAGCTAATCTTTGGAGCGAGACAACCCTTTTAAGGGGCTGCAGGCGCCACAGCTAAGTAAATTGCAGAGCTAAAATGTAGCTTATATCCCATCGCCTCATAGGAGTCTCCTAGACAGAGATTAACCTACAGCGTGTAGACCAGAACTTTGCTAACCCTGCCATACTGGATGTAAGTATGGAATCGCTATAATGGAAGCAGATATTCAATAAGGTGTTTTCCTGAAACCAAAGCCTGAAAAAAAAAGAGAAGTGTCAAAGCTCGCTGATCATAAATACGGAAAGGGGTTTTGCCACGATGTAATGTTGACGTGGGATCCTCCAAAATGGGTATTTAATCACTTTTCTAAATATGTGATTACAAAAAGGGAAGCCTGTGAGAGCTACAGCATTTCTCAGTCCCCCTTAGTTTCCTGACAGTTTACATTAGACATGACCAGAGGAGCTAATCTGGCCAAACTTGAGTGTTTGCACTTCTTATCTGATAACAGGGAACATGAATGAGCTTTCAAGGGGCTGGGGATAAATGTGCAGTGTATGAGTCTGTCTGCTGTATAGAGAATCCACTGTTGTAATTTTATTATTTGAGTAAATTTGAGACGCTCCCTTCCTCCTCACTCTCTGTTCACCCCCTCACTCTCACCCCTGCAGCGTTCATGACTCAGCATGATTTGTTTATATTCTCACAAACAACACAGACTCAAGGCTTATACTTCAATGTGTAGTATTCACTTTACTTGTACTGGTAGCGTGGAGTGCGGACGCTCTATTGTCAGCTCATGCTGGATTCGTAACTATCTACATATAAGCTGATTTGCAGCTAAGTATTGCCCATAATTTCTTATGTATATGCGATTATAGACTCTATTGGGACCGTGTGGTCCAGAAGATATACAGCACACGTTTATAAGTACAAGTAAAGTGAATACTACACATTGAATTATAAGCCTTGAGTCTATGTTGTTTGTGAGCTGAAGGGGGAAGATTAAGGAGATTCCTCGACTGAGGCTATATTTGGGCAATACTGATAACTTGCAGCAAGTTGATTTGTGGCTAACTAGTGTGTCTTTTGTTGTTTATATTCTCCCCTGAGCTGGTAAGGAACTCACTTCATGGCAAAACCCCTTTAAGCAGGTTATTTAAAACGTGGAATATGATTGGGGGTATGTTTGATCCAGAAGATGAGCATCGTCCTCCAATTACTGCTCTGCTTAAAGGGGTTTTGCCAGGAAGCAAGTTCCTTATCTTCTTATCAGCACAGAGGAGAATATAAACAAATCATGCCGATTTGAGAGGTGAGAGGGAGGGGGTGAGCAGAAAGCAAGGAAGAAGGGAGCGTCTCAAAAGTTCACTCAAATACTATTACAACAGTGGATTCTCTATACAACAGACAGACTCATACACTGTACTTTCTCCTCAGCCCCTTGAAAGCTCATGCATTTTCCCTGTCATCAGATAAGAAGTGTTTCATGCAAGCGCCATCAGATCAGCTCCTGGGTCGTGGCTAATGTAAACTTTCAGGTAACTAAGGGGGACTGAGCAATGCTGTAGCTCTGAGTCTTCACTTTTTGTAATCACATATATTTAGAAAAGTGATTAAATACCCATTTTGGAGGATCCCACGTCAACATTACATCGTGGCAAAACCCCTTTAAGGCTTGGTTGCATTACTGCATGCATTTTTGTCTCCAGTGTGTAGAAAACACGTCTAAAAGACCTACAGTTAACTTTTTACGATATATATATATATATTTATAATAGGTGCTTTTGTACTTCTGATTTGAAACACAGGTGAGATTTGCGTTAATTAAAAGTGCACATATTTTATTTGGTGCTTGCATTTTTGAAGCACCATATCGATGGATACATTGACATAGACAACAGTGTTTATATACATAATATACTGGAGGTACAGGAAATGACAAATAAGTAGATATATTACAAAATTACATCCGGATAGTAAAACAAAACAGCAATAACAGCTAGAGTAAATGGTAAAAAGAAAAGTATATCCCCTAATTGTGCTTAAAGTGGATTGAATTCTCACCCCATTATTAAAGGGAATTTGTCAGGTGCTTAATGTCCTCCTATCAGAAAGCAGGATCTGAGAGAGGGAGAAGAGCTGAGCTCTGAGTTATATGGTGATTATATAATAGAGGAGAGAAGCTGAGCGCTGTTATATATAGGGTTATATGATAGAGTGAGAGAAGCTCACATCTGTGATATATAGGGTTATATGATAGAGGAGAGGAGCGGAGCTATGTGATATATAGGGTTATATAATAGAGGGAGAGAAGCTTAGCTCTGTGATATATGGGATTATATGATAGAGAAGAGAGTCTGAGCTCTTTTATATATAAGGTTATTTGATAGAGGAGAGAAGCTGAGCTCTGTGATATATAGGGTTATATGATAGAGAAGAGAAGCTGAGCTCTGTGATATATAGGGTTATATGATAGAGGAGAGAAGCTGACCTCTGTGATATATAAGGTTATATGATAGAGGAGAGAAGCTGAGCTCTGTGATATATAGTGTTATATGATAGAGGAGAGAAGCTGAGCTCTGTGATTTATAGGGCTATATGTTAGATGAGAGGAGCTGAATCCCTCCTGATGATGCATATGAGGATGTATGCGAAACGCGTTGAGACTTATCTGTTTTAGAAATAAATCTCCCTTTATTAATTGGGAATACTCTTTTATTTTATATAAAGAACGAACCTTTAGGTAGGGCCAATTAGCCATAGGGCCAGGGTCAGTTATTAGCCAGGTAGGACCAGTAATTAGGCGGGTAGGGCCAGGGCCAGTTATTAGCCAGGTAGGGCCAATTAGCCAGGTAGGGGCAGTAATTAGTTTTAAAAAAATAAAATAAAATAATACTCACCTGCGTTCCCTGCTCCTCTCCTCGTCCTAGTGCGGGCCATGGAGCAGGCAGCACGATGACTTCATCACATTGCGCTGCCTGCGCCGTAGCCTCCAGGGGACTGAACGGCCGAGGTCAGAAGATCCTGGCTGTTCTGCCTCGGCCGCTGCCTGCACCGCGCAGTCAGCGGTGGCCGTGATCACTGCATGGCTGGGTCTGTGACCCGGCCATGCAGCCGTGTGGCACAGGGGTCCGGTCGCATATGCAACCGTTGCGGCCCCTGTAGCTGCACCATATACTGGCGCTGGCACTCGGGACACGCTGGGGGGAAAACACCAGCCCACTCGGCGCTCAGAGCCGGCGCTGCGGCGTGGACCCCAGTGGCCCACCAGGCGGACGTCTGGGCCTGCTCACACCGCTCTTGCCTCGTGCTGTTGGCTCCAGCACGGCAGGTTTGTTCTTACTGCTCCCGGATCCCCTCACCCCTCTGCCTCCAATGTAAAATATTGTACTGTATCAGCACTCATGCAATTAGTACATATGTGATATGCTGGTATTTGTAGCTTTGGAACTACATGTGCCTGCATGCCACAGCAACACATGCGAGACAGTAGGTGAGCTATAGACCTGAAGCGCATCTTTTGAGGGCTAAAGTGTAGTTTTTATTGGTACCAGTTTGGGATACATGCGACTTCTCAATCCCTTTTTATTCCACTTTTTAAAAGATATAAGATGATCAACAAAACGCAATTTTTGAATTTTTTTCTTTTAAGGTGTTCAGCATATGGGATAAATAATATTATATTTTAATAGACTGGCTTTTATGGGTGCAGTGATAGCAATTATGTGTAACTTTTTTTTTAAATTCTTTTATTTGTAAAATGGCAAAAGGGGGCGTGATTTGAATTTTAAACTATTTCATTTTTTATACTTTTAAAACTTTTTTTTTTAATTGTACATTCAGTCCCCCTAAACAGCAGGGATCAGAGCCAGCTGTAATATGTCGGGAAGGGGTAAATTTCTGGAACAAGCTATAAAGGTCCAAAAAGTCCCTCTACCTCTTTATAAATGCTTCAGAGGTTCAATTGCATACATATATACGAAGCACTAGATGGCAGCAGTGTTGTGAGTACTTATACAGAGTATAAGCCATGGAGAACACGAGTCCTGAGAATGTGCTATTATAGAGAGTAGTAAATGAAGTATGCCCTTTACTGGTCGGTACCATGATCTGCCCACTCCCTCCTCTGGCAGTATAAGGGTATGTTCACATGGTGTATTAGAAATACATATTTAACAATGTTCCAGTCAGATCTCATTGATTTCAATGTAAAATATGTAGCGTCGCTCACACGATACGTATTTTACATACGTAATTGTATTGCGTTTTTCGGATAAGTACAAAGAAGTAACATATCAATTCTTGATCCATTTTACGCATGTAAAATCCCCATAGGAGACAATGGTTTGTGTTTTTGGAGGCTAAAAAAGTATTCAAATAGGTACCACACTTTCTGGTTTGTATTTAGGTGCAATTAAGCGCCCAAAATACGCATTGGGTCCAAATTTGAATAATTTAAAAGAAAACGTAGTGAAATACACATTCAAAAACGTATCCAAATATGCATTACAAATGAGTTTTTAGATACGTTTCTTGGATGCAAATTTCTGACTGATTTCAACACGTTAATTTATGTATTGAAAAAAACGTAAGAGACGTCGTGTGAACCTTCCCGAAAGTGTGTTGTGCTCTTCCCCTTCACTTCTCAGAGGGTCAGTGCTTCACTACTATAAAGAGGGGCTGCATGTGTCCCAGTTAGAGGCGTTTACACGGCAAACAGCAAATACCTGTCGGATAATCCGACCGGTATTTGCTCTGTTTAGTGGCCGTGTACACGGCCGCAGGGAGACATCTTTTCTCCACGGTTTGCATTAACATGTTCAATCTTTTTCGGACCATTGGCGGTCTAAAAAACAGTCTGGCGGAAAATGCGTGCAGCGGTCCCCATTTTCCATAGAGGTCCGTGTAAAAGATTGACACCCGGTTTACAGACGGCTTTCAAAACCATCTGTAAAACCGAGTGGATACCCGGACCGTGGGGACAAGCCCTTATAGTGTGTTCTATCTGCTCAGATAGCGGACTGTCACCACGTCTGCGGGTACACATGGAGCAGGATGGGGGTAAATGACAGCACCCCTCCATGCATGTGTTCACACAGCGTTTTACTGTCTATCTCAGATATCTGTTGGGATACCCTGGCATATACTACGGCAGGCCCATAGAGGAAATGTTGTCCAAAAAAGACTATGTCCTGGCAGTATATGCTATATGTGTGGACCTATCTCTTTTGTGTCCAGCACGTAAAGTGTATACTGCCAGGAAATAGAGCAGATGTAGTCTAAAAGAGACCGTGGGCCTTATGTATGAAAACTGTCTAGCAGTAAGACTGTCTTTGTTGCTCATAGCAACCAATCAGATCTCATAGCAACCAATCAGAGCTCATCGCAACCAATCAGAGGTTATAGCAACCAATCAGATCTCATAGCAACCAATCAGAGCTCATAGCAACCAATCAGAGGTTATAGCAACCAATCAAAGCTCATAGCAACCAACCAGAGGTTATAGCGACCAATCAGAGCTCATAGCAACCAATCAGAGCTCATAGCGACCAATCAGAGCTCAAAGCAACCAACCAGAGGTTATAGCGACCAATCAATGCCAATAGCAACCAATCAGAGCTCAAATCAACCAATCAGAGCTCATAGCAACCAATCAGAGCTCACAGCAACCAATCAGAGCTCATAGCAACCAATCAGAGCTCACAGCAACCAATCAGAGCTCATAGCAACCAATCGTAGGTCATAGTGACCAATCAGTGCCTATAGCAACCAATCATAGGTCATAGTGACCAATCAGTGCCCATAGCAACCAATCAGAGCTCATTGAAACCAATCAGAGCTCATAGCAACCAATCAGATCTCATAGCAACCAATCATAGGTCATAGTGACCAATCAGTGCCCATAGCAACCAATCAGAGGTTATAGCGACCAGTCGTAGCTCATAGCAACCAATCAGAGCTCACAGCAACCAATCAGAGGTTATAGCGACCAATCATAGCTCATAGCAACCAATCAGAGCTCAGATTTCATTTCTTATAGTGCTCAGGAAAAAAGACAGTTGAGCTCTGATTGGTGGCTATGGGCTCTGATTGGTGGCTATGGGCTCTGATTGGTTGCTATGGGCTCTGATTGGTTGCTACGGGCAACAATGACAGTCTTAATGCTAGACAGTTTTCATACATAAGGCCCTATGTTTGCTCTGTTTTCCTCTATGCCCCGCTGTGGTGACTTATTTCATGATATCCTGATGGATACCTGCAATGAACGGCAAAATACCGCATGAACCGCCCCTAGTAGTTCCTGGCCACTGGATGCCACACGGAGCCTATTAGATTGGGAACACAAAATTCTAATTTTGCAGTTGTTTCCAGTCATGGACTAATTTAAAACTCTGTGGTCTAATGCCGCTTTCATCTAAAAGTCAGGTCTATTAAAATATAGCATCAATTATCCCGTACACCGAACACCGTAAAAAAGAAAAAAAATCCACATGTCAAAACTGTGGTTTTCTAGCCATTTTATGTCCCCCAAAATATTGGAATAAAACTCATCAAGAAGTTGCATCTATCCCAAAACGGCACCAATAAAAACTACGCTTTAGCCTGCAAAAATGGTCGCCTCACTCAGGTTCATAGGTGAAAGCGGAAAAAAATGATTGGTTGTAGAAAGATATGAAGTTTTTTTTATTTGTTTAAACAACTCAAACCCTACACTGCGGCCCTCCAGCTGTTGGGAAACTACAACTCCCATCATGCCCACTGTTGTAGATTATATAAATGCATGATGGGAGTTGTAGTTTCCCAACAGCTGGAGGGCCGCAGTTTGAGGATGCCTGCCCTACACGTTTGGTATCACGTGAATCGTACCGACCGGCAGAATACAAAGAACATATCAATTATACCGGAGAGTGAGCAACATAAAAATAAAAACCTCACAAAGACAGAGCAACTACGTTTTTTCACATTTCACCCCGCTCAGAATTTTTTTAAACATTTTTTTTTTTATTACATTCTATATGGCACCATTAAAAAGTACAAATTGTCCCCTAGTATGTAGATGGGAAAAATAAAACAGAAAAAAGTTATTGCTACTGGAAGGCGGGGAGGAAAAAAAACAACCAAGAGTCAATAAATTATAACCAGCTGTCAGGAAAGGGTTAAATATTGCATCTATCAGTTCTCTCCGACTGCGCATGTCTGTTCATCCACTTTGACAGCTGACGTCATGAGGCGACGCGCTATTCCCCCGCCTCCTGGGGCGGCGCATGCGCCCTGTAGAGATCTTTACGGCTCGCCACGTTCATTGGTGGGTTTCTATGCCGCCCGGTCACGTGACAGCGAGAAGCCAATAAAGTGCGTAGCGCGATGCGTTGTACTGTTTGAATCAGTTGAGCAGGTCCCGGCGGCTCTTGGTGATCTGTGGCTTCTTCCAGCGCTCGCTCCTCACTGTAAGTGATCGCGTAGCCTCCTCGGTCATTGGGGTCACTGATCTTGCAGATCCCTCTTGAGCTCATGACGATGTGGTCGTACGACTGTATCGTGGTCAGTATGGAGGACATCATCGCTGCCTCCTCCCTGTACTGATCGCTCGCACCCAGCACTGGAGGGATCACCGTGCAGGTTCTGCAGTGACTGTTCCTCTAAGATCGGCCGACGATGTGTATTTTGCTGTGTAAGATTTGCATCTTCCTGTCCATACACGGATGTGTACTTGGGAAAGTAGTGTTGGGGAAACTACAGCTCCCATCATGCACTTATATATTCCCTATCTGTGGGCATGATGGGAGTTGTAGTGTTGGGGAAACTACAGCTCCCATCATGCACTTCTATATTCCCTATCGGTGGGCATGATGGGAGTTGTAGTGTTGGGGAAACTACAGCTCCCATCATGCATTTGTCATCCATATCAGTGGGCATGATGGGAGTTGTAGTGTTGGGGAAACTACAGCTCCCATCATGCACTTCTATATTCCCTATCGGTGGGCATGATGGGAGTTGGTTTCCCAACAGTCGGAGAGGGGCACTCTGCAGACCACTGACCTAGGCGATGTCAACAAAGAGAAGCTAAAATACCGTCCGCTATTTGATGGGAGTTTGAGCTAAAAAACGCGTTCGATTTTCAGCTTTGCCGTCAGCTCTTGACATTGAGGCTAGGTTCACACGGCATAATTGTGGGGCGTAAGTACGGCCCGCAATTACACTGGGACTTCGGGCGCTTGCGCCGGCCCCATAGATGTTCCTTGCTAGCGGAGCGTATTCGCCGCTAGTGATTGACATGTCCCTTATCTCCCCCCTGTGTCGTATTGTACGAGCGGGGAGGAGAGGAGGCGTAATCCACAGTTCTCCATTAGAACTGTGGATTACCGTAATGACTGGGGAGTATTTTGCTCGTATTTGAGCGCAGTACGCCTCGACATACGCCCCAATTTAACCCATGTGAACATAGCCTGAATGTACGGGGATCCTAGTGGCAATACTGCGGAAGATCCAGCAGGTATGAAAATCCACCGGAATCATGTGGATTTCAAAACCAACTGGAAAAACAGGTTGTGGGGGTGTGTAGGTTTTTTTTGGGGGGGGAGGGGTGAGGGGTTTATGGGGCATTGGTTAGGGTATGTTCACATTGCGTACTGCGGGATGTAATGTGTATCCCGCAGTACACCGTGCGTTTTGGAAGTACATTCTGTTCACCATTCACTTTCATTATCAGCAGTAGCAGTGCCTGCGTGCCACGAAGAAGTGACTGGTCACAAACACACCACGTGTGTACAATATGATCGCATTGTACGCCATGGGAGACGAGACTTAATTCATAGCTCTCTATGAATTACCATAATTGTGGCGCACATTTCTGCTGTATTAAAGCGCAAATACAGGGTGAAATGCGCCGCTATTACGCCTTGTGAACATACCCTAAGGTTATGTTCACACTGCTAATTGCAGGGAGTACAGTATGCCCCGCAATTACGTCAGGTGTTCAGGAGCTCTTATATGTTCACGCGGTGTCTTGTGGTGCGCCGCAGGACGCTGTGTGTTTAGAAGCACGCGCTGCTCGGCCGACCCTATTCCGTTATCTCTGCTGCGTGTGACATGTCACTTCTTTCCCCCGGTGTTCAATACGCGGCAGGGAAGACGGCAGGTTATCATAGCTCTCACTGTATTTCAGGGCACAATTACATAAAATGCCGTGTGCCCACTCCCTTGGCGGGGCTTTCACACCATGTGTTTTTGATGCGGTTTTATTTTTCTGCAGAAATGCACAGCAATTAATGTTGTGCATTTCTGCAAAAAAAAAGCTCATTGTGAACGCACCCTTAATGTTCACACACTACGTCTGAAGTATGTCCTGCAATTACAGTAAAATCATAGCTCTCATTGAGTGCTGTGACTTCAGTGTATTCCCTGATGCGTACTGTGTACCGGGAGAGAGATGTGGCATGTTCTTATCGTGCTGGGGAAAACTAAGGTGGCTGGGGGGTCACTTTAGTAGTACGCGATGGCCAGTTGGTACATCTAAACACACGGTGTATAGGGGCGTGCAGTACACGCAGCTAAACGCCATGTGAACCACAGCTGTGGAGTCGGCAAGCCAAAGCCCCGACTCCTCAATTTCCCAAACCTCCGATTCCGACTCCAGACTCCCACTCTTGACTCCCTCATACATGGCCCATGTTTAAGTGATATCTTTACTGTAGTAAAATGGTAACATCAGGCTGTTTATCACTTTGATACAATAATCAAGCTTATTAGGTAGAACAGACACTGACAAGCAAAAGGGTAACAATGTTTTGATCTTTTGAATGTGTAGAAGAGACCTGGGATCAGATTTTGGTCAAGATATGATTGAATCTGATTCAGCGCTCAGAAGGATTCAGGCCGTATTGACCAAAAGGTGGATTTCACGAATACTAGCAAAATAATTAAAATTAACATTTTGATTTTTAGGAGCAAAACAGTAACAATGCAGTTACAGGAAAGAATCTGCAGAACTAAGCAGATGCTAAATACTTGCAAGTCACATTTGTGTAAGATAGGTAAGATGACTGTATATAAAATTGCTCTTTGCACTGTATCAAACTAACTGGACCAACTTATTATATATTTTGGGAGTCGGTCCATTTTATGACTATTCCGACGCCTGCAAAATAGGCACCGACTCCACAGCCCTGATGTGAACCCAGCCTTAGAACCTAATATCCACATCATAGGAGCGCTATTGATGTATATGGAAAAATGCTCCAGGTGCATGATGTGGTTTTATGCATTGACTTGTAACTAAATGGCTGTGGGGAAGATCTTGGAGCCTAATTCATTTCTTACACATGCAATTTCAAGAAATGCACCAAACTGTGTGTGCACTGTGCTGACGGGTAATATGATGCTTTTTTTTTTACATGTAACCCACCAAAATATATGGGGGGAAAAAAAATCAAAGGAAAATAAAGTGGGCTGAATTGAAAAACTGCATGAAAATATGCATAAAAAATTGCTGTTAGTAAATGCAGACGTGCATCAAATGAGAAAATAGGCCTCATTTATCCAAGCAAACAAGACTGTCCTTGTCACCCATAGCAACCAATCAGTGCTCAGCTTTCGGTTCTTATACTCAGGAAAAATGAAAGCTGGGCTCTGATTGGTTGCTATGGGCAACAGTTTAATGTTGCTCCATATTAGCCATAGAAAATGGTAGAAGAGCAGAGCGTTCAGGCAATTCCTAACTGGCGAAGAGCGAATACTCTCGAAAGCTTCGCACCAAATATACTCAGACATGTTCTACAAGAAACTGAACATTCAGACTTTTTATACACGAGACTTGGCTCTTCAAAGGATGCTAGTCTCTTTAAAAGAAAAAACTAAAATATGATATACGCAGAGAAGTTATTGACCGCATTATACTTCAGGCCAAGAAAAAATGGTCACTTGTGAGGCGTGACAGGAGGATTGTTGGCTATTGCGGATATGTTGGCTAGAGTAGCGGTATGCTTGCACAGCACGTTTGTGAGGCGAACTTCAGCCCGTAATTACGACAAACTACATCCCGCAAATACAGTAAAATCATTATCCAAATACAGGTCTCGAGTGCTGTGTACAATCAGACATTGTACTGTACGCCATCAAATTAAGTGACCTGTCGCTACTTTTAGGCTATGTTCACACACCATATTAGGGTGCGTATGGTACGCGCTACAATACGCCAGGTGTTTTGGAAGCACGTGCTGATGGCGTGTAATTCCAAAGCAAAGGGGGGCCGGCCCCACTGACATGCATTGTAAGCGCCACTAAATTGGCATGTCACTTCTCGATACGATTGTATTGTACGCCCGGGAAGACGACACGTAATTCATAGTTCTCTGAGAGCTATGAATTAGGCCTCGTTCACACGACTGTTTTGGCCGCAGGTTTCGCTGCGGCCAAAACCTCGTCGGACCGCGCTGCAAACTCGCGTCTCCCGACGCGGGTTTGCGGCGCGGGCAGTGGGCGTGGTCTCGGCGCGGGAGGGGCGTGGCTTGCGCCGAGGGTTTGCCCCCATGCAAATTAATAGCAGGGGGCAAACCGTGGCGCGAGCCGCCTCCCAGCCGCGCACCACCCGCAGCGATGCCCGTGGCAGCACCGCGCAGAGAACTCCCTGTCAGGAATTGACAGAGTTCTTCACACGCTCGAGTCTGGCCGCGGCCCCGGAGCCTCGGCCAAACCCACAGAGTGTGACTATTAACGCGGTTTCCCATAGGAAACCATGTTAATAAACCAGACGCGTTTTGGCCGCGGAAACCGCGTCGGAACCTGCGGCCAAATCCGTCGTGTGAACGAGGCCTTAGGGCTTGTTCACACGACGTTTTGGATGCGTTTTACGGATCCGTTTTTAACCTGCAAAAACTGGATCCAAAAAGCGGATCCAGAAAACGCAACAGCTGATCCTTTTTTGGATGCGTTTTTCATGCGTTTCACAGATCCGTTTTTTGGATCCGTTTTTTCAATGCTTTATTTAAATCAACCTATCAAACTGCAATTTAAATATAATGTAACCTATCAATGACCAAGAAAAAAAACTTTTTTTTACCTAGTGTTAATCAACTGTACATACACCTATGATTTTAGAACCCGCCCCCTCTTTTTTTTTTTTTTTTTTTTTTTTTTTTTTAAATAAACCAATAGTTTTTAAACTCAGAGACCCGACGCCCATGTGCATCCGGCGGGGGGCTGACATTATCCTCCTCTCCTTTACCCATGTAGAATGAAGGCATTTTCCAATAGCACATTGCATCAGAAAAATTAGCCCTCCCATTAAAATGACACAAAATATAACCCAAACATAATATTCAAATTTTATATTTAATTTAAATCCAATGCGTTTTTGGCATTGAAAGCGGATCCAAAACGCACCCAAATGTATGCTGCGCTTTTGGATCTGCTTTCGGGATGCCAAAAGCGCACTCCATTATTTCCTCTGGGGATTTCTCTTGCGTAAAACGCAAGAAGAATTGACATGTCTAATATTAAAACGGATCTGAAAAGCGGATCGCGAAAAGCGCATCGGCGATCACTCGTGTGAACAGCGATGCGCTTTTGTCATTGAAAGCAATGTTAATCACACTGACAATTGTTAGATCCGTTTTGCGGATCCGTAAAACGGATCACAAAAACGTCGTGTGAACAAGCCCTTAGGCTGCTACGCACTGAGAAATAGAAAAGAATACAAGCCACAGAACTGCCTCGCGTTTAAAGTATGTGCCAGCCAGTGCTTGCGTTCAACAGTGCTAATAAAGGCTTTTTTTATTTCTGACCTGCTGTAGATAACTTCTCTGCTTATATTGCGTTTAAAATCCTTTGTCCCCGTCTCGTGGATAAGAAATCTGAGTTTTCAGTTTCTTGTATAACATCCTGTCTTAAAAATGTTCTAGTACTCTCGAAAGCTTCCCATCAAATATACTCAGCCTCTAAGACAGTGGTCTCAAACTGCGGCTCTCCAGCTGTTGGGAAACTACAGCTCCCATCATGCATTCATATAATCTATAACAGTGGGCATGATGGGAGTTGTAGTTTCCCAACAGCTGGAGAGCCGCAGTTTGAGACCACTGCTCTAAGGTAGCTCCTGAATTCTTTTCTCTTCCACGATATTCTATGGGTAGCATGGTATAAGATTATATATAGTAGCTGCTCCCATATCTTTAGCCTAATCAGATGAGGAGTTTATTTGGTGACATGGAGCAGGCAAAGAGTAACCGCAGGGGGAAAAGATCTGCTCCCATAGCAAACAGATTGATCAGATTTCAGCAACCTTTTTCACTTTCTCTTAAAGGAGAAGAGTTCAACCGTTCATCAGAACTGACTTTGCCTAGGGCAATTTCCTTATACCCTGACATTGTTAGAGATGTTGCCCATGTGGTCACTGCTTTGCCACCAACTTAAGTTAGTGTAGAGAGGCCGTTCTGTAGCCTGGAAATGAGATCAGATGTTATGTAGTAAGGCCAAAAAAAGACCAGATGTCCAACCAGTTCAGTCTATTTTGCTAAAGTGTTGATCCAGACGAAGGCAAAAAAACCCACAATGAGGTAGAAGCCAATTGTCGTCATTTTAGGGAAATTCTTTCCCGACTCCAGTTTGGCAATCAGAATAATCCCTGGATCAACGACACTACTCCAGAATCCTGGTCACTATAACTTGTTATATTATTACGCTCCAGAAATGCATCCAAACACTTTTTGAGCTCTGTTAGTGAATTCACCATGACAAGTTCCTCTGGCAGAGAGTTTCACAGTCTCACTGCTCTAACAGCAAAGAATCCCTTTCTATGTTTATGTAGAAACTTTCGTTCCTCAAGATGTAGAGGATGCCTCCTTGTCCTTGATACAGTCCTGGGTGTAAATAAATATTGAGATCTCTATATTGACCTTTAATATATTTAAAACATGTTTATTGTGTCCCCAACCGCCTCCCCGAAGCCATCTTTTCTCTAAACCAGAGGTTCCCAACCCTAGTCCTCAAGGCACACCAACAGGTCATGTTTTCTGGCTTTCCTTAGCATTGCACAGGTGAAGTCATTATTGTCAGTGCATTCTGTGGGAGATCTTGAAAACATGACCTGTTAGTGTGCCTTGAGGACTGGAGTTGGGGACCACTGCTCTAAACTAAATAACCCTAATCTTGCTAATCTTTCTGTGTACTGTAGTCCACCCAGTCCTTTTATTATTTTTGTTGCCGCCTTTGTACCTGTTCAAGCTCTACAATGTCCTTCCTGTGCACGGGTGCCCAAAACTGTCCACAATATCCCCTGTGTGGTCTGACCAATGACTTGTATAATCAGAGAATAATGTATTCATCATGTGCATCTATGCCCCTTTTAATACACCCCATGATCCTGTTTGCCTTGGCAGCTGCTGCCTGACACTGGCTGCTACAATTAAGTTTACTGTCCACCAGGATTCCCAAATTCTTCTCCATGTCACTTTTACCCAGCATGTATCCATTTAACATGTAGTCATGTAATGGATTTTTCCTCCCCATGTGCATAACCTTGCATTTGTGTTAAACCTCATCTGACATTTCCCTGCCCAGGCTTCCAACTTATCCAGATCCCTTTGTAATAACATATTATCCTCTATTGTGTTGATTACTTTACAGAGCTTAGTATCAGCAAAGATTGATATTCTACTGTGTAATCCCTGTGTAAGATCATTAATGAAAATATTAGAGGATAGGGCCCAATACTGAGCCCTGTGGTCCCCACTAGTAACAGGGATCCAGTCGGAGTATGTACTATTAATCGCCACACTTTGCTTTCTATCACTGAGCCAGTTGCTTACCCACTTGCACACATTTTCCCCCAGTCCAAGCATTCTCATTTTACTTACCAACCTTTTATGTGGCACCGTATCAAATGCTTTAGAAAAATCTAGATATATGACATCCAGTGCCTCACCCCGATCCAGTCTAGCACTGACGTCCTCATAGAAGCTGATGAGATTAGTCTGACAGGACCGATCCTTCATAAACCCATGCTGGAATGGGGTTATACATTTATTTTCAGTGAGATACTCCAGGATAGCATCTCTGAGAAAACCTTCAATCATTTTACCTACAACATAGGTTAAGCTTACCGGCCTATGGTTTCCTGGATCACTTTTTGACCCCTTTTTGAATATGGGCACCACATTTGCTATGCGCCAATCCTTTGGGACATACCCCGTTATTAGACAGTCCATAAATATTAAGAATAGGGGCCTATCTATCACATTACTTAACTACCTTAGGACACGTGGGTGTATACCGTCAGGGCCTGTGGATTTGTCTATGGTAATCTTTTAACCCCTTAAGCCCCAGGCCTGAAATGTAGTTAATGACCAGAACAATTTTTACTTTTTGCCTCCTTGCGCTTCAACAGTTGTAACTTTTCCTTTTTTTTTCAATTACGCAGTTGTATGTTATGGGAGAATAGTTTAAGTTCACTTAAAAATAATTGTAGGATTTTTTTTTTTTTTTTACACTTAATAACTTGCTATATTCTACAGGTTAATAGTCGTGTTGATACCTAATGTGTAGGGTTTTTTGTGTGTAATGCAAATTTTTTAATTTCATTTTCTTTCATTTTTTTGAAGGGAGAACTGTTACATTGTATATTTTTTACCCTTAGTAATGTATTAGCATATTCATATATGTTAATACATTATAATCAGCGTCAGTGTGACACAGGCAGTGATCAGGACAGCACACAGTCTGCCCTGATCACTGGCTTGTTACACAGACAGCTATGGAGCCACTCTAGGTCCCCAGGGCTGACTGTGCAGCCGTTCCCCTGGCTCTGTCGGGTCACCGGACGTTCTGATCACCTGACAGCAGGGAAAGCCTTTGATTGCGCGGCGGTGGCGATCCGCCGCAATCAAAGGGTTAAAGCACCAGGGTGCTCGCAGGAGATGCTCTGGGACCCGATCCTAGCGCTGTTGCGGCACCCGGAGCTGCAAACTGTCTGCAGCGACGCCAAAAAGACATCGCTGTAGACTAACGACCCGCACCAGCCGACGTCAAGTCGGTGGGCGGCCGTTAAGAGGTTAAGACAGAGCTGCACTTCCTGGGTTAGACAAGAAACATTTAAGTTGGAGTTTACTTCATCCCTCTGCTCATCAACAGGAAGCTCATCCTCCCCTGTAAAGAGAAAAAATTGTTTAATAGGTTTGCTTTTTCCTCATCGCCCTCTATAGTCTCTCCCTCAATACTTTTCAAAGGGCCAACATTTTCTGTGTTAATCTTTTTACTCTTTATATAGTTAAACAATATTTTGGGGTTAGTTTTACTTTCTATGGCAATACGTCTTTCGGTCTCCAGCTTTGCTGCCTTTATCTATATTTTACACACTTTATTTTTTTCCCTATAGCTTCTTAGTGCCTCTTCGCTACCCTCCTGCTTTAGTAGGTGAAACACTTTTTTTGGTTATTTATTGCCTCCTTTACATCCCTGTTGATCCACGTTGGGTTTTTCCTGTTTCAAATTATTTTTTTTTACCATATTGTATGTACTTCTCACAGTGGGCGCCTAAGATGTTTTTAAAAATATCCCATTTATTTGTTCTGCTACTCTTAAACACCTTGTCCCAGTCAATATGGTTTAGGGCCTCCCTAAGCAGAATAAAATTAGCCTTCCTAAAATTCAGTGTTTTTGTGGCTCCTCGACAACTCTATTGAAGGATAAATGGAAGTTTATTATATTATGGTCACTATTTCCTAGGTGCCCCTCAACCTGAACCTTTGTTACTCTGTCAGGTCTATTAGTCAATATTAAGTCTAGAAGGGCCTTTCCTCTAGTCGGTTCCTGCACCATTTGGGAAAGGTAATTATCATTAGTTATTGACAAAAACCTGTTTCCTTTATGAGAGCTACAGGTTTCAGTTTCCCAATTTGTCTGGGTAGTTAAAGTTGCCCATAATAATAACCTCATTCTGATTAGCCGCCTCATCTATTTGCCTGAGGAGGACATCTTCTATGGGTTCTGTTATATTTGGGGGCCTATAGCAGACCCCTATTAGTATTATTTTGTTATTGTTACCCCCATATATATTTACCCATAATGATTCCACCTGTTCATTACCTGTACCTATATCTTCCCGCAGTGTTGGCTTCAGACAGGATTTTACATAGAGACATACACCTCCCCCTTTCCGGTCTTAACGATCCCTTCTAAGTAGACTGTAATCCTGTAAGTTAACCGCCCAGTCGTAGCTCTCGTCCAGCCATGTCTCAGTTATCCCCACTATGTCATATTTTTCTTCAGCTATTAATACTTCTAGTTCATTAATTTTGTTGGTCAGACTGCTGGCATTGGTCAGCATGCAATTTATAGATTTTTCAGTTCTTATTCTTTTCTCCCTATTTTTAACTATTGCTACACCCCCTCCCTCCACTCCACCCCCTGTTTTATTCCTAATTCCCAGCTCTCTATCATCACTACCTTGCATGCTATATGTGTAGTTACCCTCCCCCTTAGTCCCTAGTTTAAATATTCCTCCAACTTCCTGGCCATTTTGTCCCCCAATACAGCTGCACCCTCCCCATTTAGGTGCAGCCCATCCCTAGCTTAGAGCCTGTAGCCAAGAAAGAAGTCAGCCCAGTTCTCCAAAAACCCAAATCCCTTTTTTCCATACCAGTCTTTGAGCCACTATGTGAGGTAGTCTATGAAGGATCTGATGGAGGCGATACTAATTCAGACTCGACAAATGTTGTTCAGGACGGTTTTGTTGAAAACTGTTTTTCCCCACTTAGTGCAGTTCCTTGTGTTCTACCTAAATAGCTTGATTATTGTATCATAAGTTGATAAAAGTCCTGATACCATTTTACTACAGTAAAGTTATCACTTAAAGGGGTTGTCTCACTACATTGATTCCTCTTACCTCAGTCCTGTTTTCTTGTTTTCACTTTGAATTCAGGGGTGTGTTTACTGGCTTCTACTAGGCTGCAGTAGAAGCCAGGTGTGTAGCTATAGCAACCAGTGCTGGCAGCCTATCAAGAGAGATCGAACAGGTCTGTAGCTATAGCGACCAGTGCTGGCAGCCTATCAGGAGAGATTCAACAGCTCTGTAGCTATAGCAACCAGTGCGGGCAGCCTATCAAGAGAGATCGAACAGGTCTGTAGCTATAGCGACCAGTGCTGGCAGCCTATCAGGAGAGATCGAACAGGTCTGTAGCTATAGCGACCAGTGCTGGCAGCCTATCAGGAGAGATCGAACAGGTCGGTAGCTATAGTGACCAGCGCTGGCAGCCTATCAGTAGAGATCAAACAGGTCTGTAGCTATAGCAACCAGTGCTGGCAGCCTGTTTGGAGAGATCAAACAGGTCTGTAGCTATAGCGACCTGAGGAGCTAATGCAGCCCATACAAGAGGGGATATCTAGGAATAGGTAGGACACTGTTAATGGACACATATGGCAAAGTGACTTGTTTTTGCAAAATCTTTCACATAAAAAGCAATTTTTGCAGTGAGACAACCCCTTTAAACATGCGCCATGTATGAGAGTCGGTGTTGGGGAAAATGAGTCGATGCTTTGGCTTACAAACATGATGGCCAACTTGCAGTGCAGTTTTGGATGGACTTCTCTAGGAGGTTGCATGTTCAGTTATCACAGTTTTTACGTGCAGTGTGTGACCCCTTTGTGCTGTTGTTTTTCAGGTTCTATTTAAACCTGGAGGGATCAACCAGAATAACCCCTAAGGGGCCCTTAGGCACGAAAAGCCCTTTGCGTCAGTTGCAACGTCTGGCGCTAAAGGATATAAAAAATGACCCCAGTGTGACCAGTGGACTGAAACGCCCCTGGGGCTCACTTAAAAGGAAGATCAGTAAATCTGGATTTGAGTCTTCACTGCAGTGTGAATCCAGGACCGGAGACGGCAAGCTTGGCAGAGAGATGGATTGTGGATTTGTAGGTTCTAGGAGTCAGCAAGACGCGACTCTTCACACAGACTCCACACATACTCTCCAAGGTAAAGAAGGAAATGACTGCATTTTCTATACGGTGGCAGTCCAAGGGCAGCGTGCCCTGAAGAACAATGGTGGCTCTCCTGTTTTAAGTAAAGAAAAGTCAATACAGTCGCCCGTGCCACATGAAATTCAGTTGTCTCCTCCAGATCACTCTTCAGCCTCTAAGGACAGCTCCAATGTGTCCCTGTCCTACTTTGCCGACCTCATGGTTCCCAATGAAAAGGAGGAGCCAGAGTCAACCGAGATGTCCTCCAGTAGTGGTGACAAATATTTCAGCACTCCGATGCCATCAAAGGGAAGACTGAAGAAAAAACTTACCCCAGTTCTAGAAGTGGATTTTGAATCCAATATGGTGGAAGAATGGCAACGTCAAGACCAAGTATCCACAACGGAGGTTCTTCTCAAGAACTCGCAGTGCGCAGGCGTCTTGTCCTACGAGAGTCCCATAAAGACCCCAGTATATAGAAGTTTCTTTGCTGCGGAGTGTGACGTTATAATCGATCAGATTGAGAGCAGAGAAACCAATGCGAGACAGAGTCCAGGGAAGAGGAAAGTGGAAGAGTTTGATGTGTCTACGATTGATGCCGAACCTCCTCCGTATGACTCGACACCAATGAAGTCTATGCTAGCTTGTGAGGTGGCCAATATGATCGCCTCTGTGGAGAGTAGCCCTGTCAAGGAAGGGCTTTCACTATTTGGCGAGAGTCTCTTAGATCTTGAGAAGACCGATATGCAGCTTACTGATTTCAGCTTATCAGAATGTGCTGTGAAAGCGGACACTGATCGGCTGGATGGCATATGTATTAAGAGGCTAAAGACAGAACCACTTGAGAAGATTGACTGGGGAGTCCATGTTGACCAAGCGAGCAAGGTCTCCTTTGCCAAATCTTATAAATAGTTTGAGATCAGAAACCCCTTCAATGGAGTGTCTGCAGCTCTACGCCACTAGCAAATGTGCTCCCGAGACTGCAGTCCCCTCCAACAACGTACATCCTACAGGTCACCAGCTCTCTGACCATGTATCTGAAGCAGCTGTGTTGATGGGGGGTGTGGGCCAGGTGATTACGGCTTCACCTCGAGCTCTGGTCAGTACTAGGTGTATTGTACCTGTACATGAAGGGGAAACGCTGGACTGCATTAGGCAAGTAACCGAGAATAAACACAGTGCTAGTTCTACACAGGACATAGTCCTAAACTACGAGTTGCCACCAATCGATACCACACATGTGATTGAGGTCAGCAAGGCATCTCCTTACACCAGACCCCAGACTGTTACATTGGTAGATGCGGAGTCCTCTATAGCAAATGCCACTCAGGTGATTGATGAATTGCCACTTAACTCTACTACCACGCAAGACCTACCATTCATCCAAGAGGAGATCAATATAGTGAATACCACGCAAGTGATTGAAACAGTGGGGTTGCCCTCTGGTAATACCACACAGGACATTTCCTTAGTGCCTAGTGATGCTACTGCTAGCAATACTACACAGGTAATAGATGCTGTGCCACTGTCTGCCAATACCACCCAGGACATTATGCCAACACACGAGGTGGTTACTACGACTAATACAACACAGATAACTGAAGTGAAACAGCAGCTCTCTGCAAACTCCCCTCATGAGAGCGAAACGGCCAATACAGCATATGAAGCAATGCTGCAGCCGTGTATAAATACCACACAGGACATTGCATCCATGCACGATGCAGAGCTAGCCATTAATACAACTCAGGTCATGGAGATAGTCCCTCAACCTTCTGCTAGTACAGTGCATGGTGGAGGAGTTACAGGTAGTAGCACTCAAGACATTGAAGCGATGCTGCAGCCATGTATAAATACCACACAGGACATTGCATCCGTGCACAATGCAGGGCTAGCCATTACAACAACTCAGGTCATTGAGAGAATCCCTCAAACTTCTGCAGCACAGAGTGCTAATCGAACACCTAATGAGAGAAGTAGTTGCACTCAAGATATTGGCGTGATCCCGCAGCCTTGTATAAATACTACACAAGACATTGCGTCCATGCACGATTCAGGGCTAGCCATTAATACAACTCGGGTCATTGAGTTGGTCCCTCAAGCTTCTGCTACTACAGTGCATGGTGGAGGAGTTACAAGTAGTTGCACTCAAGGTATTGGTGTGATCCCGCAGCCGTGTATAAATACTACACAAGACATTGCGTCCATGCACGATTCAGGGCTAGCCATTAATACAACTCTGGTCATTGAGATGGTCCCTCAAGCTTCTGCTACTACAGTGCATGGTGTGGTAGTCACAGCTAGTAGCACTCAAGACATTGAAGCGATGCTGCAGCCGTGTATAAATACTACACAAGAGATTGCATCCATTCACGATTCAGGGCTAGCCATTAATACAACTCGGGTCTTGGAGATGGTCCCTCAAATTTCTGGTGCTGCAGCACAGAGTGCTAATCTAACACCTGATGAGAGAACTAGTTGCACTCCAGATATTGACGTGCCCCCCCAGCAGTGTAAATGCTACACAGGACATTGCACCACCAATAACCACCAATACAACTTTGGCCTTTGAGATGGTCCCCCAAGCTCCTGCCAGTATGGCACAGGCTACTAATCTAACTCATGATGAAACAGCTAAAACCAGTTGCATTCAAGACATTGACGCATCACCACAGCTTTGTATAAATACAGTCAATACGAATCAGATCATGGAGACTGTCCCCCAAGCTTTTACTGATGCAGCACTAATGCATGATGAACAAGTTACAACTAGTTGCATCAAAGACATTGGAGCGATGCAGAAATCGGGAGGTGAAGCAAATCCTAATGGCTGTACTGATGCTGATCCAAAAGCACTTGGAAATGCTATAGAGAGTTTGGACTCTTCCAATAAAGAGATGATGCTAGCTAATGCTGACCCTTCACGTAAAGCCATGACCCAGCCTTCTGTAGATCTGGCCTTTAGTGCGCCACTTCAGGACATTGTTGTGGTGACGGACCTCCCTGCTACTGAATAAACGAATGAAGTAGTAAATTAACAATACCAGCAAAAAATGAACGACTGTATAGAGGTGACTTCCCCTCCGAAAGAAGCCGATATCTGCGTAGATTCGAGCAACCAACCATTGGTCAATTGTAGCATGAACCAGGAAGAAGAAAACACCAACAATGTGAGCGTCTTTACTGTGGGTTCCCTTTCCTTTATCACCTCCACGCCGCTTACTGGAAGTAATTTTCAGTTTCAGAAAAATTGTGGAGATTCTGTGCAGCAAGACCCTAACCTATCCATCGTCTCCGTATTGGAGGACTCTGCACATAAGGTCACCGGGAAACCCGAACCTTTACCGGGATCCTTAAGAAGCATGGTTCCTCCATCGGCAGCTGCGCCAAAACAAATGCCCCCAGCAGTGGGCATCCCATCAGCACGCCGCAATTTAGCACTCTCTCAAAACACAAGTCAGAATCCAGCGAGGGAACAAGCAGTCTCTAAAATTGTACCGAGGAGCGGCATACCAGGAAAAGGCATGATCCGCCCTCCAACGGTCCGCCAGAGTTTGCCGAGGGCTAGCCTAGGAAACTCAAAGCTGGCCACAGAGGGCACTGGCGAAAGTAGCATAGCGAACAAATCTTATGCCAACCGATTCAGAACTCCAAAAGCTGCTGCTGTTCTAAAGGTTTGTAGAATTTTTTTTTTTCCTTAGTCTGAACTTGCTGCTTTAAATTTTATCCATTTAATTTTTGGGGAGAGCGGCAGAAACAGCAGTGCACGAAGGCTATATTCACACGGGAGTAATTGCGGGGCGTACAGTGCGCCCCGCAATTACGCCAGTGTTCGGGAACTTGCACTGATCCGCGCGTACTCCTGCACTTTGAGGGGAGTGGGGGGGGGCAGCCTGCTGGCCCCATAGATTGTCATTACTCGAAGCGCGGTGAATTCATGACATGTCACTTATCTCCCTGCACATTCTTTAGAAGAGGCTTCCTTCTGGGACGACAGCCATGCAGACCAATGTGTGGCCTATGGTCTAAGCACTGACAGGCGTCGTATTGTACACCTGGGGAGAGGAGGCGTAATCCATAGTTCTCTGAGAACTGTGGTTTACCGTAATGACTGGTTTGTATTTGAGCGCAGTACAGCACAAAATGCGCCCCAATCATAGCTGTGTGAACATAGCCTAATAATCACTGTTTTGGTTTAACTACTTAAAAAAATAAATAAAAATCCAGGTTTGGGATATCCCAAATCCCATCTTAGGGCTAGGCTGGGTAATCAATAAATTTTACTTGCCTACTGGTTCCCCACTGCTGCTACTTCAGAGGTCCCCGGCGTTCTGCTCCTCTTCACCTTCGGATTCTCATGGCGACACGCAGGAGAGGCTTCTGCGTCTCTGAAAGTGACTGATGCATGAGCCTCTCCTGTGTGTCAGGATGAGAACCCAACAGGGAAGAGGTGCGGATCCTGGAGCATCCCAGAGCGGTGGCAGCAAAGAACTTGTAGAGAAGTATAACTTTTTTTTTTTTAACTTTATCACAGACTGTATGCATGCTGCTACAGCAACGGCCAAGTAATCACTGAACCCGCTCAATAAGTGGCAGGTGGCGGTTGTTCATCACCGCTAACACCTGCCGCTGACCGCACGGATTGGAGCCGGCTATGATACCCCAGCCATGACACGCCACGGCAACTGCAGCGTCTAAATGAATGCAAAACGGTGCTGTGCACCATTCTTCCCTCAAAACGGCCACCACCCCTGTGACGAGATTGCAGGTTGTTTTGGCAGATAGAAAGCTAATGAAGGAGTCTTTGGCTGCCGTGTTACTACTCCTATCTGTAGTAGGCATTAAATGTAGCACTATCTTGGTACACCCTTTTGCATTATATACAGTATCTCACAAAAGTGAGTGCAACCCTCACATTTTTGGAAATATTGTATTTCTCTTTATGCAACACTGAAGATCTGACACTTTGATACAATGTAAAGTAGTCAGTGTACAGCTCGTATAACAGTGTAAATTTGATGTGCCATCAAAAAAACTAGACACTGTCTAAACCACTGGCAACAAGTGAGTGCACACCTCAGTGACAATGAATAAATTGTGCCCAAAATGTGAATATTTTGTGTGGTCGCCAATATTTTCCAGCATTGCCTTAAAGGGGATGTATCGCTTCATCATCGGCTGTTTTCTTGAAGCTTGATTCTCTCAGTTCCTGAAATCCAGGGGCATTCAGTCTAGACAGTCTTCTATGAACTCAGAGCACTGATCTCTTCTTCTCTCACAGCTGGAGGTTTGTTACGGTTGAATCCAGTCTTCTATGAACTCGTACAGAGCAGCACAGATCTGTCTCCCTTTTATGTTTACATGCAGGAGCATTAGGCACCGAGGCACAATTCTGCTGTTTTCTGATTGTAGAAGCAGCTTCAGTGTCACTGAGGACCTGGTGGCTGTATAGTGCAATTGTTGCCGGCTCCTGATTTTGAGTGAGAGAGGCAGGAATGCTCGCTCCTGTGAGTACGACCGGGGGCCAGACAATGTAAATTAGTAGAGCAGTCAACCAATGAAATGAAAGGAGGAGGGATCCGACCGGCACTGGGTAAAAGTGTTTACAGAAACAGAAGATGAGGGAGACAGTGAAAACAAGACAGCTTTGGAAATGACATCCAATTGCAAAGTTGCTTGTTTTCACTGTCCCCTTATTCTGAAGACCATTTAATGAAATGATACAACCCCTTTAACTCTCTAGAGCGCCACAGACTGCAGCCACTGGAATCCTTTTCCCTCTCCTCCATGACATCACAGAGCAGCTGGGTGTTAGAGACCTTGTGCTCCTCCACCTTTTGTTTGAGGATGCCCCACAGATGCTCAATAGGGTTTAGGTCTGGAGACATGCTTGGCCAGTCCTGTACCTTTAGGCCTTGTTCACACGGCTTATTTTTCCGCGGATTGGCGCCGTACTCCGCACCGTATTTGCGCTGCAGTACGGCGCCAATCCGTCTGAGTAATTACGGTAATCCACTGCTCTCATAGAGAACAGTGGATTTCGTTGCTCCTCCCCGCTCGGCGAATCCGCCGGGTGGGGAGAAAGTGACATGCACATTATTTACGGTGCGTCCGCGCCGTAGATAATGCTTTGTCTATGGGGCCGGCGGGCTGCGCCCCCGCCCCTTATTCAAGCTGGAATTGCGAGCGCATTCTGGCTCGCAAATCCAGCGTGAATAAGCCGTGTGAGCGGGGCCTTACCCTCATTTTCTTTAGCAAGGCTTGGAGGTGTTTGGGGTCATTATCATGTTGGAATACTGAACTGTGGTCCAGAAGGAAGGGGGTCATGCTCTACTTCAGTACATTTTTTTTTTTTTTTAATTCATGGTTCCCTCCATGAACTGTAAATCCCCACAGTCAGCGGCATGCGTGACTGTAGCAAAGACACAATTATATTTTTACACCTCACCTGGTTGCCGCCTCACACACTTGACGCCATCTGAACCAAATAAGTTTATATTGGTCTCATTAGAGCACAGGACACGTTTCCAGTAATCCATGTCCTTAGTCTGGTTGTCTTCAACAACCTGTTTGTGGGCTTTCTTGTGCATCCTCTTTAGAAGAGGCTTCCTTCTGGGACGACAGCCATGCAGAACAATGTGATGCAATGTGCGGCCTATGATCTAAGCACTGACAGGCTGACCACCTACCCCTGTAACCACTGTAGCAATACTGGCAGCAGTCACCTCTGAATATGATCCTTAGCACATGAATTCCACTTTGACCGACCATGGTGAGCTCTGTTCTGAGTGGAACCTGTCTTGTTAAACCGCTGTATGATCTTGGCCACCGTGCTGAAGCTCTGTTTCAGGATGTTGGCAATCTTATAGCTGAAGCCATGTTAATGTAGATCATCAGTTCTTTGGCATGAGGTGCCACGTTGAGCTTTCAGTGACCAATATGATAGTGTGGAAGCAATAACCCCAAATTTAACAAACCTCCTCCCCATTCACATCTGAGACCTTGTAACGCTGAGTCACATGACACAATGAAGGGAAAATAGTAAATTGGGCACTATTTATCCATTTTCACTTAGGGGTGTACTCATTTTTGTCGGCAGAAGTGTAGACATTGACTGTCACAGTTATTTTGAGTGCACCAAATTTACTGTTATACAAGCTGTGCACGGACTACTTTTTGTTGGATCAGTGTCTTATCTTGTTCCATGAAAAAATATATTACAATATTTAAAAAAAGTGAGTGTACCAACTCTTGTGAGCTACTATATGTAATACAGAACTATGTACAAATGATTGTACCCTTTTTAAAAAGTACATCTTGCCCTACAAAAACAAGCCGTGATCTGACTAGCTGGAAAAAATAAAAAAAAATCATGACTCTAAACGCGGGAGGAAAAAAACTAACGTGCAAAAAAAACAAAGCTGTGGTGGGAAGGATTTGTTGTTGGGTCTTCCAGTTCTGTACGGTGGCAGACGAGGAGTTTTTCCCTGACCAATTCCCACATTATTGGTACAAAGGCGGCACAATCCATCATTTCTTATATTCAGTTATTTTCCACTAGATGCTTTGCTTTTAATTAAGAATTTGGTGCAATTTTGCAGTAAGCACCACTACAGCTATGTGGATATAAGGCTGCCTTCTAAATCTATGGCTCTGAAGCCTTCATTGTTAAAGGGGTTGTCTCACTGATTGCTTTTTATGTTAAAGATCTCTGTAAAAACAAGTCACTTTGCAGTATATGTCCATTAAAGGAGTTGTCTCCCTTCAGAGTTTCAGAGAATGCATGAATGAAATACTCTGTCACTTCCTGGTTCAGACTGACTCATTTGCATAAGCTCCATGCTTGTACAGCTCTGTGCAGTGCTTTCAGTTGCTAATTAGATCAGATTAGCTTCTCAAACTAACAGGACTTATCTGATCCCCAAAACAAAAGCCCTAATTACAGTTCTGTTTTTTACATAAATCAAGCTTTTTACTGCTCGGCACAGGACACTGCCATAACCTGTGTGATGACATCACTCACTGTTATCTCATTGAACAAACAGCAGGGGGAGAATAGTTTACAGGTCGGTTACTGAGGGAACTGAAATAGCCAGGGAGGTCATAAATTCACTTGTATCTCCTTAGGGAAAACAGAGGAACAAAGCAATATATTTGGAAAATGTCTTTATTTTGTGTTCCCTACAATTTGAAAGCTATTCTTTGTAGCGAGACAACCCCTTTAAGTGTCCTACCTATTCCTAGATATCGCCTCTTGTATGGGCTGAATCAGCTCCTCAGGTCGCTATAGCTACAGACCTGTTCCATCTCTTCTGATAGGCTGCCAGCACTGGTTGCTATAACTACAGCAAAACAAAAGTAGATTGGCACCAGTCGCAAGTAGAATAAAAAATATTCCAATTTATTAGAAGCAATTAAAAGCAAAAAAGGAATACAAAACAGCAAACATGTGTGCAAACATGGTCAGAGGGGCTAATGGATGGTAGGCTGACGCGTTTTGGGCCGGAAGTTGCCCTTAGTCTTAGCTCAGTCTGTACTTATTTCACTACAGTAAATTAGGAATTATACATGAGGGAAGATCTCTCCTTAGGGAGAGCACCTATATAGGCGTGTTGAGATTCGAAATTGCCTTTTTGCACTCCACAAAGCATCTGCATATCACAAAGCAATTTTGAATCTCCACACGCCTATATGGCGCTCTCCCTAAGGAGAGATCTTCCCTTTCTGAGCCACTCATTGCCTCCCACTCAGCCAAGCCAGCATCACCCGCTCTTACGACAGGGCAAACACCCGAAACGGCTTTCTACGATGGGTGATGCTGGTTTGGCAAATTTTCCCTTTGCTTTCCAAATCCATGGGTCAAAAGAAAATTTTGGGGATTTGTTACTCCAAAAAGGGCGCTTACTTCTCAGCTTCTTTCCTATAATGCCTTGAATTATACATGAGCAGTTGATAGGAGGCAGATTGTGGAAGTGGGGAAATTGGGCTTTCTATATGGAATCTAATTTACCCTTTTGCTCTCAACGGCCCCGCTGCCACTCTTAAATGCTCCCAAAATCCCCCCCTTTTCTATAAACCCCTTTCCCCGATGGGGCCCCACCATTTATACCGACGCTGTCTGGGGGATTCACCACCCCTTTGCCAGTCTGCGTGATCCACCAAGTGGTGAGAATGTGCATCCACCAGTATCAACTGGTGAGAAGAGAATCAAACCCCCCCCCCCCCCCCCCCCACAAAAAAAATTCCCCCCCCCGGGGCCCCCCAACTTCGGCGGCCCCTCTTCCCCATTCAGAATTTCCCAAAAAAAAAACCCACTCCAAGGTGAGAAACTTGAGTCTGATCTTTAACCCCTTTTTGTTTTGTTGATCACAGTATAAGCGCTGCAACTTGTTTTTTTTTTTTTTTTTTTTTTTTTTTACCTTTGGTATATAAGGGTTTGTCTTTCGGGATAAGATTTATTTTTGGACAGCACCCCCTACTTATTTATTTTTGACATAATGGGGGAAATTCTATTTTTCCTGCATTTTAATTTCACCATATGGTAAATATACTGTGATAACTTTTCTGTGGGTCTGCATGATTATGGCAATACCAAATTTAAATTTTATTTATTTTTTTTTTTGGGGCCCATGTTCAATAACCCTTTTTTTTTTTTTTGTTTTTCTTGCGAAATGTGTGGACCTGTTTTTTTTTCAATAAAATTTTTTTTTTAATTTTTTCCATTAAGCTACATAAACCCCTAAATCATATTTTTATTTTTATTTTTTTTTTTCCCTTCTAATGCTGCTTAGGGCATGTCCCCACTGCACAGGTGTTCAGCCGGTTTGCGGTTTTGAAGACTGCCTGAAAAAAAACCGGGCCCCAAAATGAGCACAAGGTGCCTTGGGAAAAAAACCCCTGCAGTCCCCCACTCAAGGTTTTCCGTCCCCCCGGTTTTTCTCCACCCCCAAAAAATTTTTACAACACAATCTTTTCCCCCGGGTTTTCGGATGGAATCTGTGCTTGTGAAGGGGTGAGGGGTTCTCTCCCCCCGCGACCATGGGGACGGCCCAAAAAAGCAATGTTTTTGGGTAAACGCCGTTTTGCCTCTGCCTTTTTAACACGCCCTTAGATCCTGTAAAGGAAAAATGGGCATTTCCTTGTCTTTTTCTTGCACTTTGGCTTTTCTATTTTTTTTCCCCATATTTTTATTTTTTCTTTAAGAACTTTGGAATTCCACCATCACGTATAATAGGTATGCCCCTCAACATGCAGTGGGTGCATGTCCCACCTCAAGACCCACACCTATCTCCAGAACAGGAGCCTGAAAGTCTCTGCTCAGGATGGAGAACGGGTCACGCTTCCAGTTACTTTTCATTCTATTCTATGGGAGTTTCAAGTACGGGGAACAGCATGATTGACTGTACTCAGAGCTCTCATAGACCAGAATTGAGTTGTGCGCAAGTGACTGGTTGTTTGTTCTGGGACATGGGAGCCTGTTCCAGAGACAGCTGTGGGACCTGCACCTATTACACTTTGGCTTATCCTATCGATATGCATGATGGGAACTTAGTTATTTGATTGCTTATATACTCCACCACATTACTTGTATGTGGGAAAAAAAAGGGCCGGTAGGAAAACTTCCGGGGACCCTTTAGGCCAAGGTGTCAAACAAAGGCCCGGGGGCCCATCCGGGGCCCCGGGCCTTTTTTGTTTTCCCCCGGATCTCCCTGACTTCCGCACAGCTGTTTTCCACAGCCGTGCGAGTCAGTAGCTAGTACAGGGAAAAATGCAGGGGGGATCGTTTTTCCACCCACCTTCTCCCTTTGTATTAGAACCCGGGGAGCGTGTAATAGGGCTCGCAGGGGGCTACGCGCCCCTTTGCCCACCCCCCGTGACGCTTGGGTTCCTACCCGGCACCTTCCCCCGAGAGGGGGTCTTGGGGGCTGCGTGCGGGGTAACGGGGTGACGTCACACTGCTTACACCATACACAGCTCCCGGGGCCAGCGCTGCACGGACACAGGTAGGTAGCTTTTTTTAATTTTAAAATCATTAGGGGGCTATGGGGCAGGTGCCTGCTAAAGGGGGGCTACTGGGGCGTCCGGCTACTGAGGGGCTACGGGCAGTGCCTGGCTTTGAGGGGGGTATGGGGGATGTCCTGGGTACGGGGCTGTGCCTGGCTACTGGGGATTTGCCGGCATGGGGCATGTGCCCCGGGTACTGGGGCATGTGCCGGTACTGGGGCATGTGCCGGCCCACTGGGGGAGTCCTGGCTACTGGGGCGTGCCTGGCAGGGGCTTTTCCTGGCTACTGGGGCATTGCCTGGGTACTGGGGCATGTGCCCGGACTGGGGGCAGTGCCGGCCTACGGGGCATTCCTGGCTCTGGGGGCATGTGCCTGGGTACCGGGGCATGTGCCTGGCACTAGGGGGATGTGCCTGGTACTGGGGCATGTGCCTGGCACTGGGGCATTGCCGCTACTGGGGCATGTGCCGGGGCAATGCCTGCTACTTGGGGGCTGTGCCTGGGGGCATGTGCCCGGGTACTGGGGCAATGGCCCTGGGGGGATGTGCCTTTGGGCATGTGCCGCTGGGGCATGTGCCGGGGCAAAGTGGCTGGCTACGGGGGCGTGCCTGGGGGATTGCCGGCTTTTGGGGGATGTGCCTGGGGGGATGTGCCTGGCTACTTGGGGGATGTGCCTGGCTACTGGGGCATGTGCCTGGCGACTGGGGCAGGTGCCTGGGTCCTGGGGCATGTGCCTGGCTACTGGGGCATGTGCCTGGGGCATGTGCCTGGCTACTGGGGCATGTGCCTGGCTACTGGGGCATCTGCCTGGCTACTGGGGCATCTGCCTGGCTACCGGCGGACTATGTGGGGCATCTCCCTTTCAATATGGGGCATATTCCGATCTGGCTACAGGGGGCAAAAATACCTATCTACCTACATGGGCAGATATAACTGTCATCTACAGGGGGCTTTATAGCCACTTATCTACCTAAAAGTAGTTCTAAAATTATGTCGGCCCTTTAAGGTACGCCGTGAGGCTGATGTGGCCTCCGGTGAAAACGAGTTTGACACCCCTGCTTTAGGCTTTCCCTTTGGCAGGGCCTTAAAAGCATACGCAAGAATTGGGTGCCTTCGTTAGCCCTCCTCACTCCGATAGTATGTAAACCTATCTGTTCGTTGTCAACACATAGTGTGACAGAGGAAATCCACCCCCCTCTGAAACCTCTTGCATGCAGTGGATATGCTTCACTATGGCATCTAAGGGGTTGGAAATGTTTTCTCCATTCCCAGCTGTCAGAGCAGGGTCCTGGCTGTCATAAGACAGCTCAGCCCCTTATTCACATGGTACAGGAAACCTATGCCGGCTTGAAAAACCACTCATAGGTTGTGGTTGTGTTTTGTTTGTTTTTTACCACCTCTTGGTGTAAGAGAAATTTGCTTTTAGCTACACTGTGCTTCCAGTAACTACACTGTGCTTCCAGTAACTTACCTGCAGCTGAATACAGGACTTCTGGCTGATGCAACAGTCTGTTAGATCATATGACCTTCTCTCTGATTGGCTGAAAGACGCTTTGCTTTTGATGCCTATCAGCAGTCTAGGTCTCTGCATTTCTGAGACCCAGATTTGAGCCTCCCATAGGACTGCACTCTTCACCATACTGAGTGTTTCACCAATTATCGTATATACTCGCGTATAAGCTGAGGCACCGACTTTTGCCACAAAAAACTGGGTAATCTTATTGACTCTGTATAAGCCTAGGGTAGGAAATGCAGCAGCTACTGATAAGTGTCAGAAATATAAATGGATACCAATAAAATTACATAGGCAGGTATAGACAGTTTAATGTCCCCCATAGGCAGGTATAGGCAAGTATGTCCCCAATAGCAGGTATAGGCTATTATAGGCAGTTATATGTTTCCGTATAGGCAGGTAATTGTCCCCAATATGCAGGTAAATGGCATTTATAGGCAGGTAATTGTCCCCAATATGCAGGTAAATGGCATTTATAGGCAGGTAATTGTCCCCAATCTGCAGGTAAATGGCATTTATAGGCAGGTAATTGTCCCCAATATGCAGGTAAATGGCATTTATAGGCAGGTAATTGTACCCAATATGCTTGTAAATTGCATTTATAGGCAGGTAATTGTCCCCAATATGCAGGTAAATGGCATTTATAGGCAGGTAATTGTCCCCAATATGCAGGTAAATGGCATTTATAGGCAGGTAATTGTCCCCAATATGCAGGTAAATGGCATTTATAGGCAGGTAATTGTGCCCAATATGCAGGTAAATGGCATTTATAGGCAGGTAATTGTGCCCAATATGCAGGTAAATGGCATTTATAGGCAGGTAATTGTGCCCAATATGCAGGTAAATGGCATTTATAGGCAGGTAATTGTGCCCCAAAGGAAAGTATAGGCAAAAAAAATGCAAGTACTTACCTCAGTCCCTCGCTGCTCCGCCTCCCTGCCGCTCTCTTCTTGCCGGCACAGAGCATGTGATGTCATCAGGCCGTGCACGCAGTGTGATGCCACGCACGCCGCCTGTGCCGGCTCTCCGGAGTCAAGTGCAGAGCAGGGAGCGCTCGCTCTCTGGTCCGCAGTGGTATCTTCACCTGCATGCGCTCCCAGAGGAGTCACATGCAGGGGAAGAGATTGCCGGCAGCGCCTGGACGCTGTGAGCTGACTCTACTTTCAGTTATATGCGCTCCCAGAGGAGTTTCCTGTAACTGAAGTGTCTCTGCCGGCGCCCGAGCCATCACAGCGCCCGAGCACAGACAGTGACTCGAGTATAAGCCGAGGAGGGATTCTTCAGCACATTTTTTCTGCTGAAAAACTCAGCTTTTACTTGAGTATATACGGTAAGTGCAGGTTACATAATGCAATGGCAGTGGTGAGAAATCCTGTGTTTAGCTACAGGTGAGCAGAATTACTGCCACTTCTGTGCACTTAGAAGCAATTTTTAATGCAGGAAAAAAAAAAAAAAATTCCCAGAGTGGTCCTTTCGTTCTGCCCTGCTGACAAAAGATGTATTTTGCTCCTAAACGGGTTAGTGATGCATGGCTTGTATAGGTATGTACTGCTTATAATCACATTACAGGGGGTGCGTTGCTGCTTCTAGTCCCGTGCAGAGCAGGGTTTGATCGCGTTCTCTCCTTTCTGTTACAGGATTACTTCCAAAGAGAAGTCAGCTTCCGGCAGCTGGATCCCGAAGGGACATAGGCTTGAAAGCTGATGGCGCATCTATTGTAAAATCCACTGTACAGGCCAAAGCCAAAAATCACGAGAAGGTTCATTCCTCAAAAGAAACTGCAAGCCTTCCCGCTGCTTCTACTGGTGAGTAAGGCTATGTTCACACGGCTTAACTGCGGAACATAATTACGCCCCGCAATTACGCTGTGTGGGCGGGAGCGGGGGAGTGAGCGGGGGGCCGGCACGTCGCCGGCCCATAGATTTGCCATTGTAATTCACATGTCACTTATCTCCCCGCCCGGCGGATTCACAGAGCACGGAGATGAGACGTAATCCATAGTTCTCTAAGAACTGTGGATTACCGTAATGACTGGGACGTTTTCAGCCCGTAATTTGCACACTCCGGCGCGTAATTACGGACCGAAATACGGCCCATTTTAAGCCATGTGAACATGGCCTAAAGCGGATTTTCAGACCAGTTGTAGAGGGGCAAAAATGTAGAATCAATTGTGAGCGAAACACTTATAGTAACGTCCAAAAGTACATTTCTTTATAGATGTGGTTTGTCTTTAGCTGGAGATTGCTGGGCTCCTGTTCTGTTGCAGCAACCATTCCTTGGAAAGCGACCCATATGGCTCTACCTTCGTCTTGTCACTTTTGCGTTGCCTTAATAGGAAGTGAAGTTTTAGGGTATGTTTACACGGGACCCGAAAAACGCACTCAAAAGCGCTGCGTAAATCACATCCAGCATGTAGGTGTGTGTTTGGAGGCATTTTTGCTGCAGCAGAAATGCACCCTATAGTTTTAAATAGGGCGCCTGCTGCATCAAACAGATCAAGAATTGACATGACAATTTTTTTTAATGGATCTGAAAGACTCATCAGAAAGATGTAAAATGCTCATCAGCGATCACTGGTCTAAACGGCGATGTGTGCTTTACATTGAAAGCAATGGAAATCACACTGCACATTTAGATGCGTGTTTGGGCCAAGCGGGCATCTATAAACGGATCCGACTTGCTGTGTAAACATACCCTTAGGGCGTGTCCCCACGGCACGGGTTTTCGGCTGGTTTTCAGACTGTTTGCGATTTTGCAGACTGTCTGAAATACTGGCCGACAATGAGTACAATGGGCTTCTATGGAAAACCCATGCAGCAGTCCCCACTGCATGGGTTTTCTGCCCACGGCCCACCCAAAAATCATTGTACTTGCACATTCTTCCGTCCGGTTTTCGGACGGAATATGTGCATGTCAGCCATACACATATTCCGGGACGGTCGCAAAACAGGACAAACCGACCGGTATTTGTCCCTTGCTGTGGGGACTTACCCTTAGGGTATGTTCACATGGCTGATTTTGACACCGTTTTTGGCGCATTTTGGCTCCCGAAACAGCATTCAAAACGCCCCCCAGCTCATTTTCATTGATTCCGATGTAAAACAGCATTGTAGTTCACACACGACTGTTTTTACTGCTGAAATAGAAACTTCATGTCAATTCTTGAAGCGTTTCTCAGCGTGATTTTGGAGGTTTTTTCCCCTGGCTATTTGTGTGGGTGAAAACCTCATCCAAAACCTTGCTGAGAAATGAGTCTAAAACCTTCTGAAGCGTTTCTCAGGCAAGGGTTTGATGCTGTTTTGGGCGCTGAAAAATCAGCGTTTAAATAAGCCGTGTGAACATACCCTTAGGCTAATTGCAGGGTGTACAGTACGCCCCGCAGTTACGCCGGGTGTTCGGGAGCTCACGCCAATCTGCTTCTACTTCCGTGGAGGGGAGGGTTGGCACCCCGCCGGCCCATACTGTCATTACTCGCAGCACGTAAGCGGCATGAATAAATGACATGTCCATTAAAGGAGGTGTAATCCATGGTTCTCTATGAACTGTGGATTACCGTAATGAATGGGGCGCATTTCGCTCATGTTAGAGCACAGTACGCTCTCAGTATGTTCCGAAATGTGCCCCAAAATAAACCGTGTGAACATGGCCTTACTCTGCAGTTGATTGAACCTGCGGATATTTTGGTTTTGCATCGGTCATGGTCACCTTTGCAAAAGCAGCCACAACAACAAATCTTACATCTTCAAACTCTGCAAAGGGGGAAAAAAATAGTCCCAACTAAAGCTTATAATGTATGGCGCGCTTTTGGTTTCTCTTGTCATTTGTTGGGGAGACTTCTGTTACAGGAGTTGCCTAGTCAGGTCACATTATTATAACCCCAGCTATTATCCAGAGTAGCCACTGTGTGCAGCATGGACAGCAGCTAGATGGGCTGGGAGTGAATCAAGTAGGTCCTGGTAGGTTGTCACAGGTATCTGGAGCCGACTGCATCCCACAGCTACTGCAGAGTGTGGGAGGAGGGTCCATAGAGCTGACTATCGGTTGCCCAACAGATGCTGAATTGGGTTCAAGCCTGGGGAATTGAGGGGGTGCAGGGTAGTACTTGGACGTCTTGGTCATGCCCTGCTGACCAATGCCAGACACTACAATCAGTGTGACATGTCGCATTGTCTTGCTGCAAGATGCCATCTGCCCCAGAGAAGACAATCAACAAATATGGGTGTACATGATCTGCAAGGATGGATTCCTACCCAAATCCATTAAATGCAGGGCTGTGGAGTCGGCAAGCCAAAGCCCCGACGCAGACTCCTGACTCCCTCATACACGGCGAATGTTTAAGTGATAACTTTACTGTAGTAAAATGGTAACATCCGGCTGTTTATCACCTTATGATACAATAATCAAGCTATTTAGGTAGAACAGACACTGAAAAGCAAAAGGGTAACACGGTTTTGATATTTTGTACACTTGTGGGTAGATTTGAAGAAAAAGCTGTATCATAAGGTGATAAACAGCTGGATGTGACCATTTTACTACAGTAACGTTATCACTTAAACATGCGCCGTGTATGAGGGAGTCAGGAGTCGGAGTCAGGAATCAGAGGTTTGGGAAATTGAGGAGTCGGGGCTTTGGCTTGCCGACTCCACAGCCCTGGCTGTGAGAATTGAAGCCTTTTCTGCTGATGCAATTGCTGAAGTACAGTGACCACCCCTCTGCTTTGGAGCCCAATACACAGTGGGATTCACTGAAATAGTGTTCTTGACCCACATCTGGTAGCTTCCTGGTTTAGTTTGGCAGTAAGCAGCTCCATTGTAGGCTCACCTTCATGCACCTTAGTAGGCGAAGTTCACCTCGCACCAATTGTATGTGGTATCCAGTTTTCAGATCGCTTATTCACAAAAGCACCATTTGGAAACTCAAGATGCTTCCAGCACAGCAGCACAAGAACCGGTCACAAACTGCACCGTTGCAAAACTACTGCCTTGACCCGAAAGCGACTAATGATCCCTTTATACAACTCTTACCCATGACCGAAATGAGGAATGTGTGTTAAACGGAACCACAACGGGGCTCTACGTCCTAGTGGGGGGGTCGAATTAGTATATTGCTTGACACGTGCCAGAGTAAGAATTTTCAGCCTGACCATCTTCAGTCAAATGAGTTCTCTGAGTTTATTGCAAAAAACCCCAAGTTTTAATACTTTGGACGTAAAAACATTCCATAAGCAACATGTGACATTACATCCACCCTCTTTACTGGCTTTTCCTATCTACATATATGAATAATACAGCCCACCTTTTGTTTGAGAGAAGCAAAACAGTTAAAGGGGTTTTGCCACGATCTAATGTTGACATGGGATCCTATAAAATGGGTATTTAATCACTTTTCTAAATAGGTCATTAAAAAGTGAATCATGTGAGCTTCAGCCTTCCTTACATGCCCTTAGCTTCCTGAGTTTACATTAGCTATGACCAGGAGCTGGCCGCGCTTGTGGTGTTTGCACTTCTTATCTGACAGCAGGGAACATGAATGAGCTTTGAAGGTTATGATGTAATTATCTTAGTAAACATACAGAAGCTCCCTTGCTTTATAAGGGACTGGGGAGAGAGATGCTTTCTTTTGTATAGAGAATCTCTGCTCACCCCCGTCCCTCTGCAGCCAGAATGAAAGGCGGCTGCCTGCTGAGCTTTTCTTCTCTCGAGCACAGAAGAGGGAGAAATAAAACACAAATAGCTTGTGCACAATAAAGTTCTCCTCTGTGGATTAGCCAAACAATGTCTGCTCAACTACAGAGACTGAGTATCGGGAACGTGCATAGGAGGTGGAGTGATGACATCACGGAGGAGGCACTTGTTGTTTTTAAACACAGAAACGCAACGCCCCTTTTTTTCAAGCTTCAAGAGGGGAGTATCAGCCTGTTAGGTGAGGAACTCACTTCTTGTCTAAACCCCTTTAAGGCCAGTGGCCATCTTGGTTATCAAGGCACAATAGGGTGTGTCTGGACACAGACGGCATCTTGTGGGTGAAATAGACATTTCACCTAATACGTTCCATAAAATGTGCAAAGGGGCAGTTTCAGACAGCCTATCACACACACTCTGTATACGCATCAAGCCAGCTCACCACCACATGACTTCCTTTATGAGCTTTGTGCTGCCAATATCGAAAGTGGTCCTAATAATGCAACTTGATGGTGGTATCCTACTGTAGGGTATACAGTCATATGAAAAAGTTTGGGCACCCCTATTAATTTAAATAATTTTTAGTTCTAAATATTTGAGTATTTGCAACAGCCATTTCAATTTGATATATCTAATAACTAATATTGCACATTTTGTGTTAGTACAATAAACCTCATTTCAATCCGGAAATATTACTGTGTCCATCAGTTATTAGATATATCAAATTGAAATGGCTGTTGCAAATACCCAAATATTTAGAACTAAAAATGATTAAGATTAATAGGGGTGCCCAAACTTTTTCATATGACTGTATACAATAAGTATTCTTGTTCTACAGTGATTTTCTGTGCAACTCTAACCTTGAGCAATTTTTCTGTTTTTGCCCTTCTAGAGGTGGCTGTATCCAGACCCGAGAGCTGCCAGCACTTAGAGGTACTTAACAGACTTCTCTAGTTTCGATGTGTTCAGAGTTTTTCTGTATTGCATGCATCCGCTCCTCATGGCCAATGCCGATTAGGCAAATCTATCGGTTTGACTGGCTCATAGCTTTGTGGTGGGGGTTTGTACTTTGTGTGCTCCCAAAATGTTACTGCAGAATGTGTCTCTAGCCCTTATCTGGTTAGAAAATTATAGTAAAATAACATTCAGTGCATTTTTGTAATGTACGTTTTAAAAATTTTTTATGCAGTTCTAGATCAGCTTTTTGACACAGAGGAGATGACTTTGTCAAGCTCAAGGGATCAGATGACCAAAGGGGTTTTGGATTTTTTTCAGATCAGCCTTAAAAAACACAATCCTAAGGGCATGTCCCCACGGCAATGGACAAATACCGGTCGGTTTATCTGACCGGTATTTGTCCTGTGTTGCGGACATCCCCACGGCCGCGGGGGAGGGTGGCTTTTCTCCGTGATGAGCCCTCCCCCTTCACATTGATATGCACATATTCCGTCCGAAAACCGGACGGAAGAATGTGCATGATCAATGTTTTTTGGGTGGCCCGCAGGTGGGAAAAAACGCCGGGCGGAAAACCCTTGCCGTGGGGACTGCTGCGCAGGTTTTCCATAGGATCCAGTTGGGCTAATTTTCGGCCGGTTTATCAGGCGGTCTGCAAAAGCGCAAATCGCCTGAAAAATGGCTGAAAACCCGTGCCGTGGGGACAAGCCTTAAGGGTATGTTCACACAGTGTTGGATCAGTTTTTAGATGCGTGTTTGGATCTGTTTCAGACCCTAAACGGACCCAAACACGCATCTAACAATGTGCATTGTCTTCAATGTAAAACATGCATCAGTGTTCAGACGAGTGATCGCCAATGCGTGTTTTACTTGCGTCTTTCTGATCCATTCAAAGAATTGTCATGTCCATTCTTGATCCATTTGAGGCAGCAGGAGCCCTTTTTAAAACTATAGGGTGCGATCCTGCTGCAGCCACAAAGTATCCAGACAGCTGTGTGTTGTATGCACTTGTGAATGCGGTTTTGGATCCAAAACTAATCCAATCTGCCGTGTGAACATACCCAAAAGCTTTGGGTTGAAAAAGTAAATGGAATCAGGTGGGGAGCACAGAGATGGAGGTTGTGATGGAGAAATATAGACAAAGCAGAGAGATCCTGAGGCTTCCAGTGTTGAGCAACAGAAAACAGCTTTCAAACACTGCTTGGCTTTGGAGAAGGGAGGCTACATACAGCACATAAAATATTACAGGAGGATGAATAGTTGGGCAAGCCACCTGAGATTCTGATTTTTGCTTCGTTGGACACTTAAAGGGGTTGTCTCACTACAAGGATTGCTTTTTATGTTACAGGTCTTTCAAAAAACAAGTCGCTTTGCAATATGTCTATTAGCAGTGTCATACCTATTCTGAGATATCACCTCTTGTATGGGCTGCATCAGCTCTTCAGCTTGCTATAGCTACAGACCTGTTTGATCTATCCTGATAGGTTGCCATCACTGGTTGCTATAGCTACAGACCTGGCTTCTACTGCAGCCTAGTGGAAGCCAGTAAACACGCCCCTGAATTAAAAGTGAAACCAAGAAAACTTGACGCAGGTAAGATGAATCAATGTAGTGAGACAACCCCTTTAAGCCTAGATTTGTCAGGACCTTTAAAAAAAATTGTGAGCAAATGTATATAGTCCACTCCAATGTATTTCAACATTGACTCAAGACCCTTAATGACACTGGGCATAAATTTGTTCCAGTGCCGGTAAAGGGCTTTTGCAATCCCGCTACACAGCTGGCGGGTGCTGGCTGCTTATTGCAACTAACACGCACTGGATTGATTCGGCTCCATCCTACTGTGCACCGTTCCTCACTCCAATCTTGACTCTCTCGGCGAGATCGTGGGGGCAAGATGAGTTAACATGGAAGCACTGGGCTGTATTAACAATTGTGCACCCTAAGGGGACTAAATGTTAAAGTAAAGTTTAAAAAAAAAAAAAAAGTTTGCAGGTGTGAAGGAAAAAAATTCAAATCGCCACTTTGCCATTTTACAAATAAAGTTGCACATAATTTGTAAAAAAAAAAAAATCCAACCTATTAAAATATAACCTTTATCCCGTACGATGTACACTGTAGAAGAGAGAAAAACAATTCCAAACACCAGAATTGTGGGGGTTTTTTCACTTCATGTCCCCTAAAAAATTAGACTACATCACATCTATCCCAAAATGGTACCAATTAAAAGTACACTTTAGGCTGCAAAAAATGCCCCCTCATTGAGGTCCATAGTTGAAAGTGCAAAAAAGTTATTGGTTGCAGAAAATGGCACTACGGCACAAATTTCAAAAATAATTTTTAATGGTACTAAAACAGAACACAAACCCTAACTATTTGGTATTGCCAGAATGGGATCAATCTGTAGAATACAGAGAACATCATTTATACCAGAGAGTGAACCCCATAAAAACAAAACCCTAAAAACATGGTCTACGTATGTCACTTTTTGACCCACTTAGAATTTTTATGCGGTTTCCCAGTATACGCTATGCAACACCTATGTGAAAAAAATGGGCAATATATCTAAAATACTGGTGAATGTATAAATATACCAATACTCCCAAAAAAAACCACCACAACCAAAATAAGGGTGCTTTTGCATGGTGCGGTTTTGGTGCGGTTTTTTTTGGATGCGGTTTTAGTGCAGGAAGGCACAACAATTAATGCTATACATTGTTGCACAAGAAACGCATCCAAAAAATCCACCAAAACCGCACCGTGTGAAAGCACCCTAATAAATTATGAATTTTATTAGATCAATTAAAACCAGATAAAAATAACCCCACCTATGTACAGAAAATATATCCACACCCATCAGTGATCCAGTCATATATAACTATACATGATTCACAAATATATCAACTATGTAAATACAGGAACATACATGATGTAATAAATGTGATGCACACAATAACCTAAACAGTAGAAATACTGAACCTGCAATAGATCAATGGACAGGGCTGCAAACCCCGATGTATGTTTCGCTGTTAGCTTTGTCAAAGGGAGTCTAGTACTTTGACAAAGTATTTCTACTGTTTGTTATTGTGTACCACTTTTATTACGTCATCATGTATGTTCCTGTATTTACATAGTTGTTGATATATGTATAGTTATGTATGGGGGGGGGGAGCAGGAGGTTAATTTAAAGAACCACTGTACATTTAAAATAGTCATGTATAGTTAAATATGATTGGATCATGATGTAGGTGTTGATATATATTTTCTGTATATAGGTGGGGTTATTTTGATCTGGTTTTAATTTATCTAATTTTTTATTTTGGTTGTGGTGACAGTATACGCTATGGTGATTTGACACCATCAGAAAGTCAATCTTGTCCCACAAAATAAAAGCCCTTAATTTTCTAGGTAGATGGAAAAATAAACTGAAGCATACACAAATCTGTGCCTAACATACTGGTGAAACTTTTTTATATTATTCATTGTGATCAAACCATATCTGTTTAATGTGAGTAGACAAATGCTGACCAGACCTGGAACACAATGCTGCTGTTGTGGGGTGGACTGTAGCAGGCTTCTTAGGACCAGTTCTAATCAAAGTAATACTGGTGGTCCATGTTTATTCAGACTTGTGGATGTTTTCTTTCATCTTTACTCAGACTTGTAATTGCTGTCATGAGAAATATCGGCAACTGCTGCAGGAGAATGAAGATCTCAAGAGACGGTTGGGTGAGAACGTTGTCTTATATCTATCTTTGCACTAATTTGGAATTAAACTGAAAAATACTGCGACACTTTCTTCTAAACACCCCATAAAGCCAAACCTGCAAGCTAGTTAGTGTGCTGTAATTTTAGTGGCCAGGAGAGTTTTTTTTTAATAAAGCAAGCAATAAGGGTATGTTCACATGGGTTATTTTGCACTTTATACGTGTCAAAATGCGTGCCGCAGTTAAGGTAATTCATAGCTCTCATAGAGAGCTATGAATTACGCACACTCCCCGGGCGTACAATACGATCGCATTGTACTCCCAGGGAGAGAAGTGCCGCCGACAATGCATGTCAATGGGGCCGCATACAGTACACGCCGCAATTACGCCGTGTGAACATACCCTAAGGTCCCATTGGCAAAAAGCTGTTCAGGGGACGCAGTAAGTATGTGAGTATGTGAGAGGTGCCCTGGTCAGATGAGACCAAAACTGAACTTGTTGCGGACAAATACTAAATTTATAGGAAGCAGAGATCTGCCTCAGCGAGTCTGTCGTTTTCCGCTTTGAAATTTCAAGCTTGCAAGCCCCCTTTTAAGAAGGAAACCATGTCTACCAGGCCAGACATACTAACATCCCATTACCATCTGAAAAACTGCTAGTTGGCTTCTGCAGTCTAGAACAGGCATCCTCAAACTGCGGCCATCCAGCTGTTGGGAAACTACAACTCCCATCATGCATTTATATAATCTGTAACATTGGGGATGATGGGAGTTGTAGTTTCCCAATAGCTGGAGGGTCGCAGTTTGAGGATGCCTGGTCTAGAACACTCGCCAGTGCTGAAAATGCACAAAATCTGCACCGCGACCCCTTCATGGTTTCCCTGGTGGGAGTGCTGCGGTTAAGGGGGAAGTTAACAAGGACTTGGTGCTGAATCAGAACTGCAGTGTTTTCATTACCAGGATTGTGAGGGATAAAATGTGGGATGAGGCATCCTAATGTACAATCACTGATTAATGTAATATCTCATTAAAGAATGTTTAATCCTTTTATCAGCCAGTCAAATTGCATTTGGCTTAACTGAGAACTTGTTACAGCTGCTTATAGAAGTCTATGGAGCGGAGAGGGGCAGAAAGTGGAACTAGAATGCATCCCCTCCACATCAGCAAGGGGAACATTAGACAGTGGTAATAAGCACTGTAGCTGTGTGCCAGCACTGAGGAAACTCACTATACAGCCAGCCCCATCTGTGTCTGCTTTTCCTCCTTCGCCCCCTTCCATCTCTGACTGACTTTTTTTTTTTTTTTTTTTTTTTTTTTATACAGCGATAACATGAGTTCTCAGTAAAGCTAAATGTTTCCTCTGCAATATAGATTCTTGCTTAGTGGGGTGCAAAAAGGCAATCTTCAAATCCCCACACACCTATATGGTGAGATTATTCCCCTATCTGAGCCACTTATTGCCTCCCACCCAGCCAGCAAACTCTGCTCTGCACTGACAAGGGGCAGAACGCCGAAAAAACTGTATGCAGATGAGTTTTGCTGACTTGGCTAATATCCCTCTTGCTTTCCAAAGACTCCGTGAATCAGGAGCAAATTGAGGATTTGTTAAAAGGGCGCTTGAGCTTCTAGCTCTTTTCCTATAATGCCTTTTGATATGCAGATGTTTAATGGGGTTCAAAAAGGCAATCTTCAAATCCCAACACACTTATATGGTGCTCTCCCCATATAGATTCTTAGTAATTTATAGCTGCATAAACCTATGACCATGAAGGGGGGGGGGGGGGGGGGGGGAGAGCAGAGGTTAATTTAAAGAACCACTGTACATTTAAAATGTATTACAAACGTGATTTTTTTTTTTTTTTTCCATTGCTGACTGGAAAGCAGTCTATAATTGGGGGTACACTGTAAGGTTGATATTGTACTAACTTTTACTATTTTTATTACTTTAGGTCAGTACAGCATACATAAGTGACCGATACGGCGGGTACATAATGAAGACCTAAGAAAGTGAAATCTCACCATGAATGAAGGACTAGTTGCACGTGTTCAAGATTTGTTACATCTAAAACTATAACTTGCGAAGCTGACTAAAATGCACTGACAAAAGCTGCTATACTATATTCAGTGACTTGCTCTGCCTCACCTGTGCTTCACTGCTTATCTGTTCTGTATTGTGTGCGCTGTCATACTGTAATTATAATATTTTTATATAAGAAATAAACTGGTATATTCTACGGTTTACACCTGGCATGTTACTGGGATGTGAACATGGGCTGAGTCGTGTCCATGACATTCCTGACTGCATCCGCTTATAGTTGGTATACTAGCCTAGAAAGATTTTAAAACTCAAAACGATTGAGTAACGGCACTGAATGATTGGGGAACAGTTCCTCTCCATTCATGGCTATGTACCCCCTTTTTTTTTTTTTTTCTGTATATGATTAGATCAAAGCATGAGCGATTCCTTTTGGGTTCACTTTTTTTGTATTTCGTTTTTTATAAGCCAAAACCAGCGATCTTTCTAAAACAGGTATGAACCTTAAAGAGGTTGTCTCATTACATGGATTCGTCCTGTTTTTTTGGTTTCATTTTGAATTCAGGGGTGTTTACTGGCTGCTTCTAGGCTGCAGTAGAAGACAGGTCTGTAGCTATAGCAACCAGCGCTGGCAGCCTGTCAGGAGAGATGAAACAGGTCTGTAGCTATAGCGACCTGAGGAGCTGATGTAGCCCATACAAGAGGGGATATCTAGGAATAGGTAGGACACTGCAATATGTGTCCATTAACAAAGTGACTTTATTCTGCAAGATCTGTAACATAAAAAGCAATCCTTGTAGTGAGACAACCCCTTTAAAGGTGTATATATCTACGTAAGGAGAGGATCTATTCATCAATCATTCAGTGCTGTTTGTGACTAGTCATTTGAGGGTACAGCAATTCATGAACAAACTACAGAAGCATCCCAAAAAGTATAGTCCTTCCCTCGCCTCCCCTCACTTTTTTTTTTATTTTTTTTATTCTTTAAACACAGACCTGCCATATGTGAACATAACAGCAAGTAGTATGGGTTTGTTAGGTGGGAGGGCTAAGAAAACAAAATTATGCAGGGTGTTTGGAACAGCACTAGTTGCTATAGCTACAGACCTGGCTTCTACTGCACCCTATTGGAAGCCAGTAAACACACCCCTGAATTCAAAGTGAAACCAAGAAAACAGAACTGAAGTAAGAGGAATCGATGTAGTGAGATGGCCCCTTTCATGTTTCCTCCCTGTTGCATTAATTTGCTTACTGCAGCTACATGGATAAAGGATCCTATGAACAGCACCTTACTTCTGAGTTTTCTAGGCTTGCTGTGAGACCTGGAAAAGTCACCTTGTTAGGGAGGGTGACTTATTTCTGGGAAAACAATTTTCCTAAAAAAAAAAAAAAAAAAAAAAAAAAAATTCAGCATTCCAATCCAAATTGCCTATAAAATCTTGTTTTCTAGCTGTGAGTGTGGAGAGAAGCAAGGCAGACTAATGGCACTTACAGATGGTGCTGCTTATCTGCATGTAGTGTGATTACAAATAGTAGGTAATGACAAAATGATCACTTTATTTTTCTCTGGACAAGAATAGATGAGATTTGACTAAACAGGGCAAAGAAAAGAGTCATACATGAAAGGATAATGGGGTAATTGCCTTCTGCACTGGGGAAGGAGGTTTCTTTACCCATAGGTACTAGCCGACCTGGGAAAAAAAAGGGCCATCAAGCAATTCTCTCACTACAGAGCTTACAAACAAAAAGTCAGACCCAAACCAGGAAGTTGTGTACAAAGGAGGGAATACTTCTGTCTCATTTGATACTATGTACAGCAGGATTTCTGAGTAAAAAGCAAGGTAAACTCTGACCGGATTCATAACAAAAGAAAGTGAAAGTCCTGTTTACTGCACCCACCTACACACGTTTGCAAAAAAGTGGTCAATCTTTGAATGCAGATGGGGTAACCAGAACTTTCCCTGTCTCTACTTTATCAGGATTCACACACCTTCCCCCCCCCCCCACACCCTTTTTTTTTTTTTTTTTTTTTTTTTCTTTTTTTAAATTTGATGGCCTTCTCGGTCATGTAAAACCATTTCTATCATGGAGCATCTCTCTCTGTCATATCTTGCTCAGAGATGGGGGGGGATGTAAACTACCTGACTGATTTGTTGTAAAAAATGAACAATTAAATCAAACACCAATATTACCCATCTGAAAAAGACCTGTCTTAAAGTTTTCTCATGCAGTCTCATAGAGCCACAGCAAGCTTCAGATTCGCACTTTCTGGTTAGGCTGTGCCTGGTTCTGTAGCAGTGATTGGCATATCAACTCGGCTATTTCTGTTGCTGTGAAATGACTTCCACCATTTATCAGAGGTTTTTTTGTTTTACCCTTTCCCAACACAAGACATACCCATACATCCTGGTACCAGTAAGGTTCTATTCGGTTATGCCACTATATAGAAGGCTGGTGTCAGATGCTAATTGCAGCTGACACCCGCCATTAACAGAATGGAAATAAGCCAGCTCCCTTCCTTGCTGATTAGACCCATATTTAAAAAAAAAAAAAATCACCCCCTTTTTGCCATTTTACAAATTAAAAAAAAAAAAAAAAAAAAGTTACATATTTGGTTTGCTGCATCTGTAAAAGTGTGATCTAGTAAAATATTGCACCATTTATCCCATACACTGGACAGGCTGTCCCCAGGTTAAAAACAGGATAGGGACTGTAGGCGAAGTTGAAACTGTACGTAAGGTGGAATATGTAATGTAACTTCAGCAAAATTGTTTCACCCCCACCCCCCTTTTTAGATAGTGCAGGGAACATATTTTACATTTGTTTTGCTGTCTTTGCCCCTGTTTAAAAGATTTTACCTCCCGTTCATTATCTCCTGTGCTGCTGTGGCATTCTGGCACGTAGGGGGACATGTATGACGAGAGTTTTCACTTGTTTTCTGGCGTATAATGCGCCTCTGTGCCGGCTCTGCTGTCGGACGCACCTCCCCTATGTGTTAGGCGCAAGGTTCGCCACTTTCTAATGCGCCTAATATGAAGGGGCGTTCTGGGGCGGGGCGCACCACATTCAAAAACACCGACGTATGAATGCGGGTCGGCAAAGTAAGGCGCATTACAGCTCAGACAGGCAGGCCTATTTCAATTTTGTCTGCTGCCCGGAGCGTCGAAGTTTGCCCCCACTTTCATGAGCGCACTTCGGTGCCGACATACATCAGGCACAGGTTCCACAGAAAAAAAAAACATGGAAACAGGTGCTTCGACGCGCCGATCTTCATACATGTTCCCCGTAGTTATTATGGGGAGTGACTTAGCCATGCCCCATAAGTTTCCATTTGTAACTAGGGGATGGGTGCAAGTTGGTGACTGCCCGTAGAAGAAAAGAAATTCCAAATGTCAAAATGGTGTGGTTTTTTTTTTTTTTTTTGTCATGGCTCGCACCCCGTGGGGTGGCATGAGACGGTGGATACAACCCCCAGTAGTTGCTCGGGGGGTGCAGCGCATCCCGGATGGCACATCAAGGCGGGCTGTGGCAAGAAGGTTAGCTGTGTCTGTCAAATTTATGGGGGGGAAAAAAAAACACCATATCCAGGCCAAACTGTATTATAACAAAAAAAACATTGCAGCACATCTACTATTTCACCTAGACGTTCAAGGAACCTTTTTCTGTGTAAATAAACGCCCTTAAAAATGCGGTGTGTAGCCACTTTAAAGGCAGTTTCACATGTGGCCATTTAAAAAAAAAAAAAAAAAAAAAATACCAAAAATTAAGCAAAAACTGTAGCAGCCAGATGCCAGTAGGATATAATATAAAACACAGACTTGTGCATTCGTTGGTCAGGAGCAGTTTCTTCATAACGCTGCATGCTCCAAGTGTAGCATTCTTTCAGGTAGCTTGTAGTGGGTAGTTTTCAGAAGAATTTTTGAGGGCAAAAAAACATTAGGCAAAATATCACATGTTGCAGTGTTGCAAAAAAAAAAAGTTACTAAAAACGTGTTTTCAAGTTTTTTCGTTCACAGTAAGATGTTAGTTAATAGATAAATGTAACATGCACTGTGGATGTTGTTGTTTTGTTTGCAGCAGCTTTTTGCAGTTTAGGTACATATTTTGTTCCATAGCATTTTTTTTTTTTTTCTGTCTAAATGCAACATTCTGTAGGTGCATAATTTTTTCAGGCAGTTTGAATTGTTTTTCTACTTTTGTCTACACTGCAGTGGACAAAAAACGTCCTAAAAAAGCATTACTAAAAACGTTCATGAAACTGAGTTTTCTGTCCACTGCCTGTAAAAAGCAGCTGAAAAAACTTCCGTTTTTTGGCGCGTTTTTCGTTTTTTGGAGCGTCTTTGCTCTGCTTTTTAATGTATGCACAAATTAAGCCATTGGATATAAACTACACCCTACAGGTGGAGTTAACATGATAAGTAGTCACTTCCTTTAGATCACTGTAGCCATTGTCAGCACATTGTCCTTTGTGTGCTGCTGCGTGCTACTACTTTATTAAATTTTGCACCAGATTCTTGCACCAAAATCCACATTATCTTTCCATACAGCAAGATAACTGTATTAGCGTCAAAATCTGTGAAGAAAAGGATTTTAGCGGCAAAATCCCAAAAAACGCATTATTGCGCCAAATTCCGTAAAAAAAAAAAACCTATTTTTAGTGTCAGAAACGAGATCAATTTATTAGCGCCAAAATTTGTAAAGATATTGATCTTCGCCCCAAATCCGTAAAAAGACTAATTCTGGCACCAAAATCCATAGAAAACGTAATTTTTTTGTGTCAAAAGCTAGATCGCTTTATAGGCGCCAAAATCTGTAAAATATACGGATTTTAGCACAAAAATCCGTAAAAAAAAATGGATTTTGGCGCCGAAATCCGTAAAAAAAAAAACAATTTTTTGGCGTCTGAAGTGAGATCACTTTATTTGCGCCAAAATATGTTCAGTAAAGGATTCTGGTGCTAAAATCCGTTAAAAAAAACGTATTTTTAGCGTCCGACGCGAGAACATATTTTGGTGCCAATAAAGTTAAGAAAAGGATTTTAGTGCCTAAATCCGTAAAAAAAAGTATTGTATTTTCTCTTTAAGATTTGAATGTCATAAACGTATTAAATTGGGCTGTAAACCCAACACCGACTTGTGGACCTCAGAGTCTGTTTCTGACAGTTTGAGCAGACACATGGATGTATTGTCACAAGCGAGAGAACTTTATTAGCGCGAAAATCTGTAAAAAAAACAAAACGTATTTTTAGCGAAAAAAATCAGTCGCTCCGAAATCCCTGTGGCTGCCAATACACACATCCCTGTGGCTGCCAATACACCCTCCCCCGCTCTTCACTGCCTCTTGTCCCTGCATGTCACTGCCAATACACACAACCCCCCTGCAAGTCCTCTCAATGCTTCTCCTTCTTGCCTGCCAATACACACATCCCTGCCCCTCCTCTTCATCCCTTTCCCTTTCATGTGCAGATTGGCAGGACGAATCTTCCTTGACCAGTATAAAAACCCGTTCTAAGCACATGAAACCAGCCGTTTCTAAAACCGTGCACTTTGCCAATAGTAACCAAGGGCGTACTCCTTAGATTTTTGGTCCCACTTTCAACTATAATCTTCGTAGTGAACACCCCTTTTCTTCGAAATTGGGGCTGAAACACAATGGTGTTTTTACCCTCTTTAAAGGGAAAACTATTCTGAGCAGGACACTAGTTCAATTGTCAGCCAGGGCTATTTTTAAAAATTTTTCCCTTTCCCTTTTGATGAATGGCCACTCCCAAATGTATAAAAGCTTGTTTGCAAATAAAGTGTTAGTTTTGTTGTGGCACAAATAGCTTATTGGTTAAGAACAATTTTTCATTTGTTTTGATTATACAGATAGCAGAGCCGCTGCTTTTAAGAAACCATGCGTACGGTTCAATAGGTGTTTTTCATCTCAATTGGCTAAACCCATTTTTGCTGCCGCACTCCAGTGTTTGGGAAAACTCTCCCTGCCCCCCGATCTAGATTATTAAATAATGATATTGTATTTTTTCCCCAAAAACTGGGGGACCACTTGCAAACCCTGAACTAGTCATGTATCAGATTTTTTTTACCAAACTAAAATTGGGGAAAGTACTGACTAGGAGCGCGCACGTCACACAAGCAGTAGATTCATAAATCCAATATTATGCAAACAATAATCCAATGCATTATGCATAAATGTAGAGAACAAGCAGTAAATTGGTGTTCATAGTTACAAGTGAGCACGATATGCAAGTAGACTAAACACAGACATGAGAAAAATTTCTCCTGAACCTAGAAAGGAAGAAAACCTAACAGAACACAGAGACCAAAACAATGTCGTCATCGAGCCCATCCACAAAAACACCGGGTAGGCCGTGTTCACCGGGTTTTTTCAAGCCGAATTTCGAGCCCGGAAAATTTCGCTCGCAATTCCCTTTGAATAAGGGGGGGGGGCCTGCCCCCAGCCCCATAGACTTGCTTTTCCACGCCCGTATTCGCGGGTAATGTGCAGGATTTTCTCCCCCCAGCGAATTCGCCGGCGGGGGGGAGGACGGAATCCACTGTTCTTATGGGAAATGTTGGATTTCGTAATTACTGCCGGATTTTGGGGCCCTACGCGGCAAAACCGGCGGCAGTACGGCTCCAATCCGCGCCGAAATAAGCCGTGTGAACGGCCCCGTACCCGTATATAATCCTAAAAGAAAATGTAAGAGCTTAAAAGAGCTGTCCGATGGGAGCCAATTTTCAGAGAGGAAGGTAAGACCAAGGCCATGGAAACTTGGGGTAATTAAAGGGGTTGTCTCACTACAGGGATTGCTGCCTTTTATGTTAAAGATCTTGCAAAAACAAGTCACTTTGGAATATGTGTTCATTAAGGCTATGTTCACACGGCTTATTTCAGAACGTATTTACATCGGATTGCCGATCGTAAATACGTTCTGAAACCAGTTAAAAATCAGTTGCAAATAAGCTTCACTAAGTGTGGCACGTATTTGTAACTGATTTCCCGACGGATTCACCATCTCCAATCATTGTAGGTGGTGAATCCGTCCGTAAATAAATGACATGCACATTGTTTTTCCGTCCGGATTGCCATCGTCAATCCGCGGCAGCAATCCGGCATGGAACTACGCGTCGTGTGAACGACGAGCCGTATTTTCTATTGAAATCAATAGAAAATAGGCTGTGACTTGTTTCTGACTGATTTGCCGACGGATTGACGATCGGCAATCCGTCGGCAAATACGCGGCGAAATAAGCCGTGTGAACGAGGCCTAACAGTGTCCTACCTATTCCTAGATATTCCCTCTTGTATGGGCGGCAACAGCTCCTCAGGTCGCTATAGCTACAGACCTGTTTAATCTCTCCTGATAGGCTGCCAGCACTGGTTGCTATAGCTACAGACCTGTTTGATATTTCATGATAGGCTACCAGCACTGGTTGCTATAGCTACAGCCCTGTTTGATCTCTCCTGATAGGCTGTTAGCACTGGTCGCTATAACTACAGACCTGTTTGATCTCTCACGATAGGCTGCCAGCACTGGTCGCTATAGCTACAGACCTGTTCAATCTCTCCTGCTAGGCTGCCAGCACTGGTCCATAGCTACAGATGTTCAATCTCCCTGAAGGCGCCGCAGGTTGCTATGCTACAGAATTTGGGTTTTTCCCTTTGCCCCCAGTAAAGAGTAAACACGCCCTGAATTCAAAATGAAACCAAGGAAACAGGACTGAGGTGTGATGAATCAATGTAGTGAGGCAACCCCTTTAAGTATACACGGCAAATTCAGGGGAGTTAGTAAAGATGACCCAATCCCTCCAAATTGCAACACAAATCTCTCATATAATTGTTATCTGACCTCAGTTCCCCCATACTTTGGGGTTAAGAAAATCCTTGCCCCAATCTGGAGAGGGGGATGGGTTGACCCCCAAAAAGCCGAGGAATCAAAATTTTTGGGGCAATTAGCTAAATTTAAAAAACCCTTTTAAAAAAAAAATTTAAATTTGAAAGCCCAAAAGAAAGCGGAAATTTTGAAAAAATGGGATTTTAAAAGGGTTTTTTTTTCATTTAAGTTAAAAAAACCCCCCCACCCCCTTTTTAAATCCCCAAAAAATAAAACAGGAAAGGGGGGGCCCCCAAAGGGGAAAAAAAAAAACCCCCCCGGGGCCCCCTTTTTTTTTTAAAATTTTAAAACCCGGGGGGGAAAGGGAAAAAAAGGGAAAAAAAAAAATGGGGAGAAAAAGGGGGGGGGTTTTTTTTGGGGGGGGGAAAAAGGGGGGGAAAAAAGTAGGGGGGAAAAGGGTTTTGGGGGTGGGAAAATTTAAGAAGGGAAAAAAAAAGGGGGAAAAGGGGAAAAGGTTTTTTTTTTTTGGTTTGAAGGGGGAAAAAAAAAAAAAATTTTTTTTGGGGGTTTTTGGCCCCCAAATGGGAAAAAAATTTTTAAAGGGGGAAAAAACTTTTTTGTTTTTTTTCCCGGGGGGAAAAAATTTTTTAAAAACGAGTTTTAGGGTTTTTAAAAAATTGAAGGGGGGTGGTTTTAAAAAAAATTGGAAAAAATTTTTTTTTAAAAAAATTTTTTTTTTTTTTTTTTATTTAAAAAAAAAAAAAAAAGGAAAAAGGGGGGGGGGGGGGGGGGAACCAAGGGGGGGTTTTTTGGTGGAAAAAGTTTTTTTTTAAAAAAAATTTTTTTTTTTAAAAAAAAATTTTTTTTTTTTTAAAAAGGGGGTAATTAACACCCCTGCTTGACACATCCCCAAACAATAATCAGGAACAAACGGGCTCGACGGGCCCACGGGGGAATAGGAAAACCCCCGGGGCCCCTTTTTTTTTTAATGCTATAAACCCGGGGGGCAAAAAGCAGGAAAAGAGAAAAAAAGAAATAGGCAGAGAATAGGAGGCGTCTACAGTCATTTACAGTAGCTGTAGGGTGGGCCCCTAAAATACACTCCCCCGGTGGGCCCAGACACAGCTCAGCTGGTGGGCCCCAAGAGTCAGCTCCACCTGTGGGCCCTGGGCACCCCAGTCTCCCACGGCAGGGAAAGATATCACTTGTGTAGCAGAGGGGGTACCCTATACCACCAGGATATCATTTTAAAGTTTAGCTCTTGCAATCGGCAGAAAACTACAGATTAATCATCCTTTGAAATGCGTCGCTGAATCTCGCGTTCCCAACTACTATGTACGCGGTTTTAACCCCTTAAGCCGAACCCCTGAAAAGTAGTTAATGACCAGAACATTTTTTTTAGTTTTTGCCTCCTTGTGTTTCAACAATTGTAACTTTTTTATTTAATGACGCAGTTGGGTGAGGCCTCGTTTTATTCGAGACGAGTTGTACTTTATGGGGGAATAGTTTAAGTTCACTTATAAATAATTGCAGAAAATAATTAATTTTTTTTTCAATTTTTTTTTGTTTTTTTACATTTTTTTTTACACCATTCACATTTCACACTTAATAACCTGTTAGATTAATTCTACAGGTTGTTACGGTCGTGTGGATACCTAATACGTGTAGGGTTTTTTTGGTGTGTAATGTGTGCACAATTATTTTTTATTAAATATTTATTTTTATTTTGTTTCTTATTTTTATTTATTTTTTTACTTTTTTTTTTTTTTTAACCCCATGAAGGGGTACACTTAGTAATGTATTAGCATATTCATATATGCTAATACATTATAATCTGTGTCAGTCTGACACAGGCAGTGATCAGGACAGCACACAGTCTGTCCTGGTCACTGGCTTGTTACACAGACAGCCTTGGGGCTACTCTAGGTCCCAGGGCTGACTGTGCAGCCGTTCCCCGGGCTCTGTCGGGTCACCGGGTGTTCCGATCACCCGACAGAGCAGGGAAATATGAGTCAATGCATCCAAGGCTTAGTGCACACTGCGTTTGACCATATGCTAAAACGTGTACATTATAATGTACACGTTTAACATATGCCCAACGTGCACTGTTTGGAGCAGACGTTTGACATCCGCTTCTTTTTTTTCATTGTTTTTAACTAACTTTTTTATTGTCTGTCACTTGTTTTTCTCTGCGATGCGATTGCGTATCTTTTTATGACAGATAAAAACTTATACGTTTACTACATGGGCACATACACTAGGATACGTTTTCCATTGACATACATTTTTAAAAAACATACACTGAAACATATACTTTTTTTCAACTTGAAAAAGTGCCGCGCCCTGCATCCTCCACCTGTTAGGCTATGTTCACACGTCTTAACTACAGGGGGACCGGCGGCCCGCTGGCCCATAGACTATCATTACTAAATAAATGACATTTCAATTATCTCCCCACACCTACAATACGATTGTATTGTATACACGGAGAGAGAAGGCGTAATCTTTAGTTCTCTATGAGAGCTATGGATTACCGTACGATTGGGGCACATTTTGCCCATATTGGAGCGCAGTACGCTCTCAATACGTGGCAAAATGTGTCCCAAAATAAGCCGTGTGAACATGGCCTTAAAATTAAACGCATATTTTACAGAAAGTGTAAAAAAGGACACTATGTGAATATACATTGCATATTCACCTGTGTGGGGTCAATAAACATGTTAACACATCTTTTTTTTTACCTGCATCAGAACCGATCCGTCATCCGATCAAACTAACGCAGTGTGCACTCAGCCTCGGGGTTTTTTTCACACGGTGGGGTTTGGCCCCTTTTTGGGATCCAAAAACGCATTAAAAAGGGCTGCATAAATTGTCAAAATGTCCAACACACGCTGCGTGTTTGGTGCTTTTTGGGCTGCAGCGGATCCACCCTATGTTTTTTATAGGGCCCCTTTCTGCTTCAAAGGGATCAAAAATTGACATGACAATTCTTTTGAAGGGATCCGAAAGACGAATGTAAACAGGGGATGGGTTTAATCATTTGGTCTAAAATGAAATGCGTCTTTTGGGCCCCCGTTCCCCACGGTTTTTTGGGTCCGCGGTTTGGGCGCCGTACTCCGAAACCCGATTTTCGATGCAGTACGGCGCCAATCCGTTGGATTTTTACGGAAATTCCACGCTCTCAAGAAAAACAGGGGAAAATCCTTTCGCTCCCCCCGCTCGGCAAATTTCCGCCGGGGGGGGGAGAAAGTGCTTGACATTTTTTTACGCCGCGTACCCCCCGTAGATAATCCCAAGGGGTTTATGGGGCCCGGGCGGGCTGCTCCCCGCCGCGTCCCCCCCCTTTATTCCAAAGGGGAAAATTGCGAGCGAAAACCCAGCTCGCAAATCCGGCGTGAATAAGCTGTGTAAACCGGGGCCCTTACATGAAAAGCAATGGGAATCACAATGCACGTTGTCAGATGGTTTTGGGTTTCCGTTTAGGGGGAATCTACCGCGTGAAAACCCACCCTTAGGCTATGTTCACACGGCGTAAATTTCGGCGCAAAACTGTACGGCGCAATTACCCGGGTGAATTTGGGGTAAAGCTGTTTGCGCATACCCCCCCGGGGGGAGGGCGGCAGCCCGCCAGCCCCATTGAAAAATTGGGATTAAATCGCGGAGCATATTTTGCCGCAAGTAATTGACATGGGCACTTATCTCCCGGGGCATAACCGTATGATCGTATTGGGACAACGGGGAGGGGAAGGAGGGAAAAATCCATAGTTTTTTACGAGAAATATGGGGTTACCCCCCAATTTTGGCGCACATCTCGCTCGGGATTAGAGTGCAAAAATGCGGGGGGAAAAGGTTCGGGGGCCCAAAATTTTCCCCTTTTGAAAATAGCCTTATGGGTTTTATTGTAGTGTGAACCTAGCCTTTCCCTTGAATAGGCCGTAGCACAGGGTGGATTTTAAACCCCCCAGGGGAACCCGTGGGACTTTTCGTCCCGCCCCTCAGGCTTCTGGGTTGGGATAGTTTTTTTGGCTTTTTTTTTTGCAGCTCATTTAATATAAAAAGGGGGAGTTTTTTTAAAACCCCTCTATGATTGGGGGCTTTTGTGCAGCCACCATACCCCTTTCGAGGAGACCGATGTCAGGCAGCAGAGCTGGGGACGGCTGTACTTTCTATTGCCTTTTGCCTGAAAGGGGAATGGGTGGCTGTTTAAGGGTGGGGGAGGGAGCGTTTTCCCCTGGGGGGGCTGGGGTTTTTTTTGTTCGTACATGAATTTCAGGGGGAAAAGCAAAGAAAAGATTATTTTCTATCACTACTTTGCTGGGCCCAGTGTTTTAAAGTTGTTAGCAAAAATAAAAAATACAGCCCGCATTTTCTTTTTTGAAAAATTCTAGGGGGTTTTATTTCTATTTATGTAGTTGGGAGGTTTTGCACTTTTTGGGCTAGAATTTTATGGGACATTTTTGGTGCAGTTTTATTTCGCCATGAGTGGTTACAAAATATTTTGCATTAAAAAATTTCTATCTGAATACAGAGTACTGCTGCACCTCTCTGTTTTGGTTCAGTACTGGTTCTATAAGCCAAAGTAGGGGGTATGTTATGGGAGAATTTTACAAATGGGGTAAAGGGTAGGTGCACACTGGTTTGACATTGGAAAACGTATCGTTAAACGTGGGCCCAAAATGTGCATTTTTTGGGCTTTGTTTGAAGCTTCTTTTTTTTGGGTTTGTCCCCTGTTTTTCCTTGCTATTTCAGTGGGTAGTTTTGTTTATGATGGATGCAAACATATATGTTTGCAACATGAGCAGAAACACTAGGATCCGTTTATATTGAAAGAAAATGTATACGGTAATGTATGTTTTTTTTTTTTTCAACTTGAAAAAGCACCCCTTTTTAAATCGTTCACTGGGGAAATTTTTGGGGCGCATTTTTTAGTGTATTTGGCTCTAATACGAGTGCCGTTTTTACGGTAAGCCAAGTTTCATAGGAATATGGATTACGCCTCCTCTTCCCACTCGTACAATACGATCGTATTGTAGACGCAGGGAGATAAGTGACATGTCAACTACTTGTGGCGAATTCACTCCGCGAGTAATGACTGTCAATAGGGCCGGCGAACTGCTGCCCCACCCCCAGCGTGACTTCCAAACACCCATACTGTATGCTCTGCAATAACACCTTGTGAACACAGCCTTAGAATTAAACGCATATTTGACGTAAAGTGTCGAAACGGACACACTGTTAATGTATGTTGCACATCCGTCCTCCTATGTGAGTCAATGAACACTGATTTTCTATTGAGGTCTATGGAGATAATTTACAGTGGGATTCTGACGGTTTTCAAATCCAGATGTAAAACCATGCCATATAGACATAACCTTTAAAAAATCCTAACTTTTTCTAATAGTATAAGTTGAAACCTATTAGCCATAGAAAAGTGGAAAAAAGAGTTAAGAAAAAAGGCGTCCTTTTTCCGGCTAACGAGTTTATTTGATGGTGAGCTTTCGAGAGTACTTGCTCCCCTTTTTCAGACTGATGTTTTTAGATATAAATCATGTTGAAGAAGGGAGTAAATACTCTCGAAAGCTCCCATCAAAATATACTCGCCTAAAAAGGGTTTTTTGGGTTTCTTAACTCTTTGGTTTTTGTTCACCGGCTTAAAAAAATTTGGAGAAATTTCCGTCCGCAATTACGTGCCGTAGTGCGCAAAAATTTCAGTGAAAACCCTCCCAGTATTCGGTAAACCACATTTTTATGAAAATATGGATTACTCCTCCCCCCTGCTCGGGGAAAACCGCCCCGGGGGGAGTAAGGGAAAGTGAATTAACGGCGTTACTCGCCGCTGGTAATGAATGTCTTGGGCCGGGGGGTGCCGGCCCCCCCCACCTGCCCCCCCCCCGGCCCACGGCGTAATTGGGGGGTGTGAATACCTTTCAGTTTTGATTAAATTTGTAGCATGGAAGGGTCCATTGTGACAATTTCAAGAAAACCCGGGGCTCTTTCTTGTAGGGAATGGCTTAAAAACAATTGTGGGTTTTTTTTTTTTTTTTTTTTTTTTTCCATAGCCATCAGAGGGAACATGCTGATAAGAAATACACTAATCCCCAAAAGTTAGGGATATGTGGTTGTTTTTCTGGCCCCGGAGCAAAAACTCGCGGACGGGACCAGTGCGCTCTGAGAACGTTTAAACACTCAGAGCCAAATTGGCCCCCTTTTCTGGAGCATAAGGCGAACGCTTTATAGAGGGTCAAAATACCCTTGCAGTTGTCACACTCAGGCTAATGGTAAAAAGGTTCAAATGGCTAACATGACACTTGGTTGCCTCTCGCCTCCCCTTTAAAAATGTCTAGTTGTGACATCTTTATCTGACTCTGCAGGGCATTGGTTACAATGAAGCAGTCATCGGTGTGTGATGGAGCCAAAGGACGTCCACTTTTCCTTTCTGTGACTCTTCCAGTCTCTCTGTTGCAATTTGCCAATGACAATCTGTGACCCTCTAAGCTCAGTGGCCACTTCCGTCTGAGAACTTGCTTAAAACCCCGCATGGCGATATGTTTATCAATTTAAAGGGGTTGTTCTGGGTCTCTACAAAAAGTGAACGCATGAAATCCCAAATTTAAATTTATCCCTAAAGATTGGGCGATTCAGGGATTTAAAACACCTGTCTGATTTTCCCATTTAAACCTTTTTTTTGGGGGCTTTCACACGGGCGTTTTTGATGCGTTTTTATGGGTGGTTTTTTTTGCAACAAAGTATAGCTTTAATTGTTGTGCCTTTCCCGCACAAAAAAACGATCAAAAAAAAAGTACCAAAGACCGCACGGGAAAGCACCCTTAGAGATCAGTAATTGTGCAAAAATATGAAACGTGAACAGTTGAGAGTCGTCTAAGGGAAAGAGATGGGCTCATTTATTTATCAAAAAAAAAAATCCATCCTGAAATTTCAACCAAAAGCCAAATATCCCTAACTTTTTGTGAGGAGTGTGGGACACCGTTTTGGCAGCTTTCCACTTCTAAAGCATATTGTGATATTTTGAGAGTATTCAGGTTTCTTGTTTAATCCAGTGCAGCCGCTGCCTCCTGGGCTAATCAGCAAGATCTTGTGTCTAAACAGATTTCCTGCATATCTTCCTAAATATTTTAGTCCTTTCCCGGATGGCAGAATAATCAGAGGTTTATGAAAGTATCTTCCAGAATGACTTCAATATTGCCATCTTCTGGACAGCCAAGGGACCTGGTGCTCTTAGATCTCCTGAACTTCTGGGGGAGCCCTTCTTCCATTCCATGGCCTTCAAAGCAGCCCCACTCTTTGATGTTACTTCCTCTGGTAGAAAGGAATTCAAACTTTCTGCTTTAAAAGGGGATCTGACTGTATGGGTGAGAGAAAACATTGGGTTAGCCCAGGCACAGGACAAAAACAGACGGCATTTTGTCCTATGCAGGACTGTGGATTATGTCACTGTGCAAAATCTGCAGTCGGTTTTTAATTTTTTGAGGCAAATTCCCCGGGGGAATTTGCAATGTTTTTAAAATTCCACAGGTTAAAAAAAAAAAAAAAAAAAAAAAAAAACTATTAAAAACCTGTGCTGTATAGACTGCAGCACGGATTTTTCATTGTCTGTGAAGCACAATGTTTCAGCAGTTTCAAGATACTGTAACTGCCGAAAATCCAACAGCAGAAAAACGTCCAATTTTTTTTCCAGCGTTTTTAGTTTTCTAAAAACGCTGGAAAAACGACTGAAATCATCTCCCATGACTCTTTTTAAAAAACCTCCTGCTGTCTACATGAGTTCTTTTTTCGCTCTGTTTTTTTTAGGGTCGTCTTTAAAAATGCTCAAAAAACGCCAGACCGGGGCAAAAAATTTTACTACGGACTATGGAAAGCGCCGGGGAGTCTTTTATGCTTTTTTTGCCGCAATTTTTCAATGAAAACCCCCGGGGAGCCCCAAGCCCACCTATAGTGGGTGTAAAAAAGGTTTTTAACCTATAAAATTTGCAACAAGTGTAAAAAAAAAAAGCGTATTTTTAGCAACAAAAGGAAGATAACTTTAGAAGAGCCAAAATCCGTAAAAAAAAAGTATTTTTAGCGCCAGAAGTGAGATGACTTGATTAGCGCCAAAATATGTTAAGGATTCTAGCGCCAAAATCCTTAAAAAAACGGAGTCTCAGGTTAATCCTGAGGATTGGACATGACTGTCAAATATAAATACTCCTTGGGGAAGAATCCAGAGAAAAACGAAGCCATTTTTACTGGGATTCCCTTACTTAAAAACCATATACGGGGCAGCCCCTGATTTAACACTGTTCCAATTAATCTGTCTCCTATTACAAACGGAGATTATGGGGCAGTGACTTATTTTTTCCACAGCAGATAGTAGCTGTGGAACGACAAGTTCCAGCATGTCACAGCAGCACATGAGGTGAAAATGAAGTGAAATCTTCTTAGCAAAGGCACAGACCACTAAGTAAAAGTAAAAACCCTCCCTGCATCCCTAAAATTTAAAAAAAAAAAAGAAAACCCTTTTGTGTGGAGTTCAATCACCTTTCTGACTTGCTACAATTTCAACAAAAAACCAAAAATCCCCCCAGTGTGGGAATATATTAAAGCATAAAAATACCTCTAAAGTAAAGAAAAGCTAAAAAAACCAGAGAGGGAAAATGGCCCTAAACATAACTTTTTTAATGTGAGAAAAATTAAAATAACACTTTGCAATCAACACTCTCAAAAAGGTATCTTAACAAAAGAGGACAGAGGTAAGAACACTCACACATTTAAAAGGGACCAACGTGGGACAAAGGGACCGAGTATATATGTGGATCCCTATGAAGCCCTAGGAAGGGGAAATATTAATCCCTAGCCTAATCACAAATCGGGAAAATCGCCCCAATAAGGGCGGTCCTGCAGGGGCCCGACCCTGCAAACACTTTCCCTAGTTTTCAATCTAAAAAGGGCCATCCCCAAATGTTTCGATCCCCCCCAGAAAAAATCGCATCAGGGGATGATTAGGAAAAACGGAGACCAAAGGAAAAAAAACTACAGTTTTGTAACTGAGACACAAACAGAATCCTATTGAGCTGGCCAAACATATACTCGCAAAATCCCTAAATCAATCAAAGTGATACATCACAGAGTATTTAAATTAGGCAGCACGAGGTAGGGGTTTTCGGGACAAACAACATAAAGGGATCCCGAAAAGGATAAGCAGGGGGACGCCCCCACCCGAAGGGGGTCCCGCAGTGGCCAAATAAATTTAACTTAAGAACAAACCCCAAAGTCCCTTCCCGTTTCCAACCCGGGGGGGGGCCCCGACAGTCTCTGCCGCCGCACAGCGCCCACCTACGTTGCCGTCAGTGAAGCGTTTTTAAAGATGAATACTCCTTTCTGAAGTATGAGGACAGAGATAAAGGGTGTGTGTCCTGATGCTTGGGGGGGGGGGGGGGGGGGGGGCTCTGCAATCTCCTTGTAAACCGACCCCCTTTTCCCCACCCTTCTGGGGGTTTTGTTTCCCTTTTGGGTCTTTTCTTTGGGATGTCAACTTTGATTTTAGGGTTTTTGTCCATTTTATTGTTGGTGAGGGTAAGCGGGGGTGGGGTGGCTATTTGAGCACTTTGTTCTCTGTCCAGAAGGAGGCAGGAAAACCCTTGGCTGAGGTCACTGTGAACCCTCCGATGCCCTAGGAGGATGATCAAACATTATCCAGGCTCAGAACAAAACATCAAAGGCTGAAAATACAATAGCGGATACATGGCACAGAGCAGAGGGGTGCACTGGTTGGATTGAACACTGTTAGGCTCTGTCTCCCCTGCAGTGGACAAAAAACGACCTGAAAACGAATGACTAAAAAACGTTCATGAAACTGAGTTTTCTGTCCACTGCCTCTCAAAAGCAGCTGAAAAAAAGGCTGTTTTTTGAAGCGTCTTTGCTCTGCTTTTTAATGGATGCACAAATTAAGCCATTGGATGTAAACTACACCCTACAGGTGGAGTTAACATGTTAAGTAGTCACTACCTTTAGATCACTGTAGCCATTGTGAGCACATTGTCCTTTGTGTGCTACTACTTTTATTAAATTTTGCAACAGATTCTTGCACCAAAATCCACAAAAACCCACATTATCTTTGCATACAGCAAGATAATTTTATTAGCATCAAAATCTGTAAAGAATAGGATTTTAGCGCCAAAATCCCAAAAAATGCATTATTGCGCCAAATTCCATAAAAAAAAAAAAAAATTTTTAGTGTCAGAAGCGAGATTACTTTATTAGCGCCAAAATTTTTAAAGATATTGATCTTGGCGCCAAAATCCGTAAAAAAAACTATTTTTTGGTGTCAAAAGCTAGATCACTTTATTAGCGCCAAAATCTGTAAAAAAAAAAAAAAAAACGTATTTTAGCGTCAGAAGCAAGATAACTTTATTAGCGCCAAAATATGTTAAGAAAAGGATTTTAGCATCAAAATCTGTGTAAAAAAAAAAGATTCTGATGCCAAAATCTGTAAAAAAAACCATATTTTAGCGAAAAAAATATGAATTGCGCAAAAAAATTGGGTTAGCGACCAAAGCATGATCATTTATTCAAAAGGTACAAAAAAGGACACATCAGACACTTGTATGCAAATTTGATCAGATATAACCTTTGTTACCACCCACTATAGGTGGGACTTGGGTCTCCTGGGAGGGTTTTCATTGAAAAATCGCACCAAAAAACACCGCGAAAATGCGCCAAAAGACGTCCGGCGCTTTCCATAGACTCCTGTAGTAAATTTTCTGCCCAGCTCTGGCGTTTTTTAGAGCAGGTTGCAAAATACGACCAATAAAAAAAAAAAAAACGAGCAGAAAAAAGCTCAGTGTAGACAGCGGGACATTTTTACATAAGAGTCTATGGGAGATGATTACAGTCGTTTTCCAGCGTTTTTAGAAAACGAAAAACGCTGAAAAAAACGGACGTTTTTCTGTGCAGTGTAGACAGAGCCTTACTTTTATTTACTCTTACATACAGTTGAAACTGGAAGTTTCCATCCACTATATGAAAAGCCCCATCTCTGTTTTTCTCACTGTCTGACATGGAATCAGAATAAACCTTCCCCGTTTTAGGTCAATTAGGAACCAAAATTATTTCTATTTGCTAAATGCAGAATAATGAGAGAGAGATTTTTTTTTTAAGGCATTATTACTTTCTGCAAAGTCAAAAGTTTCCATACACCAGAATTACTCTTGCTTTAACCCCTTCCTGACGGACGGTCATAATAATATGGCTCTAAATTTTTTTTCCTCCTCGCCTTCTGAAAGCCATAACTTTTTTTTATTTTTCCACCTACATAGACACAAAGGCTTTTAATTTGTGAGAGCAGATGTACTTTCTAATGGTGTTATTCATATTACCATAAAATATGCTGGGGAACGGCAAAAAAGTTGTAAGTGGGGCAAAATATTGAAAAAACCTACTTATGCCACGTTAGTGGGAGTGTTTTTTTTTTTTTACGGAGTTCATTCCTCGCTAGAAATGATGTGTTCTCTGTATTCTACAAGTAGATCCGCATTTGGTAATACCAAACATGTAGGTTTCCATAATGTTTTGGTGCCGTAAAAAAATTCAAAACATTTTCCATTTTTGGAATTTGCGCCGCGGCGCCATTTTGTGCGACCAATAACTTTTCTTTACTGACACCTACGGACATCAGCGAGGGTCAATTTTTTTTTGTGGGCTGAAGTGCACTTTTTATTGCTAGCAGTTTGGAATGCATGCGACTTTTTTGATCCTTTTTATTCCAATTTTTATGGGACGTGAAATGACCCAAAACCCGCAATTTTTGACGCTTGGAATTTTTAATTTGATGTTATATTTTTATAGGTCGGACTCTTTCGGACACGGCGATGCCAAATACTTGTAACTTTTTTTTTTTTCACATTTCAAACTTTATTAAACAAATATCTGATACATCATAAGTAAACACATTGAGCATGACTACAATTCAACAAAAGGTACAACATAAAGCAGCAACAGTCAATGCATAGCTTCATAGGATACAATGAGAAGTGAACATGAACCCCTGAGCGGGAGACATACTAGCTATACAAAGACCACCTGACTGTAAAATTAATGCAAAAAGAGAATATATCGCCTGTACACAAAAATGCCTCAAAGAAGCAAAGTGGTGTCTACTGGTGTGGAGCTTCCTACTAATAAGTCTCAGATAACTCGAGCGAGGAACAAGGGCTAACTAGAAACACGCTATCCCGGAGAGGAGCCACACACCCCAACAACAAACAAAAGGCCTACCCACAGGAGGTGAATTCCGGGGAGGCGGCGAAAGCAATCCAAGAGTCCCAAACCATTTTATTTGTAAAATGGTGAAAGGGGGGGTGATTCAAACTTTTAATACTTTTTTTTTTTTTTTTTCACACTTTAAAACTTGTCTTTTTTCTTTAACTTTGAGTCCCCCCTAGGGCGCTTCGCCACTAGGGGGCTCGATCGTTAATACAGCCTTTGCATAGACAGTGTATTAGGGTGTACCAAGATGGCAGTCTCCCCACTTCCTGCCTGGGGCTGGAAGTGGGGAAATTCAAAACATGGCACTGATGGAAGCCTTCACAAGGTTTCCCGTTGCCATGTTCAGCCATCGGATCCCCGCAGTATAGCTGCGGGGGCTCCGATCGCTGTGGGAATGGTGCGGCGTCACCGTTTCTCATTCATTTGGTTGCAGCGGTCATCTTTGCCGTGGCGTCTAAAGGTTTAAACAGCGCTGGTGTTGGCTGCAATTAGCTCATAGGTTGGTAAGGGGTTAAACAATGTGGGACAGCCCATATGATGAGGTCATGTCTTTCGAAGCTTCCGATACACTCCCTTCTGTTGAAACAAACATGGGAAAAGTCTAAAAAAATAAGCCAAGATTCAGAAAGAATTGTGCAAATGCACGGGAAAACAGAAAACCTACATTTTGGAGACTTGCCCGGGGGTCTGTTTAAACTAAAATTAAAAACTGTTTGGCCATAAGCCCATTGTTACTTTTTTTAGGCAAAAAAAAAGGGAAAAAGTTTGGGGAAGTCTAAAAAAACACCATCCCAACTGTGAAACACGGGCAGGTGGGGGGGGGGGGTGGCAGCTCATCTTGTAGGGATTGGTTTCTGCAGGAGGGACTGCGCACTTCCAAAAGAAGATGCATGCATGAGGAAAGAAGTTTGTGGCAATTGCTGAGACAACGATTTCTATGACATATCAGCCCGAAGTTTAAGGGGATTTATAGCGCTAGTCTTAGTTTTGGCTGATTACAGCACTGCTCTCAACTTCACCTACTCTGTAAATGCAGGGGCGTTTCTCCCCTCCCACTGGTGACATCAATCGCCCCCCTCACTGTGCATGCTGGCTCCCGAGACTCCTCCCCACCCCTCCTACACCGCCCTTCTCTCTCTGAGTCCACATGTCAGCTCGTGTCCCTCCCACAGCTATATTTGTAAGAGCTGGCATCTCCTCATCACAGCTGGTAGATATCACTATGAACTGCACAGATCTCGCTTCTATGCAGGAGAGTTAGCACCGGACAAAACTGTTATATTTGGCTCATTAGAAGATATCTGTTGACAGTCTGTTTCTGTCTAAGGTGTGGAGAGAGAAAAATGCTACGGCCCTAACTCTGAGTCAGGCAGGGATCGACACAAATTTGTGCTATTCCTGATTGCGTAAGCCCTTCATTGTAATTCTGTTTCTTCTGCCTGTATAAAGGTGATAGAGTGTACGGTCCCCCTATACTCTGAGTGAGAGACACAGCTCCTGTCAATTCGACTGAGGGGGCTTGTACAGAATGTAAAGACTCTCAGATGTGAAATGCAAGGAGGAGGGATCCAGAGGGATAACTCCACACTAGATATCTCAGTGTACTTAAAAACACGAGAGAAAAAGGAATACCTGTGAATAGCAAGACAGCTTTGCTTAATGACCTTCCAATTGCAAGTTTGCTTGTTTTCCTGTCACCCTTATTCTGAAGACCATTTTAATGAAATGATAAAACCCTTTAAAGCTGGGGGATAAGGGGGGGGGGGATAGTAAATGGTCTTCAAATGGACAATGACCTGAAGCTACTGCCAAACTGGTTACAAAAGTGGCTCTAAGGAAAACAAATCGAAGATTTATGAGCGGCCATCACAAAGCCTCTGATCTCATGCCGATTATATATTTATGGGCAAAGCTGAGCAAAGACTGTGTGTGACAAGCGACCTCCAAACATTGGCTTCATTACTCCATTCTTGTCACACATAGGTAAGAGGCCAAAAGTCCTACCAACTATGTAAGGAGATTGCGCGTTGGAAGGATCCATAAATGTTTGACACACCAGTCCACAAATGACAAAGCTACCAAATACTAAGGAAATGTATGAGGAAACATTTTGAGCTCATGCAGATAAGTAATAAAAATGCCTTAGATAATTCCACTCTCTCTATCTACTATTCATTAGCATTTGGCAAAAATAAAATAATTTTGGTCCTAATTGACCTATACGGGGAAGGTTTATTCTGATTTCATGTCAGATGGGAGAAAACTGCAGATGGGAGCTTTTATTAGTGGATGGAAACTTCTGGTTTCAAGTGGAGATCATTAAGCAAGTATTTATTTCAAGTTTAAAAGTTAGTTTTAATGGTACATGTTAAAATATTATAATTTAGAGTTTACCTTGTAGGTGTAGTTGACCAAAAAGCTCTGTAATGGGAACACAGTCAAGTCACATTATTATGACCACCAGCTGATATCCACAGAAACCGCAGTGTGCAGCACGGACAGAAGCTAGACTGGTTACGGATGACTCGAGAAGGTCCTGGTAGGGTGTCACAGGTATCTAGAGCCATGCTGACTGCATCACATAGTGGCTGGAGGGTGCGATGGGGCGGATCCATAGAGAGAACACAGCAATTTAGGTGGTCCCAGAGATGTTCGAGTCTGGGGAACCAGAGGGCCAGAGTAGTACTTGGAAGTCTTAGTCATGCTCTTCCAACCAATGTTTCATATGTTGCAGTGTCTTGCCGGAAGACCCCATCCGTCCCAGGGAAGACAATCAGCATGTGGGTGCATGTGATCTGCAAGGATGAATTCATACCCAAATCGGTTACTACCTTCCACGTGTCCCAGAAAATCCCACAAAACATCCTACAGACCACAACTCTGCCACCTTCAGTGTGTGTTCTTCCAGCAATGGTTGCAAAGTGTTTATTTTCTGATGTTATCAGAGAATACAACCCTTTACTCAATCTCTGTGGGCAGTTAGCATTCTGTGATACTACCGTGAAAATGTCTAGCCTTATTCGTGCCCCATGTAACTTCGCTAGCAGAGGAGCAGTGACCATGTGTCTGTTGTGGAGCGAGTACCGTGTAGTTTTCACTGAACTGTTGTGTGAGACCCGTGTAGTCATTTTGGCGATGAGCTGCTCTGTGGAGATAGTCGGTCTGACCTTGCACACCTTCGTAGCCAACATTCACCTCTCGCAATAAAGGCTCGTGGTGCTCTGCAGTTTCCACGTCCCTTATTCACAATGGTGCTATTTGTCCACTCGCGATACACTTTCACCACAGCAGCCGCCGACAGGTTACAAACTGCACAGTTTCGGGAATACTGCCACCCATTGCCCGAAAGCCAATATTCATTGCTTTTTGCCAACACTCTTTTACCCCTAAAAACAACAAAGGATATGTTTGCAGACAGCCTATCACACACCTTGTATACCCAGCCAGCTTGCCACACGTCACATGCTACATGCTGTTGCTATAGGAGGTGGTGGTCATAATAATGTGACTCGACTGTGTGGCTGTCTTTCCGGTTGTACAAGGTGAAATGTGGACTCCTCTTTTTTTTAAATCTTTTTCAGGTCTTTAACAATTTCTGGAAACTTGGATTCTGCATGGACCTTGCTTTTATCTAGATTCGGGTGGAACTCCATAGCTGCTGACATATAGTGTTCTCTACAGTCCAAGGAATCCCAAAAATATAGGATAGATGAGTGAAGGTGTATAAGCGAGCGAGACCCCTGGAAGGAGGCGAGAGTTATCCATTGATGGAGAGAGACGTGTCCAGTATAATCTCAGAGCGACCAGACTCAGCGCCGATGAGCATCCCACAGGTTCTGTAGCTGCTGAAGGTCAGGACCCAAGGATGGAAGCAGAAGGTTGTGCAGTCGTTAAACCTCTGCTACTCCTGAATGATTCCAAGCTGAAAGAATAGTCTTCATCTGAGGATATGAACAGTGCCTGTATGCTGAGGTGAGACCGCGCTGAAAGCCTAAGCTCCAGTGCAAAGAGGGCACAAGCAGTGGGCTACGACTATTACTGACCTGCAAGAGCATCCCATAGGCTACAAAAGCTTCTTCCGTCTGGAATGTGATGAGATCGTCAATCAGCTGCGAAGTAAAGCGGCGCCGGACTGGAACGCGAGCAAAAGGAAGCTTGAAGACTTGGACATCTCTACCATTCAGGCCGAACCTCTGCCCCTGCTCTGTGGCACTCCCATGTCGGTTTGGGATGAAACTTCCTCCAGTGCCAAAAGGAGGAGAATAGATTATGAAGGTGAGGACTGGTTTTATTTCATGTTTATTCAGCATATGTGTATTTAGTGACGAACTGAGGTGCCTAGGGCCCACCAGTGCAAGTTCGTTTTGGGCGCCCACCCTACAGCTTCTGTGCATAATTCTTAAAGGTTTTGAGCGCCACACTCTCTGCATTTCATCCTCTCTTCGCAGTCCAGCTCTTCAGACAGCTGTGTGCTCAGAAGGGCATGTGTGATTTATCTTGAATTGCAAATCACATGTGAACCCAGCAGGATAAAACATCCACCAGGCTTTTCCCTCTCTGTATCATAAGAACTAGATCTGTTATATGGGTGAGAACTGTGAGGAGCGATAACATTGTAGCTCAAGGTACTAAACTTTGCTCCAGGCACAAGGTCCCTAGGTTCAAATCCCTCAGGAACCAAACGGGGATTTTATTTCTCTTTATCAATGCACAGACCTCATTGAGGTTTTCTTTTTTGTATTTAATTTGCACTGTTTGACTGAATTACTAAGGATGACAGAGGATCGGGAGTAGAAGTGACAGCACCTGGGCCTGAAACACTCATAGCTGGCTGAGAGGAGAGGTGGTGTTTTTTGTTTTTTTGTTTGTGTGAGCATGTGCGACCGAGGACTGAGAAGCTCTCCACCCTGGCGTATCACCTGGAACGAGCTGTACGACTGAAAGGAGCAGCGTTAAACAAAAACGTGTCAGAATGTTTTTAATGATGAATGGGGAAAATGTTTATTATTTAATTTACAAACTTCCCACGTCAATTTTACTTCATGGCAAAACCCTTTTAAATTCTGCCTTTTACCTCTTTCTTTGCTTTTTCCAATCTCACCACTCCCCCACCCCACACAAAAGTATGCTTTTTTAAAAGAAACTCCACATTTGCCAGGCCCGCCAGGCCTGTTCCATTGCCTCCATGTAGTCACTGGAGAGACGTATAAAACATAACTTTTATTAAAGGAGAACCCACAAAAGGACAATAAGTCTAAAACCAAACCAAACTACATCAATTATAAGCAAAAAATGGGTAAAAAAAATCCTCTACCCCAGTCCAGTCATGACATCACATAGCCCTGTCTGTATGTGATAATCCATGAGAACAGAATTCTGGAGGTAAAGGGGTTTTCTCGCTACAAAGATCAGATCTGTAATGATGGAGAGAGTAAAAAGAAGCAATATTGCAACAGGTTTTTATTTCCTAAATCCATTTAGTATAGCAGCTGTTACCTAATCTGTGTGTGTCTAGACTCGCAGGCATCCTCAAACTGCGGCCCTCCAGCTGTTGGGAAGCTAAATCTCCCATCATGCATTTATATAATCTATAACAGTGGGAATGATGGAAGTTGTAGTTTCCCAACAGCTGGAGGGCCGCAGTTTGAGGATGCCTGGTCTAGAGCTACTTCTGCAGCCTGGGGTCGGGCCACGCCCCCTTTGCTTTTTTTTTTTAACTGCCTGCATTTAGTTCAACCTCTGGTTGGGACATGCCCCCTGTGCTCTGATTGGCTGTTCTGTGCTCATTTCCCCCCTGAGCTGTGTGAAATATTCTGCCTGTGCTCCTCTCTGCTCCTCTTCCAGTTACAGCTCTATGTGAAGGATCTGGGCAATTACGGAGTCTCTTTACCTGATAAATTCACCCCCCCCGCCCATATAACACACCCTTATACACTCTGCTCCCCCACCCAAATAGAAGAGTGCATGTTTTATGCACCAAGAAGAGATGAGCACTTCATGTATTGCTTCAAATGATGCATAAAAAGGCATACTACGTGCTCGCTCATGTGATTTTTCATATGGAAAACAATGGGACACGGTGTATATTATGGTGTGTAAAAACACTATAGTCCAAAAATTTTTTTTATTGCATCTACATGGAAATAATGTTTAAACCCTTTACCAACATTTGAAGTACTTGCTCCTCTTAATGCCAGTAAGGGAGTATGGAGTGGCGAGGCCTGCTTCAAACACGGCAGGTAACAGCTGATTAGAACAATACAAGGAATATTAAAGTAAGGAGGATTTTTACAACTCTAATGTAAATACATTTGTGCTAATGTACTATTTGTCACCAACTTTTGCCTCGCGTTTTCTTTCCCTTTAAAATGTCCCTTGATGAGATCTGGTGCAACTAAGGGAAGCACGAAACACGTTGGGACTTTTTTTGCGAGGGCTTTAATAGGCATCTTGTTAGTAATAGGGTGAGGTACGTGACAGGGACACCCCTTTCGGGGCGACTACCCTGATACTATCATTAGGAATCTATTTATTCCATCATAGGGTATTATAGGGATAGAAGTCTCTCTTTGCTTTGTTCACGGGATCAGGAAGGCTTTTCTCTGTGTTATACAATTTTTTGAATTTTATATTGATCTTTAAAAGGTATATTTTAAAACGTCCCTTTATTTTTGTTTTATAGTAGATCTACCAGTTTTTATTTTATATTTTTTTTTCAGGCGATGAAGAAAATGTTTCTCTTAAATTCTGTATAATTGATCACAACACTATTGGTCCTAGAGTTTCCCAAGTAAAAGGTGCGGATAAAGTACACCAATTAAAACCGTGCAGGAATGAAGACCTAGTTCCTATTCGAGATAGGTTTGGCTCGCAGTCTAATTCAGAAAGACCCTCAAAATGCAATCTCTGTCTGAAGCCGCTCAGGACAGCACCGCTACAAAGCAACCTCCTTGCCATGGGTGAGAAGAGCATGCCAGGAGATGTAGAAGGTGGACCATGCTCGCCTCCTCTGCATCCTAGGAGTCACAACCAAATAGGCATCCAACACCGTGACAGCCCAACATCCACTCTGGAGTTTAGAAGTTTCTTTGCTGCAGAGTGTGAGAAAATTTGCAACCAACTTAAGAGACGTGACCTGCAGTGGATACTCGGTGATGTGTCTACCATTGAAGCAGAACCTCCTCCGGCTTTGTCTGCCACTATTAATTCCACCATTAAGGAGAGCTCTATTGGTGTAAGCCAGCTAGATTTCGAAAAGATGAATATTAATGCCTCTATAACTGAACGGGCTTCAGACACGGGGCTGTGTGAGAGCAATGTGGCTGGCCCAAAAAAGAAAGTGATGGTCATTGACCCTGCTCAGGACTCTGTAAAATTGTGTAAAGCAGTATCTCTAGCAAATATCACACAGGATATCTGTAATGAAGAATCTGCTGCGGGTGCAGTGCAGGAGATCAAAATAGTGCATGGTCCAGTTCCCAGTGCAGTGCAGGAGGTCAACATAGGACATGGTCCAGTTCCCAGTGCAGTGCAGGAGATCAAAATAGTGCATGGTCCAGTTCCCAGTGCAGATATCACACAGGACATCTGTAATGAAGAATCTGCTACGGGTGCAGTGCAGGAGACCAAAATAGTGCATGGTCCAGTTCCCAGTGCAGTGCAGGAGATCAGAATAGTTCATGGTCCAGTTCCCAGTGCAGTGCAGGAGATCAGACTAGTGCATGGTCCAGTTCCCAGTGCAGTGCAGGAGATCAGAATAGTGCATGGTCCAGTTCCCAGTGCAGATATCACACAGGACATCTGTAATGAAGAATCTGCTACGGGTGCAGTGCAGGAGACCAAAATAGTGCATGGTCCAGTTCCCAGTGCAGTGCAGGAGATCAGAATAGTGCCTGGTCGCTTTCCCTCTGCAATTATCACACTGGATATCTGTAATGAAGAATCTGCTGCGGGTGCAGTGCATGAGATCAAAATAGTACATGGTCCGGTTCCCAGTGCAGATATCACACAGGATATTTGTATGATCCATAAGAAAGTGAATGAAGCGAACACCACACAGGACATAGTGGAAATTCCTGCTAACGTGGCAACTGTTGATGGTAAAAAAGCCAATGTGATAAAGTGTGAAGGATCGACTCTACCATGGACCATGCAGGACCCTGTAAAAGTACCTGTAGGAGATACCACACATGATGTCACTATGTGCGGTGATGTCTCTGTGGTAAATGGCACACATGTTCTTGTGACAGATGGCGACTGTTCGGCAGTGAATGTCATTGAGGATAATATTACAGGTAGTAAAATACCTTTTCCTGAAGACCCTACTACAACAGGATATGGTGGTGATTCTGTAGCAAATAAAACCCACGATATTGATGCAAAAGGTAAAAACAAACCTATTGCAATAGCGAAACACAATTTAGCAACAGAGTGCGGTAAGAAATCTGACGCCACCAAGGAGGTAATGACCATGTTCAAGGAAGAGTGTGTAGCTGATGGCACACAAAAAATCATGCCAGCAGAGAAGTTGGCAAATGTGACGGTAGATATTGGGACAATGTGGGGCACAGGAAGTGACCCTGGGGATAACCATACACACATTTTGCATGCATGCTCGGAAAGTTCAGCACAAAAGAATATGGTGAATACTGCTCCTCTGCCAAATGTGACTTTTATTACAAAAGATGACAATGTAATCAACAAACCGACTATTGTGTCAAACCATCCTGCAATGACCTCAGTTAGGGCCACCAATAAGAACATTACCCACTGCAAGGTGACCGACCCCAACGTTACCTACGACATGATATCCGTAAATGGTGTCCAAGACCTAACCCGAGTGATTGGTTCTAAGAATGCACCTGATATTCCTCCAGACTCTGAAGTTATAGATGAAGATCCTGGAAGCAATGCAACACCTGTCTTACTGCCCATCTGCAATAATGTCGCTGCAAATGAAAGCCTTCAGGATAGGGGTGACCTCACTCAAGTAATAGCGACAAACTGTCCCCTGCTCGACAACCTGTCTAATATTACGTGTGATCAAGCTGAGCAACAAAGTAGAAGCTTGGGGCCGATCACAGCCTCGGCTCATTCACCTCCAAGCAGAGGAAGTGCGTGCGATATGAGAGATGCCACCTATAGTCTAGACCTGACTGGTATTGGATATGATGACAGTGTCTTGTATAATAGACCGGGCTCATTTGTTACTTCCACCCCTCTGCCAAGTCTTGGTAACCAGGTATTTATTAAGAAGTCATGTGGACTACCCCAAAAATCCAAACCCAACCTGTTCAGGGATCAGAAAGGCAATCTAAACGACGTGATTTTGGCACAACGGGCAGCCACATCTGGGCAGTCTATTACTGGACGGGCCTTAGGGGGAGAACCCAGAACTAGAGGAGAAACTGTGCAGGGTGTACAGCACCCAAACTTTTCCAAGAGTGCTATTCCAAAGCTTATAGAGTCCAGAATACAACCGCCGGCTCCTTGCAGTACACTAGTTCTGTCTGCTCTAAAAACCCAACAAACCACTAAGGCAATGGTTTCAAAGGAAGATCCAGTGGCTCTTGGTAGAACCAATATGAAACCTCCGCTGGGCCCTTCTAGCTTGCCTAGAAAAACTATGCAGCCTTGCAGAAGTGGAGGATCAAGTAGAAATTTACAAATGCAGGCTCCAGTAAATTGTGTAAGGACTGGCAAAGATTTTCTCAAGGTTAGTATGTCGAGCTTTTCTGGTTTTAGCATCTAGAGCAGGTATCCTCAAACTGCGGCCCTCCAGCTGTTGGGGAAACTACAACTCCCATCATGCATTTATGTAATCTATAACAGTGGGCATGATGGGAGTTGTAGTTTCCCAACAGCTGGAGGGCCGCAGCTTGAGGATGCCTGATCTAGAGTTTGACTTCTTTCCACAGTAGGTAGTTGTATAAAATACTGTCTGGGCTCTGTTCACATTAGAAAACACCACCATTTTGGGCCTTGTTCACAGCTCAATGGCTGGACTAAACTGGGCCCAGAAGCAGACATCCATACCTCCCAACTATTAGAGATTGCAAATAGGGACACATCAGGACACACCACTAACCCTGCCCAAATAGATGACATCACACCCAGACCCGCCTCTAACCACGCCCAAACAAATACATACCAACTTTTTAGACAGCCGAAAAAGGAGACATTTTCAGGATTACTTTGTATCCAATGATGAAATATTAAGTAAGTTGTTATGTAATATACAGCGAGGAAGCCATCAAATACTTTAAAGCAAGATAGTCAGTTTATTGATGCAAATCTATTTCCCAAATGAAAAAGAGGGACATTTATAGAGTGAAGAGGGACAAGGGTTAAAAATAGGGATTGTCCCTCCAAAATAGGGACACTTGGGAGATATGGGCATCTCTAGCCTTATATGCTCCTGGGAAAACATAACAGGTGCATCTGATTGCTGAATAACAACTCAAAGATCCCACAGCTAAGGGAACCCTTAAATGATATAGACTGCACATTAGCTTGGTACCTGTTCACACCAATATGCAGAAAAGCCACAGTATAATGCATGGAGAGACTCCAGCAACCAGCTGCACCTGTCAGCTTTTTTTCCCAGGAGCATATAAGGCTAGAGATGCCTGCTTCTGGGCCCAGTTTAGTCCAGCCATTGAGCTGTGAACAAAGCCCAAAATGGTGGTGTTTTCTAAGTAATGTCCTATTTTATTGTGTGTTTTTTTTTTTTTTTTTTTTTTTTTTTTTTTTTTTTCTGTGTTCACATTAGCAGAATGACTGCTATTTAAAACGAAGCCATGACAGCACTACTACAGTCAACAAATTATTATGACCACCAGCTAATACCCAGAGTAACCGCAGTGTGCAGTTAGATGGGCTGGGAGTGACTCGATAAAGTCCTGGTAGGTTGTAACAGGTATGTGACCACATCCCACAGCTGCTCGAGGGAGCAACCATGACCATTGAGGCGGTCACACGGGTGATCAATTGGTTTAAATCTGTGGAATTAGGGGGGCAGGTTTGTACTTGGTACCAGTGTTCCACCCTATGCACTTCAAACCAATGTTGCGCATGTTGCAGGAAAATGCTATTCAAGGGAAGACTATTTGCATGGGCGTACATGATCTGCAGGGATGGATCAATACCCAAGTTGGATGAGAGTGCCTTTCACATGGATGAGTGGTCCAAAAACATTCCCCATACCAAAACTCTGCCGCCACCAGCTTGTGCTCTTCCAGCAATGGTTGCAGTGTGTTTGTTCTCTGTTTCTCACCTGACATGCCAACGTCCGTCCATCCATTCAATGAAAGAAAATGTGACTCAACGAAGACTGCAATCCTTTGTGGAGGTCCTATTCTGATACTGCCATGAGAAATGAAGCATGTGCAGTAACATCTTTCTGCTTCCAGGCCCCATACACAGTAGGGTTCCCTGAACTGTTGTGGTGTGTGTGTGTGTGTGTGTGTGTGTGTGTGTTTTTTTTTTTTTAATAAAGACCTGTGTCTGATAGCCCCCTGGTTAATTTTGGCAGTGAGCAGCTAAACTGTAGCCTGCCACTCTGCCCTCAATCACCTTCAAAGCTGATTCACATCACAGTGGCATGTGATGCTCTTCAGTTTCTACGTCACTTATTTACAGTGGCGCCATTTGTCCACTCATGATACGTTCACCTCGGCAGAATGCGAACAGTTCACAAACTGGGCAGTTTTAGAAATACTGCCACCCTTGGGCAAAAGCCAATAATCATCCCTCTTTACACTTGATAAATCACCCCTTATACCCCCTGTTACTGTCAAAGGTGCAGACAGCCTATCACACAATTTAGATAGCCACCAAACCAGCTTACTACATGTGATTTCCTTCATAAGCTACGCACTGTCGATGTCAAAATTAGGAAGTGGTCATAATAATGTGACTGAACTGTGCAGATTTATTTTCAAGCAATCAGCCAACTGAATCTTACGGGATCAATCAGGTTGAGATCGGACTTCTGGCCTCATACTGCAGAAATACCAGAACCGTTGATGGAGACCTAAAAAAAAAAATATAGTATGAACACTGTCCTACGGAATCTGTTGTCATAGGGATGTTGACTTCTAGGGCTTCTGAAAGTTCTGGGCGATGGCTTACCTTTAAGCTAGATGTCGCACGTGTTGAGCCCCAGGCCTGAAAAGTAGTTAATGACCAGAACTTTTTTTTGTTTTTGCCTCCTCGCGTTTCAACAGTTATAACTTTTTTTTTATTTTTTCAGTGACTCAGTTGGATGAGGCCTCGTTTTATTTCAGACAAGTTGTGTGGATACCTAATATATGTAGGCTTTTTGTGTGTGTAATATATGCACAATTTATTTTTTATTAAATTTATTTATTTTTTACATTTTTTTTTTTTTTTTTCTTTTTACACTTGGTAATGTATTAGTATATTCATATATGCTAATACATTATAATCTGTGTCAGTCTGACACAGGCAGTGATTGGGACAGCACACATTCTGTCCTGATCACTGGCTTGTTGCATAGACAGCCCTGAGGCTACTCTAGGTCCCCAGGGCTGACTGTGCAGCCATTCCCTGGGCTCTGTCGGGTCACCGGGCGTTTCCGATTACCCAACAGAGCAGGGAAACCCTTTGACTGCAGTGGATCGTCACCGCAGTGGATTCCCCCGCTTCCCAGTGCTTGCAGGAGATGCTCTGGGATCAGGGGTGTGTAGCACAGCCCTGATTCCAGTGCTGCTGCGGCGCCCGGGCGCCGCAAACCCCGTTGTCTGCAGTGATGCCATAAAACGTCGCTGAGACGAACGACCTGCACCAGCCGACGTCAAGTCAGTGGGCGGTTGTTAAGGGGTTAACAGGCCCAGCCAAGAATAGCAGAGATGATTTGCCAATCACTGCTACAGACCCACCTAACTAGAAAGTGTGAATCTGAAGCTACCTGTGAAGAGCAGGCTCCGTGAAACAGCATGGGGAGAGTGCCCCTATAAATTTCTCCACTACAGAAACAAGTGGTTAGTCAATGTATTGCTTGTCTTAATACAGCCCTGGGCTATCTCTGGCAATCACATAGACGGTGAATGGAGCGGGGGTGCACATTTATGACTGCTGCTTCATTCAGAGGAGGGATTCAGGGTTACGATGTGTGTTATGGGACTACTTTTACCAAGTCCAGGCTCTCAAATACATAATGCTAAGTAGTGTAAATATCCAAAAAATGTATTGGTCGTTTCTGAGCATTTTCAGGAAACGCACTGTGCAGGGTTTGGGTTTTTTTTTGAAGAGAAAAATCCATTTAGTAATAGCAGAATGGAATCCATTTTATATGCATGTGTTTTTAGTAATTTTTTTTTTTATATATATATATTTTTTGCAGACAGGCGTCAATGTGTCCAAGTTTCCTGCATCTTCCATGGTGAGACCACCTTCTGGGCTTTCTACCCCAGGCTGTCAGATATATGCTGGGAAATTCCAGAGTACTTCTATTCCTCAGAGTGCTGCTCGTGTCTGCAAAGCTTCCTCCTTACAGCCATGCTCTATACCCGGTAAGAACCGTTCATGTGACCCTGAATGGAAAAGGTTGTGTAATTATAATAACTTTATATCATTATGGCTTCAGCAGGGCTTAAACAACCAGAAACTCTCCAACAAGACCACCCTTGTTGCTCTCATAATCCCATAGGTTCCCAGATCTCTTCCAGAGCAAAGCCCCATATCACACCTTTCTAACAAACTCTATTTTGCACCTCACTTCTGTGCTGAATTGGCATCGCTTGAAGTAAGATTTAAAGTGAACCTGTCAGAGGGTTTATGCTGCCCTATGTGAGAGCAGGATGTGATAGAGGGAGCGAAGCTGAGCTCTGTGATATATAGGGTTATATGATAGAGGAGAGTAGCTGAGCTCTGTGATATATAGGGTTATATGATAGAGGAGAGAAGCTGAGCTCTGTGATATATAGGGTTATATGATAGAGGAGAGAAGCTGAGCTCTGTGATATATAGGGTTATATGATAGAGGAGAGGAGCTGAGCTCTGTGATATATATAGGGTTATATGATAGAGGAGAGAAGCTGAGCTCTGTGATATATAGGGTTATATGATAGAGGAGAGAAGCTGAGCTCTGTGATATATAGGGTTATATGATAGAGGAGAGGAGCTGAGCTCTGTGATATATAGGGCTATATGATAGAGGAGAGGAGCTGAGCTCTGTGATATATAGGGTTATATGATAGAGGGAGAGAAGCTGAGCTCTGTGATATACAGGGTTATATGATAGAGGGGAGAGGCTGAGCTCTGTGATATATAGGGTTATATGATTTGGAGCAGGAGTTCTGGGGAATAAGGCAGAGAAAAGTGGAAGTCCTGCTGACCTTGCCTACATACAGTGAGTGACTGGCTTTCCCTGCTTTAGTGTGTGCAGAGAGCAGCCTGTGGGTGGGGTAAACAGTTTCACTTTTCAGATTTATTCTGCTTTTAAGTCAGAAATTCAGCATCAAATCCTATAAATCTCTACAGCAGAGCTCAGCTTAGCGTGGCTTCACACGGCAGTGACAAAATACCGGTCGCATTATCCATGTATGGAAGTGCTGTAGAAGCGACACTTATTCCCTGGTAATGATGGGGGTCCCCCTAAGCTTAACATAGGCTGCTAGGTATAGGCAGTAGGCCTGATGAACCTTCGTATGATGCCATAGGTGCCTCCACAACCGCAAATGTGTGGAGGAGACTAAGTATTTATACAATTGTCAATACATATTGGGCCACATGTATGAAAACTGTCTAGGTCTAAAATTCACTTTGTTGCCCATAGCAACCAATCAGAGCGCCCCTCTCATTTTTTCAGAGCACTATAAGAAATGATAGGGCGCTCTGATTGGTTGCCTTGGACAGCAAAGTGAATTTTAGACCTAGACAGTTTTCATACATGTAGCCCATTGTGAGAAAAACCTGTGAAGATGTCCAAAGCTGAAGAGCCTCTGTCATTACTCCCTCGTCAGTGCACTAAACCTCCAGTTATGCCCAAAAACACCAGCATCCATGCCAACTGAAGAACCAGATTAAGGGCAAAATGTATGAACGTTGGTGCTGACAGGCCAGTTCTAAATAAGTATAGAATGAGCCAGAATGTATGAACCTGTTCTTCTGCAGGTCATACACAGGGCCGTTCCTAGGCTAAATTTCACTTAGGGCGAGGTGAAGAAATTTCGCCCACCCGGTAACATAATGCGCCACAGTGCATCACCATAAACCAAAGCCAAAATATACAAAAAGCTTTACCACAATGTGCTACATATAAAACTACTAAATAGTCATACAGTTACCAAATAACACCGCTACACCAACCAGAATCCCAAGACCACTCAGACCACATATCACCAGCACACAGTGACCGAATAATACCACCACACCATGACCACATATCACCAGCACATAGTGACTAAATAATACAAACTGACCATTACTGAGTATAAACCATTATACTACAACTAATATTACCGGCATACAGTGACCATACAGTATTGGATACCCACTGTACACAGGCTCTGCAGACATATAAATGGTTACAGTAAAGTTATATCTAGTGACTCACAAGAGACATCTCTGAAGAGTTGGTCTCTTTCTCTTCTTCTTCTTCTCCATCTGTCCCAGACGCCATGACGACTACTCCCGACTCTTCACTGTAAAATTTACAAAACAAATATCTTTAGACTCATCAATTTATCAGGAATTGGTAGAAAAGTGCTATCTCTATACAAACTCCCCATCTATAGCACCTCATATGGTAGACATGTAATATGCCCCCTGTAGCCAGGTAGTAGCCCCCTATAGCCAGTTGATGTCCCCCCTGTATCCAGTAGATGCCCCTCTTGTAGCCAGTGATGTCCCCCTGTAATTATAAAATAACAAAAAATTACTCACCAGACCTCGGTCCTTGCGTCCGGCTCCGGGAGCTGCTGAGCGGTGTAAGCAGCGTGACGTCCTCACGCTGCTTACGCTGCACGCAGCTCCCAGGGATCTCCTCGGCGGCAGAGCTGCCTCTGCCGCCGAGTGGACGCAGCGTCACAGGGGGCGCGGTGAAAGCTGTGCGCCCCCTGCGACGCTGATACAGGGGAGGAGTCAGGACGGGAGTCAGGAGGAGTCAGCTCCCCTGTACTGGCAGCTGCTGGCGAGTCAGGGGCGCTCATCCGGGCGGGCAGCGGCGGTGCCCCCCTTGGGTGAGCGGAGCCTCGGCGCCCCGGGCGGTCGCCCGCCAGGCCCGCCCCTAGGAACAGCCCTGGTCATACATACAGGTTCAGTGTAGAGCCAATACCATAAGTCTGACTCAGGCACCACCTTTACCCTGGTCTGGCTGTTCTTCTGCAGGTCATACATACAGGACAGTGTAGAGCCAATACCACAAGTCTGGCTCAGGAACCACCTTTACCCTGGTCTGGCTGTTCTTCTGCAGGTCATACATACAGGGCAGTGTAGAGACAATACCACAAGTGTGGCTCAGGCACCAGCTTTACCCTGGTCTGTTCTTCTGCAGGTCATACATACAGGGCAGTGTAGAGCCAATACCACAAGTCTGGCTCAGGCACCACCTTTACCCTGGTATGGCTGTTCTTCTGCAGGTCATACATACAGGGCAGTGTAGAGCCAATACCACAAGTCTGGCTCAGGCACCACCTTTACCCTGGTCTGTTCTTCTGCAGGTCATACATACAGGGCAATGTAGAGCCAATACCACAAGTCTGGCTCAGGCACCACCTTTACCCTGGTCTGGCTGTTCTTCTGCAGGTCATACATACAGGGCAGTGAAGAGCTGATACAACAAGTCTGGCTCAGGCATCACCTTTACCCTGGTCTGGCTGTTCTTCTGCAGGTCTTACATACAGGGCAGTGTAGAGCCAATACCACAAGTCTGGCTCAGGCACCACCTTTACCCTGGTCAGGCTGTTCTTCTGCAGGTCATACATACCGGAGAAATGTAGAGCCAATATCACAAGTCTGGCTCAGGCACCACCTTTACCCTGGTCTGGCTGTTCTTCTGCAGGTCATACATACAGGGCAGTGTAGAGCCAATACCACAAGTCTGGCTCAGGCACCACCTTTACCCTGGTCTGTTCTTCTGCAGGTCATACATATAGGGCAGTGTAGAGCCAATACCACAAGTCTGGCTCAGGCACCACCTTTACCCTGGTCTGTTCTTCTGCAGGTCATACATACAGAGCAGTGTAGAGCCACAAGTCTGGCTCAGGCACCACCTTTACCCTGGTCTGGCTGTTCTTCTGCAGGTCATACATACAGGGCAGTGTAGAGCCAATACCACAAGTCTGGCTCAGGCACCACCTTTACCCTGGTCTGTTCTTCTGCAGGTCATACATATAGGGCAGTGTAGAGCCAATACCACAAGTCTGGCTCAGGCACCACCTTTACCCTGGTCTGTTCTTCTGCAGGTCATACATATAGGGCAGTGTAGAGCCAATACCACAAGTCTGGCTCAGGCACCACCTTTACCCTGGTCTGTTCTTCTGCAGGTCATACATACAGGGCAGTGTAGAGCCAATACCACAAGTCTGGCTCAGGCACCACCTTTACCCTGGTCTGGCTGTTCTTCTGCAGGTCATACATACAGGGCAGTGTAGAGCCAATACCACAAGTCTGGCTCAGGCACCACCTTTACCCTGGTCTGGCTGTTCTTCTGCAGGTCATACATACAGGGCAGTGTAGAGCCAATACAAGTCTGGCTCAGGCACCACCTTTACCCTGGTCTGGCTGTTCTTCTGCAGGTCATACATACAGGCACAGTGTAGAGCAAATACCACAAGTCTGGCAAAACCGCAAACCGTCTGAAAAACCAGCCGCAAACCGGTGCCGTGGGGACATGCCCTTACTGTCTTGCCCTAGTGCTGGATTCACAGCTACACTGTTCAGTATAACGTACCCCATACCACTGTTCTGAGCAGTTCTATCTTATCCACAGTTGCATGGGGGCCCCACAAGCAGAGGTTCCAGGTGGTCAGATATATGTCCCAGAATCCATGGCACTTGCCCTGGTGCTTACTTAGATGTTCTCCAGGACTATCTTCTTATTTGTTATATGGTTCACAACTGTAATAAACTGTTATTTGTACTTATCAAAAGTTATTTACCTGTCCTACTGTGCAAAACCAGGCAAAGAGCCTTGTCTTCCCCTTCACCCATGTGCAAACCATGTGAATGTTTTGACATCAATCAGTGGGTGTGCTTTGAAGCCAGGCTCAGCTCAGGAACACTCCCCTGTGGTGGGCATGACCTGAGCAGAGAGCGATCTGGCTTCATTCACTCCTGTCAGCCAGTAGTTTCCAACTAATTACAGGGGAGGGGGAATGGTTTGTTTATCTTTGACTCCTGCTGGCTGAACTTAGTAATGGGAACAGAGGACAAAAGTTCAGAGCTGGGGGATGACTGCAGCTCTGTACAGTTTACACAGTGACCTATGAGTCCTAACTGTTATCATGATCATGACAGCAAGTACAGAGTGGGGAGGATTACACACTTATGTCAGCACAAGGTCATGTAGGGATAATTGTGAAGGGAAGTCCTAGATTGCAATGCAGTCTGGGACTTGTAGGAAAGATGCTGGCGATCTACTGACACTCCAATAAGCAGGAAGTTTCACTGCAAAAGGTGGATCTTGTGATAGATGAATAAGGAGGCAAAAGAAACACAAGAAGGTAGCGGAATATCTTTACTTTTCAATATAAATGCTGTTTATAGTGTGCTATTAAAATACTTAGACTCCCGGATAACCCCTTCTAAACTATTTGCGTGATCTTCGGGCACACCAACAGTTTAAAACCATGGCGGAGCAGGGAGCTACAGGCTGCCTACAAAACATCAATGGGGCATCCTGATGTAGGCAGTATAATGATGACACTATGTGCACCATAGTGCACATGCACCAGACTGCAGCCAACTAGCTTTGGAAGCCACAGGCTGCTTTAGGCCTGTAGCATACAAAAAGTTATTGGAGTATCCTGGCACAGGCGACATGATGATGGCACTGCAGTAGGCCACCTGCGTCAGGCCTCCTCAAGGGGATGCTGCTGCTCACTAGAGAAATGGGGAAAGGTGAGTGTTGTTGTGGTGTGTGTGTGGTGTGTGTGTTTTTTTTTTTTTTTTGTTTTTTTTTTTGTTTTCTGTTCTAATTTAAGTGGCCACTATGACCATTATTTATAGGTATACATAGAATATTGTCCTACAGCTATTTATATGTATGTTTATATAAAATATTTCACAGAAATCTATAAAAACCCTATCACCACCACTGTTTTGGTAATGGCATGTGGGAGTAAGCTGGCATGATTGGGTGTTCTTGGAGGTATAGCCTCCTGTAGAGTCCTATTTGGGGGTGGTAAGAGGTGTGATGTCACCTGTGTTCAAGCATGGCCCACTGCTCTGCTTTTGACCATGGGTCCATAATATTTTTAGGGTACAGCACAGTCTGTCCTGGTCACTGGCTTATTACACAGACAGCCCTGGGACTACTCAAGAACCCCATGTGCAGCCGTTCCCCAGGCTCTGTCCGGTCACCGGGCGTTCCGATCACCCGACAGAGCAGGGAAACCCTTTGATTGCGCTGCGGTGAAGATCCGCCGCAGTCAAAGGGTTAAAGCACCGGGGAGCGGAGGTTCTCCTGCTCCCCAGTGCTTGCAGGAGCTGTACTGGGGGGCTGTGTAGTACAGCCCCGATCTCAGCGCTGCTGCGGCACCCAGAGCCTCAAACCCCGATGTCTGCAGGGACGCCAAAAGACGGTGCGCGGTCGTTAAGGAGTTAAGCTCTCAGCAACCACATAAAAAAAACGTGGCAGGCTGCGAGTTTGACAGGTGTGTGTGTGTGTGTAAAGCCGTGTTCACACGGCTTATTCAAGATGGAATTGCGAGCCGGATTGCGCTCGCAATTCCGGCTTGAATAAGGGGCGGGGGCGAGGCCCGCCGGCCCCATAGACTTGCATTATCCACGGCGCGTATTGCGCCTGGATAATGTGCATGTCTGTTTCTCCCCGCCGGCGGCTTCGCCGACGGGGAGGAGAGACGGAATCCATTGTTCTCTATGAGAACTGTGGATTACCGTAATTACTGCGACGGATTGGCGCCGTACTGCAGCGCAAATCCGGCGCGCAGTACGGCGCCAATCCGTGCAAAATAAGCCGTGTGAATGGCTCCTTACATGGGAGACGACCTAGCTGCTAGTTTGTTTAGAACCTCGAACTTTTGTGAGTTCGGTTCCATTCGAATTCGTACCCCATTAAAGTTTATGGGAGAAGATGTACTGGTTAATGTTTGTACCTATACAGGTGAGGAGAAGCTGTAATTACCATCCATAACAATAAACTGGATACATCGAACAACTTAGTGAAAAAAATTTGGCTCTAAGGCTATGTTCAGACGGGTTATTTTGGGACGCATGTCGCCACGTATTGAGAGCGTACTGCACTCTAATATGAGTGAAATGCGCCCCAATCATTACGATAATCCACAGTTCTTATAGAGAACTATGGATTACGCCTCCTCTCCCCGCTCGTACAATACGATCGTATTGTCCGAGTGGGGAGATAATTGACATGTGATTTATTCACGACGCTTACGCGCCACGAGTAATGACAGTCTATGGGCAGGCGGGCTGCCGGTCCCCCCACATTGCTGGAATGCGCCAATCTCCCGAACACCCGGCGTAATTGCGGGGCATACTGTATGCCCCGCAGTTAAGCCGTATAAACATACCCTAAGAGTCACAGAAAAAAATTGAGAGGCTAAAATAATTCTTTTTAATGGCTAACTGAAAAGATGAGGACAACTGGCAAGCGAGGGTGTAGCTATAGGAGGTACAGCGGTAACAACTGCTACAGGGCCCTGCATCCTGAGGGGGCCCAAAAGCCCCTTTGACACATAGATTTGGAGATTGTGTTTTATACAATTACTCAACCCCCCAAAACTGCAAGAACAGAACTTTTGGGCACTGCGTATGATTTAGCAAATCCAAGCACTCTGTATAATATATATCCATGTATATGAGAGGTAGGCGTTATGTGAGCCTGCAAATGTCCCCAAATACCAGCTTCTGGGTGTGGGAAAGATGCAGCCAGCAATACCAAACTCCCTAACTATTGATATCTATGGAGAGGAAAATGCTATCTAACTAAGAGCAGTCTGTACAGTACAGACAGTGAGAAGAAAATGGCATTCACAAGGCAATACAGTGAAATATATATATATAACATGGTCAGGTGATTTTAGCAGCCAATGAAAGCCCTACACGTCGGCAATGACATTTTTGACACCTCTGTGCTCTGCACTGATTGGATGGCCGCCAAAAGTGCAGAAAGGTGATTGGATGGCTGCCAAAAGTGCAAAAAAGACGCTGAAAATGGGATGTCGAACTAGAACGAACAGTAAAATGTTCGGTTCGAGTTCTAAGAATTCAAGACGTTCTACTAGAACTTTTCTAGAACAGTTCGATCAACAATAATCATGGTCAAAGTGGAAGTAAACGCACTACAGATTATTCTGACAATTAAGTGTGCACTAAATTAGGTTGCTAATGTCTGTATTTAGGTGACCTTCAAAGGCCCTTCAGTTGTCCGTAAAGATTCTTAAACCATGAGCCTCAATATTTATTTTTTTTGGTTTTTAACATCCTGATGTAACTTTGATGTGGACCTCCCTTTTTTTTTCAGGTTTACCAATACGAAAATCACAAGAAACTTTTTTAAAGCCTCGTACCAAGTGATTACAATGAACCTTGTGCACTCTTTCATCACAGATGATTACCTTACATTGTACACTTCCAGTTGGATGACATGAATTTGGCCTTTTTTTTTTTTAACATTATTTTTATTAGTGTTTTCAGATTAATAGGTACAAACAAACAATACCCCCAACATGGGGGAGCAATAAAGGGGGATCAGGGGTGGAGTGGGGAAGGGGGATACTGGGGAAAGGGTGGATATGAGGGAGAATAGAAATGCACTTACAGTCTGTAAATATGTAGATCTGCATAAAATAGCATGCCATGCCGGACAAAATTATAGAACAAAAGAGCAGAGTTCGAACATGTTCAGAACCTAATAGACATTGCTATAAGCGTCAGACATCAAGGCAGATCATGTTAGGAATAAAGCAGTTCCTTTTTGTGAAATCTAATATACTCAGATATGATGCTTGGAACACCCTGGAGAAGAGGAATTTGGCCTTTTTTTGTAAGTGCCGTTTGGCTTCTCCCTCCCAAGAATCGGACTTCTGCCCTTCATCCCCAGCATGGAGTTGAACATCTTGCCTCCTGAAGCAATGCAAATATCTGCAGAAACCGGTAATTTTTGTTTTTACTTCACTTTCATCACTATTTTATGCATTAAACTATGTGAAGTGCACGGTTGTGAATGATACCAGGCAGCACCTGGTGGGGAATTATAACCTATAAACCCTAATGAACTTTATTCAGCTTAATACATGTTTTATGTGGAAAGATTGTGTTCCTTTAATCATTCACATTAAAATTGCAAAAACACTCTCAATGTTACTTTCTTTTTAATTATAGCTTTTAAAGGAGTTTTCTCATTACAGAGATTCTTTTAACATGAAGGGACAGTTAAATGAAGACTTTTTCTAAATACATTGGTCAATAGATTTTACTTCTGAGATAAGACATTCTATGTGCTCTGAGTGAACACAGGTTTCTAAGGTTACCTGCCTAAAACTCTTATCTGATTAGAGCAGAGAGTGACTTCACCCCATGGATGGTCTGAGCTCCATGTAAACTAAATAATCTCTAACAAGATTACAGATAAGCCATTGTTTTCATTCCTCGCAGCACATGTACCTTGTGTTTAATGAATAGGTAACATCTACACTTGTCAGTGTAACAGCTCACCTACGTAGACAGATGCTTGATATGGTGAACATTGCAATAGAACCACCCACAGACTGAGAAGACGGAGTGTAAAACTGCTTATGACTGTGAAACAGCTTGGTGAGAAAACCCCTTTAAATTTGTTTTAAAGGAGTGTTGCCATCTGACACTTTGATGGTTTATCCATAAGATATGCCATCAATGTGTGATAGGTGTGGGACCCCTACCCATCTCTGTAACAGGCCCCTAAAAGTCTCTATTTAGAACTGAGAATAGGTAGTGTGAACAACTTTCCATTTGTTCTCAGTACAGCCAAACACACCGCTCACCTGTACTCTGAGTGCCCATAGAACAGAACAGTGAACAAGTGCGACTGGCTCTCAATTCTGAATAAAGATTTTCAAGACCCTGTTCCTGAGATAGGTGCGGGACCCCTACCCCTCACATATTTATTGAACATCCTAGTGATTGATTACTATACTACATGGTTCAAAAAACGTATGCAATAGTGCAACGAGTGAACCCAGCTTCAATGGCAGCACTAACATATTGCAATACTGCATGTGTTTTTGTTGCGTTTCCCAACTGCATCGTAAATATATGTAACAAATATACGCAGTTAAAGAAAATGCATAAAAAAACAAATGCACGTATTTTATAAAAACACAGGTGGATTACATTCTTTTGTGTTGCTTGATGTAGTTAAATGATAGTGAGAGAAGCTGAACTCTGATATATAGGGTTATATGATAGCGGAGAGGAGCTGAGCTCTGGGATATATAGGGTTATATGATAGAATGATAATAATGATAATCTTTATTTATATAGCACCAACATATTCCGCAGCACTTTACATTATAGAGGGTATAAGCACAGACAAACCAGACATTACATTATAAAAAAGCTACTGACAAATGAGACACGAGGTGTGAGGGCCCTGCTCGCAAGAGCTTACAATCTATTAGGGTGTATGGGTGAAACAAAGGGTGACAAGTGCTTGGTCTACAATGGTCCAGCCATGTTACATAAATATAGGGTAGTATACATAAAATGTGGATTAACCTGCCATCCCAACCATACATCTATATACAGATAAGTGCCTGTGGGTGCCAAAGTGCAGGAAGTGACGAATGTGTGACAGAATTTGGGGGGTTAACAATTAGGGATCTTGATAAGCTTGTCTAAGAAGATGAGTTTTCAGAGCACACTTAAAACTGTGAGGGTTGTGAGTGTGCCTGATCACATGGGGTAGCCTGTTCCAGAGAACTGGTGCAATACGTGCAAAATCTTGGAGACGGGCATGGGAGGTTCGGATGAGTGAGGTGTGTAATCTTAGATCAGTAGCAGAGCGGAGAGAGCGGGCAGGGTGGTAGACAGAGATGAGGGAGGAGATGTAGGGGGGTGCAGCGCTGTGGAGAGCCTTATGGGTGAGAGTGATGAGTTTATGTTGTATTCTGTACTGAATAGGCAGCCAGTGCAGAGACTGACACAGGGTAGAGGCATCAGTATAGCGGCTGGAAAGAAAAATGAGCCTGGCTGCTGCATTCAGGACAGATTGGAGAGGGGAGAGTTTACAGAGAGGAAGACCAACAAGTAGGGAGTTACAGTAGTCAAGACGAGAAAGAATGAGAGCAACAATGAGAGTTTGAGTTGTTTCCACAGTGAGAAAAGGACGGATTCTGGAGATGTTCTTGAGGTGCAGGTGACAGGAGCGGGCAAGGGATTGGATATATGGGGTAAAGAGAGGAGCTCTGCTCTGCCATATATAGGGTTATATGATAGAGGAGAGAAGCGGAGCTCTGTGATATATAGGGTTATAACACTTTTTTTGTGAATAAACAGTAGAGTGAATCCTGACAGACTCATAGAAGAGACCTGCTGACCTCGCCTGCACATTGACTGACAGCTTTTTCCAACACATACAGGGAAGGTTGTCCGCCTGTTAGATGATTTCTGCCGTCACAGCTGAGAGCAAAATGTGAAAGGTTAATTTTAAGGACCAGGAAAAAAAATGGCCTTTTGCCTCTTCCAGGTTATACGGTGCATGCCCGCTATTCCGCTGCTGCTTTGGGGTCCCGGCTTTTGGCCCACCCTGAAAATGTTTTTTTTTTTTAAAATCACACTATAGAGTTGTATGCTGTTTCATTCGTGGAGGGCTGTGGGTTGCTAAATTATAGCAGCCGGCTCCATTCTGTGCTGTTTTAACACCTTAGACACAGCGGCATCGACGTGAATGAGGAACAGTGTCGCGCACCATTTCTCACTCTGATTGGGACCCATCGAGATCACGGTGTTCACATCGATTTACATGGCAGCTAGAAGCCTTGTGAAGACTTCCATCTTATTCATGTTTCTTGGCTTACTACTTCCTGCCCCAGAAAGAGTAGTAAAACTACCATGTTTGTTTACCCTATTGCTGTATTTATACAAGGCAATCGGCTGTATTAACGATCGCGCCCTCTAAGGGTATGTTCACACGGCTACTTTTGGAGCGCATTTTGCCACGTATTGCAAGTGTACTGCGCTCTAATAAGAGCTAAATGTGCCACAATCATTACGGTAATCCACAGTTCTCATAGAGAACTATGGATTACGCCTCCTCCCACACATACGATACGATCGTACTGTCTGCACAGGGAGATAATTGACATGTCATTTATTCGTAATGCTTGTCTATGGGGTCGGCGGGCTGACCCCCCCCCCCCTCCTGCTTCACAGGAGTACGCGCCGATCAGCACGACTCCCGAAGACCCGGCGTAATTGCGGGCCGTACTGTACGCCCCACAATTAAGCCATGTGAACATACCCTAATGGTCAAGCACCCTGGGGGGACTCTGAAAAATTTTACTTTTTTTTTTTTTTTTACATTAACACAAAGTATAAAAGAAAAAAAAAACATTGAGTTCAAATCACCCCTCCTTTTTTGCCATTTTACAAATAAAATAGTTACACATATTTGATATTGCCGCGTCCGAAAAAGTCTGCTCTATTTAAAATAGAATATTTATCCCATACGCTGAACACTAAAGAAGAAAAATTCCAAACGCCAATTTTTATTTTTTTATTTTTTTTGTCATTTCACGTCCCTTAAAATTTGGATAAAAAGTGATAAAAAAAAAAAAAAAAACCCATATATTCCAAACTGATACCAGTAAAAAGTACACTTCTGGATGTCTACCAGAGGCTTAAGTCTATAAGAAGAATGGAATACTTAACGGCAACAATCAATAATACTATTGATAATTTTGAGGCTGTGTGGTCGCCGTGGGACACATGTCACTATCAACGACATATGAATTGAGACCTGATGACTGTTTGATTCAAACTAGGAATTTATTTTTTCAAACCGCAAGATTTATTTTTCATATCTCCCCCTTCTACCTCTTGTGTCTTGTGTTGTAATGTCCTTAGAATACTTCCAATCTCTTAGTACACTGAATATATGCACTTGAATATTGGCTACTGTGATACTTAACAATATATCACGCATGGTTTAAAAATGAGAATTTCTGTTTTCCGATGCAATAGGCCTGATCAACAGCTGTATATTGTCTTATTTCATAACTATTATGATTCTTGTTCATTATTCTCATATGCCTTTATTCGAATGCTTGTAATTTGAAATATGTTGAACTCTAATAAACACAGTTAAAGAAAAAAAAAAAGTACACTTCAGCCCGCAAAAAATGCCGCCTCACTCAGGTTCATGGGTAGACGTACAAAAGATATTGGTTGCCGAAAATGGCGCAGTGGCAAAAATGTGAAAAATAGAAAATTTTTGGAATTTTTTTTTACGGTACCAAAACACACGAAAAACTCCACGTTTGGCATTGCCGGATTTGTATCAACCTGAAGAATACCAGTTTATTTTTACTGGAGAATGAACACTGTAAAAGCAAAACACCCGCAAACATGGCGAAAGTACTTTCTTTTTTTTTTTTTTTTTACCCCCTTAACATTTTGCCCCACTTGCAATCTTTTTTTTTTTTTTTTGTAGTTTTCAGTATAGTCTATGGTACGGTGAATGACACCAATAGAAAGTACATATTGTCCCGCAAAATAAAAGCCCTCATAGGTCTATGTAGATCAGGGGTCTCAAACTGCAGCCCCTAGCTGTTGGGAAACTACAACTCCCAGCATGCATTTATAGAATCTATAACAGTGGGAATGATGGGAGTTGTAGTTTCCCCAACAGCTGGAGAGCCACAGTTTGAGACCCATGATGTAGATGGAAAAAGGCAGGGAGGGAAAAAATGAACATGATGAAAAAAATAGCCTGCGACGCAAGGAGTTAAACCCTTTTGATATTGCAGATTTCTCTCCACTGGATTCTGCATCAGAAGCCCAGATATACACTACCGTTCAAAAGTTTGGGGTCAGCTGGACAATTTTGTGTTTTCCCTTAAAACTCAAACTTTATCAAATGAGTTGCAAAATTAATAGAAATCTCGTCCAGACATTGACAAGGTTGGAAATAATGATTTTTACTTGAAATAATAGTTTTCTACTTCAAACTTTGCTTTCGTCGCTCCCTTTGCAGCAATTCCAGCATTGCAGACCTTTGGCATCTAGCTGTTAATTTGCTGAGGTAAACTGGAGAAATTTCCCCCCATGCTTCCAGAAGCCCCTCCCACAAGTTGGATTTACTTGATGGGCACTTTTTGCGCACCATACGGTCAAGCTGCTCCCACAACAGCTCAATGGGGTTGAGATCTGGTGACTGCGCGGCCACTCCATTACAGATAGAAGACCAGCTGCCGGCTTCTTCCCTAAATAGTTCTTGTATAATTTGGAGGTGGCTTTGGGTCATTGTCCTGTTGCAGGATGAAATTGGCTCCAATCAAGCGCCCCCCACAGGGTATGGCATGGCGTTGCAAAATGGAGTGATAGCCTTCCTTATTCAAAATCCCTTTTACCTTGTACAAATCTCAAACTTTACCAGCACCAAAGCAACCCCAGACCATCACATTACCTCCACCAGCACCAACCCCAGACCATCACATGACCTCCACCATGCCTGACAGATGGCGTCGGGCTCTCTTCCAGCATCTTTTCAGTTGTTCTGTGTCTCACAAATGTTCTTCTGTGTGATCCAAACACCTCAAACTTCGATTCGTCCGTCCATAACACTTTTTCCCAATCTTCATCTGTCCAATATCTGTTCTTTAGCCCATATTAATATTTTCCTTTTATTAGCCAGTCTCGGATATGGCTTTTTCTTTGCCACTCTGCCCTGAAGGCCAGCATCCCGGAGTCGCCTTTTCACTGTACACGGTGTTTTGCGGGTACTATTTAATGAAGTTGCCAGTTGAGGACCTGAGAGGCGTCGATTTCTCAAACTAGAGACTCTAATGTACTTGTCTTGTTGCTCAATTGTGCAGCAGGGCCTCCCACTTCTCTTTCTACTCTGGTTAGAGCCTGTTTGTGCTCTCCTCTGAAGGGAGTAGTACACACTGTTGTAGGAAATCTTCAGTTTCTTGGCAATTTCTCGCATGGAATAGCCTTCATCTCTCAGCACAAGAATAGACTGTCGAGTTTCACATGAAAGTTCTCTTTTTCTGGCCATTTTGAGAGTTTAATCGAACCAACAAATGTAATGCTCCAGATTCTCAACTAGCTCAAAGGAAGGTCAGTTTTATAGCTTCTCTAATCAGCAAAACTGTTTTCAGCTGTGCTAACATACTTGCACAAGGGTTTTCAAAATATCCAACAGCTTCTTACACAGTTACAAACACAATGTCCCATTAGAACACTGGAGTGATGGGTGTTGGAAATAGGCCTCTATACACCTAGGTAGATATTGCATTAACAACCAAACGTTTGCAGCTAGAATAGTCATTTACCACATTAACAATGTATAGAGTGGATTTCTGATTCATTTAATGTTAGCTTCATTGAAAAAAAAAAAACTGCTTTTCTTTCAAAAATAAGGAAATTTCTAAGTGACCCCAGACTCTTGAATGGTAGTGTATATTACATGATCATGCTGCTAATTGCATGGGGACCGAGCGCCTTCAGTGTGCCAGAATAGTGTTCAGCACAGGGAAAGCAAGCAGAGCCGGACAGAGCTGTCCCTCCCTGTTCTCGGCTTATAGTTATACGGTTTTCTCTCCTAGGCTATGTTGTACTCCAGTGTTGTAGTGTCTTAAAGTAAAACATAGCTGTTAGTAACAAATACTTTACTCTGACTAAACCTCATGAAACGAGTAGTTCATGTTAGAAAACCCACTTTCATAAAGGATGTCCCTTGTTACGGATCTTGTGGGGACGATGTAACGAAACTGAACACGTAGGCTGGGTTCACACAACATACTGCTGTCTGTCCGTGGCATCCTAGTGTACCTAGTATACTACACTACCATTAAAAACAAAAATACAATGGATACCACGACATAGCCACTGCGGCGCTAGAAGGCTCTGCCTCCCCTGCAGTGGACAAAAAACTACCTGAAAACGAATTACTAAAAACATTCATGAAACTGAGTTTTCTGTCCACGGCCGTTTTTTTTGCAGCGATTTTGCTTTTTTTTGGCGCGTTTTTTGCTTGTCTTAAAGTCTGTTTTTTAATGTCTGTATAAATTAAGCCATTGGATGTAACTCCACCCTACAAAAGGGGATATAAAGCACATTATTGTATTTATCTTGTAAGTCGTTTTACGGATTTTGGCGCTAATAAAGTGATCTCGCTTTTGTCTCCAAAAATAAGTTTTTTTATGGATTTTGGCATTAAAATAAGTTTTTATGGATTTTGCCGCTAACACACTTATTTCGCTTTTGTAGCAAAAAATCTGTTTTTAAGGATTTCAGCGCCAAAATCTGTAAAAAAAAACGGACTTTAGTGCCAAAATCCAGAAAAATGCCATAGCACAAAAATCCATAAAAAGACGTATTTTTAGCAACAAAGTATGTAAAAAAAAAAAACACATATTTTTTGCGACAAAAGCAAGATAACTTTAGAAGAGCCAAACTTCATGAAAAAATTATTTTAACGTCAAAATCCATAAACTTTTTTTTTTTTTATAAAAAGCGTCTTTTTAGCAACAAAAGCGAGAATTTGAATAGTGGCAAAATCCGTAAAAAAAAAAAAACAAAAAAAAAACTATTTTGACCCCAAAAAAATATGAATTCCGCAAAAATCATTAGCAACCAAAAAATTATCATTTTGTTACGAACGGTACAAACAAGGACACATCAGACACTTGTATGCAAATTTGATAAGCTATAACCTTTATTAACACCCACTATAGGTGGGACTTGGGTCTCCTGGGTGGGTTTTCATTGGAAAATCGTGGCAAAAAACGCTGCGAAAATGCACCAAAAGACGTCCGGCGCTTTCCATAGACTCCTGTAGTAAATTTTCTGCCCTGCTCTGGCGTTTTTTTTTAACCTTTTTCTGTGCAGTGAATCAATACTGAGCAAACCTGGTTCTATGTTTGCTGGCAGTACATGCTTTCTGCACCAGACACCCCTTACCTATTATGACTGTTTGCTCTATTGTCAGTGGTATATCCGAGTGTTGCATGGAAAGTGTGTGTGTTTGGCAAATATGTTGGTTTGCTCTTTAGATTTCTATGGGGCCGTGATGCCTGTGTCGTGGCATCCATCTGGACACCTTTTTTCATAGTACCCTGATGGAAGCCACTGACGGATGGCATGACACCATGTGAACCCACTGCTAGTGCCAGGTTTCCCCACACAATACAGCTGATCACTGGGCATCCCATTAGGTGGACGCTCTGCGGTCTAGATATTGACAAAGGACCCTTCCAACAAGAAGCAATGATTTACTGCAGAGAACCCTGTTTAATAGGATTTGCCTAGGACTAGCCTCTGCAGCATAGATGATAAAATCCCATTCTGGCACTCAAAGGTTGTCTATCAAGTGAGTCGGATGTGAATTGACAAATGCTACATCCAATAGGGGGCGCTGCAGCATTCCGGCTCTTTTTCCACTAGCCTTTTAGAATATATTTAATTTTCTGTAAAGCGCTTAAGGCAAATAAGTCTCCACATACTGACATGGTGACTTTTGAGCTACACTTATTGCCTCTCACTCATCAAATTTGCAGTGACGAGGGGCAGCACCCCAAAACAGCAGTCTGCAGATAAACTAACTGGCATTGTTTATTAACCCCTTAGCGACCGCGCACCGTCTTTTGAAGGCGGCCGGTGCGGGTCGTTCGTCTGCAGCAACGTCTTTTGGCGTCGCTGCAGACATCTGAGTTTGCGGCGCCCGGCGCCGTAATTGCGCTGCGATCGGGGCTGTACCAAACAGCCCTGATCCCAGAGCATTTCCTGTGAGCATCGGGTAGCGGAGGAAACCTCCGCAACCCGATGCTTTAACCCTTTGATTGCGGCGGTGCGTTAACGCAGCGCAATCAAAGGGTTTCCCCTGCTCTGTCGGGTGATCGGATCACCCGCTCACCCGACAGAGCCCAGAGAATGGCTGCACAGTCAGCTCTGGGGACCTAGAGTGGCCCCAGAGCTGTCTGTGTACTAAGCCAGTGACTAGGACACACTGTGTGCTGTCCTAATCACTGCCTGTGTCAGACTGACACAGATTAGAATGTATTAGCATATATGAATATGCTAATACATTACCAAGTGTTAAAAAAAAATAAAAAAAAATAAAAAAAAAAATAATGTAAAACAGTTTTCCCTTCAGGGGAATAAAAAAAAGTGAAAAAAAAATTGTTTAGAAAAAAGAATAAAAAAATAAATAAAATAAAAATAAATATTTAATAAAAATAATTGTGCATAAATTACACACACAAAAACCTACACATATTTGGTATCCACACGACCGTATTAACCGGTAGAATTAATCTAACAAGTTATTAAGTGTGACATGTGAATGGTGTAAAAAAAATAAAAATAAATAAATAAATAAATTAAAAAAAATACTGCAATTATTTATAAGTGAACTTAATCTATTCCCCCATAAAGTACAACTTGTCTTGAATAAAACGAGGCCTCATCCAACTGCGTCATTGAAAAAATAAAAAAGTTACAACAGTTGAAACGCAAGAAGGCAAAAACTAAAGAAATGTTCTGGTCATTAACTACTTTTCAGGCGTTCGGCTTAAGGGGTTTACCTGCCTGGTTTTTGTCCTGCTTTCAGTGTGTTCAAAAGGGGGCGTGTGTAGTTTGTTTGAACTGCCTATCATGCAAATCAGGAGGCTTGACATCGCCATGGCTTACCCCACAGTGTGCTCACTCTAGTCAAAGGTCTGTTTATGTAATGAGATGTAAATAGCAACAATGTAGCTGAGTGGTTAGCACTCCTACCTTTCATCTTGAGCTTCCTGGGTTCAAATCCCTGCAGGAACTGTGGATTTTTTTTCTCAATGCAGATACCTAATTGAGGTTTCTTTTTTTATTTACTTACACCAGGGGTGTCAAACTGCAGCCCTCCAGCTGTTGGGAAACTACAACTCCCATCATGCATTTGTATAATCTATAACAGTAGGCATGATGGGAGTTGTAGTTTCCCAACAGCTGGAGGGCCACAGTTTAACACACCTGACTTACACTGTTTGACTAATTACTAAGGACAGTAGTAGAATGACCGCACCTGTGGTTGAACACTCGCTCAGCGGTGAGTGTGTGTGATTACTAAGCAGGGAAGAGACTGACAGTAGCTATCTGAAAGGGGTTTTACTACAAAGTAAAATTGACACGTGAAGCTTGTAAATTAACTAACAAACATTTTCACCATTCATCATTTATTAAAAAGTCTGGACCATTTTTGTTTTTTCTGCTCCCTTAGTCAGGGCTGCCAGTCATCTATTAAATGTTTCAAGGCCCCATACAGCCAAATCAAATGGGGCACCCACCCATTACTAGTTCCTATTTTTTAACATATCAGTGGGGACCTTTTTGATTGGGGCCCTTGACAGGAGTACTGTCCTATTGGCACCCCTGCCTTTAGTGATCCATGGTGTACAGCTCGTCTCCAGGGGATACGACCAGTGATGAGAGCTGCTCAGTCTTGGCCTCACATGCTTAGACATCACCTCTTCTTTCAGGCAGCTACTGTCAGTCTATTCCCTGCTTAGTAATCACACACAATCACTGCTGAGGAGTATTGAACCCAAGGTGCTATCATTTTACTCCCGTCCTCTGTCCTCCTTTAGAAATTAGTCAAAAAGTGCAAATAAATAAAAAAGAAACCTCAATCAAGTATGTTCATTGAGGAAAAAAAATCCACCTTTTGATTCTTGCAGGGATTTGTACCTAGGACCTCTATGCTGAAGGGACAAAGTGCTAACCCCTCTGCTACAGTATAGCTAGTCACAGCTTTTTACATAAACAGACCTTTTGTTTGATTGGAGTGAGCACACTGTGGAGAAAGGCATGGTGATGTCAAGTCTGCTGGTTCACATGATATGCAGTGCAAACAAATCATACATGCCCCCTTTTGAATACACTTAAAGCTGAATTAAAAACCAGGTCTGAAATGCCTTTGTTGCAAAAACCCTTTAATAATGATGAATGGTGAAAATGTTTAATTTAAGTTTCTCATTTTAATTGGTGGAAAACCCCTTAAATCCCCTTCACCGTGCAAGGCTCAGTGAGTCCGATATGACTTGTGAAATGCTACACCCAATAGAGGGCACTGCAGAGAACCAGCTCTCTTCACGAGCCCTTTAGAAGAAAGCTAAATTTCAGTGGTGCGACTAGTGTTTAAAGGGGTTGTCTCACTACAAAGATCAGCTTTCAACATGTAGGGAACACTAAATGAAGATTTTTTCCAAATATATTGCGGCGTTCATTTTTTTTTTTTTTTTTTTTTTTTGTTAAGGAGCTACAAGTGATTTTATCACCTTCCTGGCTCTCTGGTTCCCCAAGTGACTGACCTGTGTACATCTCCCCCCCCCTGCTGTTTGTTCTATCTGATAGCAGGGAGTGATGTCATGGCCAGCACAGAACTTCAGTCAATGAGAGCTTGTTTGTTATCTGATCTTTCAGACAAAAGCCAGTAATTACTGCTGTTTACTTAAATCTCATGCTGTCAGGACCAGGGAAGCTTCTGAGTTAATCTAATTAGCAGATGTCTGAATACACGGAGCTCATATGCTAATTACAGACAGCTTGACCAGGAAGTGACAGAGCAAAGCAGCATTATTTCATTCATGCATCCTATCAAACTTTGAGATGAGACAACCCCCTTTAAGTCTCCACACACCTCCCAGATAAGAAACCTTACCCCTTCTGAGCCATCATCTGGTGGAAGCCGTGATGGTGCAGTCTTTGTATGGAACTTCCAACCTCCTGTAAATCAGGTCTAAGCTGTTTTTCACTACAATCTTTCAGAACTGAAGGAAACTAATACTACACTATTCCTACATGTGAGACAAGAAGTCAGCTCACCCCCCCCCCCCCCTCCCAGACAGACTTATTATTGGAGTAGTTTGCTTCCTGCAGTAATAGTTCTGGGATTCTGTCACTTGCACATAATCTGTTTTATTTGTTTAGGGCCATAAAACTAGTTTGTGGGGTGTTGGCTGCCAGGTCCACAGCTATTCATCAGGATGTGATGTAACCAGCGAAGGAGCAGTGCATGATGCAAGCCTCACACTGGTGTCATCAGGTAGGCTCCATTCACCAGCAGTGGGTTTCTTACCCCACTACTTGTCAATGCTACAATCAAAGCGGACCGGTGACCTCTCCTGACTTGTCTGCTTTAGTAAATCCTTGTGTTCCCTGTGAAATACACATTCCATTATCAGCAGCACACTACTAACTAAAAAACTATCAAAAGGCACATAGGAATTTTTGAAAAAGCATTTCTGCTACTTAGGATACATGAACATTTTTTTGAGGTTTTTCATGTATCCTAAGTAGCAGAAATGCTTTTTCAAAAATTCCTATGTGCCTTTTGATAGTTTTTTAGTTAGTAGTGTGCTGCTGATATTGGAATGAGTGTATATTGCTGCCGCACCAGTGTGCACCTATGCTCATTTTTTCCAAAAATTTTTTTAGGATGTGCAAAGCCAAATATTGTAGTCGAGATTGTCCATATGGGGGAGTGGCTGCCTCCTCTTTGGTTTTTTGAACTCCACCCATCTGCACAGGTTTTTAAATCAATGCAGTGGACCTTATAGCTGGAACCTTCTTTCCCTGAAATGTGGAGGTCTGAACAGGCCCTAGAGAGAGGAAACATTAGTGTAGGAACCCACCTGCATTTGAGGTCCCCTTGCTGATTGGGAGGTGGCTTAAGCACTTTTGATCAAAAAGTGAACTAAGAACCTCAAATATTTTTCATGTATCCGAAGTAGCAGAAACGCTTTTTCAAAAATTCCTATGTGCCTTTTGATAGTTTTTTTTTAGTTAGTAGTGTGCTGCTGCTATTGGTTTGTGCTTGTATGTTGCTGCCACACCAGTGTGCACCTATGCTCCTTTTTTTCAAAAAAGTTTTTGGGATGTGCAAAACCAAATATTGTTGTCTAGATTTCCCAGTGAAACCACAATCCTGGAGCATCTTCTCTTATCACTCTGTGTTGTGCTGTTCCTCTGTTGTTCCTCCGAGAAATGTATTACTGAATCAGACAGGTGGGTGTTACCGATTAAGTTTACAAAGGGGTGTGTCCCTGCACACACTAACTGGCAGCACTAATTGGACAATGCAGGGACATTCCCCCAAATGGTAACACCCATCTGACAGATTCAGTCATTTTATTTCTAGGAGGAATAACAGAGGAAAAGTACAACTCGGAGATAGAAGATGCTCCAGGATTGTGGTTTCACTGGAAACACAAATATTTACTTAAACATGTACATTATAGCTACAGCTCTGCTGCACCTAATACCCCCTTATCGCTGCTGTACACTTATTACAACCACAGCTCTGCTGCACTTCATAGACTTCTCTGCTGCATATACAGCATTGCTGTACCGAATACACACACCTCTGCTGCATATACATTACAACCACAGCTCTGCTACACACATCATGCTTTGGTCCACAAAAAAAAAACGTTGCTGTACCTACTCCACCCTCCTCTTCTGCACCTAAAACACACTTGGCTGCAGCAGAGATATGGCTGTAATGTATATGCATGAGAAAGGAGTGTGTATTAGGCACAGCAGTGCTGTGGCTATAGGGTATATGCAGTAGAGCTGAGTGTGTATTGAGTACAGCAGAGCTGTGGCTGTAATGTGTATGGTACAGAGAGAAGTGTATTGGGTGTAGCTTAGATGTGATTGTAATATATATACATACAGCAGAGATAAGTGCATTTAGGTGTAGCAGAGCTGTAGCAGCAATGTATATGGTGCAGAGAGCAGTGTATGTGTATATACAGCAGAGGTAAGTGCATTTAGTTGTAGCAGAGCTGTAGCAGTAATGTATATGGTGCAGAGAGTAGTGTATTAGTAATGTGTGTGTGTGTGTGTATATACAGCAGAGGTTAGTATATTAGGTGTAGCAGAGCTGTTGCTGTAATGTGTATGGAGCAGCAATAAGTGTGCACTAGTACTGCTGCATACACATTACAGCCATAGCTCTGCTACACCTTGCTGTATATACATCCATGCTATACTCAATACACTCCTCTCTACTCCATGCACATTACAGCCACCGCTCTGCTGCATCTAATACACATTACAACCACGGCTCTGCTGCGCCCAGTACACTCGGCTCTGCTGCATCCAATACGCATTGCTTGTTTTGAGCACCGTTCGCATTAGTGATCCAGCGGCAATGACTGTGGCGCAGCGTCCAGCTCTGAGCGGCTCCAGCCGTGTGGGGGGGATGACAAGCGCTTATAGAATAGACCGAGAGGCCGGCGCGTAGTCCCAGCCCGAGCCGCCTCCGCCCCCGCAGCTCTCCGCCCAGCGCCGCTCACCTGACCCCGGGCAGGAGCCGCCTCTCTGCCGCCCGAACCCTGCTGCCTCCATTCACTTCTCTGAGCGGGAAACGTGCGGCAGAGAGCGCAGCCCAGCACACCGGTGAGTGCCCGCCCGGCCACACGGTCTGCCCGACTTTATACACTTATCTAGTGGCTGCAGAGCAAACTATACTCGTAATGAGTAATGCAGAGTGTGTTATATCTGTAATAGTAATGAGTACTAGGAGTAATGCAGAGTATGTGATACCTGTGAATCTGTGATAGTAATGGGTACTAGGAGTAATGCAGAGTATGTGATACCTGTGATAGTAATGGGTACTAGGAGTAATGCAGAGTATGTGATACCTGTGATAGTAATGGGTACTAGGAGTAATGCAGAGTATGTGATACCTGTGATAGTAATGGGTACTAGGAGTAATGCAGAGTATGTGATACCTGTGATAGTAATGGGTACTAGGAGTAATGCAGAGTATGTGATACCTGTGATAGTAATGGGTACTAGGAGTAATGCAGAGTATGTGATACCTGTGATAGTAATGGGTACTAGGAGTAATGCAGAGTATGTGATACCTGTGATAGTAATGGGTACTAGGAGTAATGCAGAGCGTGTTATACCTGTGATAGTAATGGGTAATAGGAGTAATGCACAGCATGTTATAGCTGTGAGTAATATAGAGCATGTAGACCTGTAATAGTGAGTACTAGGAGTAATGCAGAGCATGTTATACCTATAATGAGTAACAGAGCATGCTATACCTGTGATAGTAAGCAGTAACACAGAGCATGTTATACCTGTAATAGTAATGAGTACTAGGAGTAATACACAGTACATTCTAGTAATACAAAGTATGTTAGAATTGTGCTAGTAATGAGTAATGTAGAGCGTGTTGTAATAGTAACGAGTACTAGGAGTAATACAGACCATGTTATATTTTTAATTATCGTAATCCGCACTAGGAGTAATGTGGAGTGTTCCACTTGTGTTAGTAGTGAGTATTCGAAGTAATGGCACATAACTCTGCTAGTTCTAAGTCATAGGAGTAATACCGAGCATGTTATATACAGTATCTCACAAAAGTGACTACAATCCTCACATCTTTGTAAATATTGTATATCTCTTCATGGGACAACACTGGAGATCTGACACTTTGATACAATGTAAAGTAGTCAATGTACAGCTCGTATAACAGTGTAAATTTGGTGTCCCCTCAAAATAACTCAACACACAGCCATCGTTTTGAGCACACACCAAATCTACACTGTTATACAAGCTGTACCCTGACTACTTTACATTGGATCAAAGTGTCCTATCTTCAGGGTTGTCCCACGGAAAGACACAATACGTACAAAAATGTGAAGGGTGTACTCACTTTGGTCAGATATTATATGTGCTTGTAATAGTATTGAGTAATTGAAGTCATGTAGAGCATGTTCTACTTGTGCTAATGTGTAAGCACGTTGTACCTGTAATGGTAATGAGTACTAACCTGTTTCCCCAAAAATAAGACAGTGTCTTTATATTAATTTTTGCTCCTCAAGACGAGCTAAAACTTATTTTTAGGGGATTTCTTTTTTTTTTTTTAGAACAAGAATTCACATTTATTGTTGAACAAAACATCAACATGTCTGATATTACTACAGCATATTAATACATCAGCATAAGCAGCCAAAGTCTGAATTGTATCAAAAAAATGCACTAGGTCTTATTTTTGGGGGAATGTCTTATTTTCGGGGAAACAGGGTAGCAGTTAGGCTAAGTGCACACAGCGTATGTCAAAATGCTGTCCAAAATTGAATGGCATTTCGACATTGCTGGACCATGGATTTTGGCACAAACCAGTCTATTGTCGGATTGGCCGTCTTCTGTCACCCGGTTTTAAAACAGATGGTAAAAAAAAAATCAGTGATGTATAGACTACAGCAGGGATTTTCATTGCTGTCTTTGCCGCACAGTGTACAGACGGATTCTCGGTGGGTTAAAAATACTGAATTTGCTGAAAATCTGACGGAATTTCTGTGCTGTGCAGACATAGCCTAATGTAGATCATGTTCTACTTCCAATAGTAATGAGTACTTGGAGTAATACAGAGCGCGCTATACTTGTGCTAATTATGAATATTGAGTAATATAGAGCATTTTATACCTGTGCTAGTTCTAAGTAATGGGGGTAATACAAAACATGTTATATATGTAATAGTAATGAGTAGTGTAGAGCATCTTCTACTTTACTTGTAACAGTAATGAGTCATACAGAGCAGGTTCTGCTTGCGCTAGTAATAGTATTGAGTACTTGGCATAATACAGAGCACATTGCCTATGTGCTAGTAATGAGTAACAGGAGTAATACAGAGCACTTTATACCTGTTCTAGCAATGAATTATAGGAGTAATGTAGAGCATGTTCTTCTTCCATTAGTACTGAGTACTGTACTTGGTGTATCAGTGAGCACATTAGATTTGTGCGTATATTAAATATTGAGTAATACAGAGCATTTAATAACCAGTTCTAAGTAATGGGGGTAATACAAAACATGTTATATATGTAATAGTAATGAATACTAATAGTAATGAGTAGTGTAGAGCATGTTCTCCTTGTAATAGTAGTGAGTAATACGTAGTGGGTTCTGCTTGCACTAGTAATAGTACTGAGTACTTGGAGTAACACAGAGCACATTATATTTCTGCTAATTATAAATATTGAGTAATACAGAACATTTTATACCTGTGCTAGTTCTAAGCAATGGGGGAAATACAAAACCTGTTATATATGTAATAGTAATGAGTAGTGTAGAGCATTTTCTCCTTGTAGTGAGTAATACAGAGCAGGTTCTGCTTGCACTAGTAATAGTATTGAATACTTGGCGTAATACAGAGCACATAACCTATGTGCTATTAAGGAGTAACAGGAGTAATTCATTGCTAGAACAGGTATAAAGTGCTATGAATTATAGGAGTAATGTAGAGCATGTTTTAATTGTGCTAGTAATGAGTACTTGCAGCGAATCCGAGCGTGTTCTGCTTTTGCTACTGGTAGTAATGAGTATTAGGAATACTGCAGAGCATATTATGCTTGTAGTAGGAGTAATAATTACTGTATTAAGGTGTTCTCTGGGATTGTGTGTTGTATTGCGGTTGTCATCCATTGTGTATACTACAGTCTAATGCGGAGATCCCTAATCTGTCACTGTCCGGTTTACTAAATCCTTGTGTTCCCTGTAAAATAACAATCCTGGAGCATCTTGTCCTATAACTCTGTGTGTTGTGCTGTCCCTGTTATTCCTGCAGGGAATTGTAGTGCTGAATTGGACAGATGGGTATAAACAATTGGGAGGAGGGTGTCCCTGCACAGACAGGGCCTCATGTATGAAAGCTGTCCAGCAGTAAGACCATCTTTGTTGCCCATAGCAACCAATCAGAGCTCATTGCTGCCAATCAGAGACAAGCTTTCATTTTTCCAGAACAGTTTGAAAAATGAAAGCTGTGCTCTGATTGGTTGCTGTGGGCTCTGATTGGTTGCTATGAGCCTTGGTTGCTATGGGCAAAAAAGGCTCTCCTACCTCTAGACCGGTTTCATGAGGCCCGCTGGCTCTGCCGACACTGCACAGGGGCACAACCCCAAATAGTAACGCCCCTCTGATCGGTAATTTAATTTCTAGGAGGGATAAGAGCTCAACACAGATGTAAGGAAAGGAGCTCCTGAACTATTATTCACATTTATATATTAATGGGGATTTTAGTAAAACAGAGTTATCGGCAGTGGCCACAGCTCCTCTTCAAGGAGGAGAGGCCTAATGAGTAGGACTCTCGCCCTCATTATCTGACAGTCATCTTGACCTCCAGGAACGGGCTCTAGCACTGGCCAACGCATACGTTCAACAGCGCTACTGAAGGTGTATAGCGGCGCGTCACATGCTGAGGCCACTGATTGGCTGCAGCATTATGAGGTCACATTCATGGATCACATCAGTGAGGGACGGGGGTGGGGGAGGGAAGTGTGGGGTAATTTTCTATCTTGGGAGGTGTGTGGTTTTTTTTTTTTTTTTTTTTTTGGGGGGGGGGAACCCCTTTGTTACCAGCGTGGCCGTGTGTGAGGAGGTAGAGTAGAGCGGTTGAGAATCAGCAGGTAGCGGAAGAGCGGTTGAGAATCGCCAGGTATCGATGTAGCGGAAGAGCGGTTGAGAATCGCCAGGTATCGATGTAGCGGCTGAGAATCGCCAGGTATCGATGTAGCGGAAGAGCGGCTGAGAATCGCCAGGTAGCGGAAGAGCGGCTGAGAATCGCCAGGTAGCGGAAGAGCGGCTGAGAATCGCCAGGTAGCGGAAGAGCGGCTGAGAATCGCCAGGTAGCGGAAGAGCGGCTGAGAATCGCCAGGTAGCGGAAGAGCGGCTGAGAATCGCCAGGTAGCGGAAGAGCGGCTGAGAATCGCCAGGTAGCGGAAGAGCGGCTGAGACTCGCCAGGTAGCGGAGGAGCGGCTGAGAATCGGCTGGTATCGATGTAGCGGAAGAGCGGCTGAGAATCGGCAGGTATCGATGTGGCGGAAGAGCGGCTGAGAATCGCCAGGTATCGATGTAGTGGAACAGCGGTTGAGAATCGCCAGGTATCGGAGGAGCGGAACAGCGGCTGAGAATCGCCAGGTAGCGGAGGAGCGGCTGAGAATCGGCTGGTATCGATGTAGCGGAGGAGCAGCTGAGAATCGCCAGGTAGCGGAGGAGCGGCTGAGAATCGCCAGGTAGCGGAGGAGCGGCTGAGAATCGGCTGGTATCGATGTAGCGGAGGAGCGGTTTAGAATCGCCAGGTATCGATGTAGTGGAAAATTTCAGTGGGATACCCAATCATTTTGTGAAAGAGTGACGCATGGACTGATTGACAACCAGGGACACAGAAGAGGGACGGGCAGATGGCGAGGCGTCTTCAGGGGTCCAGCTAGTGTGATCTAGTACAGCACTTGCACCGATCTTGGCCATGATGTTCAACCATCTTATTTAAAGGGGTTTTGCCACGATCTCATTTCATACCTCCTGTATTCAGCTCTATGTGCTCAGAAGGAGGCGTGTGTGATTTGTTTGAATTGCATATCATGTGACCCAGCAGGATGACATCACCAGGCCTTTCCTCTGTAGTCAAAGGTCGGTTTATGGAAAGCATTGTGAGTAGCTGAGAGGTAAAGCTTTTGCCTCCATGCACAAGGGTCCTAGGTTCAAATCCCTGCAGGAACCAAACCTGTGGGGTTTTTTTTTCTCTTTATTAATGCACATATCTCATTGAGGTTTCTTTTTTATTTATTTGCACTGTTTGACTAATTACAAAAGAGAAAATAGGCTGGGAATAGAATTACAGCACCTGGGGTTTGAGCACTCAGTAGCTGGCTGAGAGGAGAGGTGATATCTGAGCTTGTGCGACCAGGACCGAGGAGCTCTCAGCCCTGGTCGTATCCCCTGGAGACGAGCTGTAAACAATGGATCACTAAAGGAGCAGCTAAAACAAAAACGGTGCAGAATTTTTAATAATAATGAATGGTGAAAATGTCTATTTCATTTGCAAGTTTCCCATGTCAATTTTACTTTGTGGTAAAACCCCTTTAATGCTTTTAAACTTAAAATATGACGCAATTTTTCAAACTCTCTGGATCAAAAATGCCCTTCCTTTTAGTGTCTATCTCCCATGTGTCCTCTTGATCAGACCAAACATGTCTCTTCCGTACCCTAATCCTACAGTCAAACTCTACCACCTTGTCTTCTTGCTGCCCTACTGATTGACCGATAGAGTATGTGACTACAGGATCAGACTATGCAGGGTTTGTGTGTTGTCTGTAACTATGGAAACATCAGGCTCTGTAGATGCTAATTTATTGTTCTGCACTATTGCATATTTAGGGCTTAGGAATCCAGTGGGCGGTCCTTCTGAGAGATCGACAGCCTTCTCTGTATAAGCATGACAAACATTGAGTAGGGCCGCCCACTGGACTCCTTAATCCTGAATAAAGGGAACCTGTCACAGTGACCACGCTATCTGATCTGCGGGCAACATGTTATAGAGCAGGAGGAGCAGAGCAGAATGATATATTATTCCGTGAGAGGTTCAGTAGAACTTGTATGTTATTTAAATCCATGCTTATTCTGAGTTAAGGAGACCAGTAGGCGGTCTTATCAGTGATTGACAGAGATCTCTGCATATTCATAAAAGTAAGGCTGTCAGTAGTTAAGACCGCCCACTGGACTCCTAAACCCAGAATATGCAGAGATTTAGATGAATGGATAAAACACAAGCTCTACTGAATCTTTTTTCATAAAACTATATAGGAATCTGCTCAGCGCTTTCTGCTCTATAACCTGCTGCTGACAGATCAGATAGTAAGTTCAATGTGACAGGTTCCCTTTTTAAAGGGATGTTCCAAAAGTTTAAAATTCTCATTTAAACTATAAGGTAAGGTAGAAAATAGGAAAAAAAAACAACTTTGATCTTGCATCTTAGTCTTCTCGTGACCCTGCAGCTATTCATAGGCTGCATTGTCCTGCTGGATATACCGCATATGACCACTGCAGCATGTTATTGGCCGCAGGGTCATGTGAAGAATGAACGGTCATTGGCCAGGATCGCCGGGACCGGCAGTGGCGCTGGAATAAGCCGATTTAAAAGATAATTTGTGTGGGTTTTTTTTCTTCTATCATACTAATGACATCCCTTTTTAAATGGGTTGTCACTACAAAGATCAGCTTTTAACATGTAGGAAACACTAAATGAAGACGTTTTCCAAATACATTGCTTTGTTCAAATTTTTTTTTTTTTGAGGAGCTACAAATAATTTTATTATCTTCTGAGGGCTTTCAGATTTCTCTAGTTACCAACCTGTTTGCTTGTTCTCCCATGCTGTTTTTTACCTGATAGCAGAGATTGACGTCATGACAATGGAGAAAATGGATTGGCACCAGCAGAGATGTAAGGTAAAATCCAAAGAATTTTATTCGGTTTCCATGTTGAAATAGCCACGAACAAGCCACATAGATGGACAACGTGTGCAAACAAAGACAAACAGTCGGTTGTTTGTTTTTTGCCGCGGGTTAATACGTGCCTGTAGTCATATTCATTTTCTTTGTCTGTCGAGCGCCTTACCATGGCAACCCGCAATCCGCTTGCCGGTATATTCTGTGGCGTCATTTCCGTTGTTTGGAGCGCGTCATTCTCTTTTGTCATTTCCGGTATAGCGGATCGCGTTGTGTTGCCCCGGGGAACGCATAGTCCGCTTGCCGGCATTTTCTGTCGCGTCATTTCGGTTGTTTGGAGCGCATTATTTTCTTGTGGTGTTTCCGACTTCCGGTATAGCGGATCGCGTTGGGTTGCCCTGGTGAGACGCATGGATCGTGAGTACGCTTACACAGGTGTTAATTGTGAATTATTATGTGTATTGTAATTGTTTTGCACACTATAAGAGGGCATTAATATTTCCACTCTACAGCTAAGACTAAGGGCTACGCCAAACCCGAAATGCGTCAGCTGGTCACCCCTCTGACTGTATGTCTTTGTTTGCACACGTTGTCCATCTATGTGGCTTGTTCGTGGCTATTTCAACATGGAAACCGAATAAAATTCTTTGGATTTTACCTTACATCTCTGCTGGTGCCAATCCATGTTTTCCATTGAGCTGCACACTTATAGCGTGTCATGAACGCGGATTGAGGCACAGCATCGCCACAGGTCTGTCAGACTGTTTATTTACAGGTGAGCTGCCTATTCCCTTCTACTTTTCATTGACGTCATGACACAGGTTGCAGCACAGAGCTGCTGGCAGCCTGAGAGCTTGTGTGTTATCTGATCTTTCAGACAAAAGACACTAATTACTACGGTTTACTTTAGCTCTCAAGCTTCTCTGGACCTGGCAGAAGGAGATTTATCTAGTCTAGTCTAGTCTAGCAGAAGTCTGAATACACAGAGCTCATATGCTAATTACCTACAGCTTAACCAGGAAGTGACCGGATGCGTGAATGAAAGAATGCTACGGACTTTATGAAACCGTGACATGAGACAAGCCCTTTAAAGGGGTTGTCTCACTACATTGATTCATCTCACCTCAGTCCTGTTTAATTCGTTTCTCCTTGAATTCAGGGGCATGTTTACTGGCTTGTACTAGGCTGCAGTAGAAGCCAGGTCTGTAGCTATAGCAACCAGCACTGGCAGCCTATCGGGATAGATCAAACAGGTTTGTAGCTATAGCGACCTGAGGAGCTGATGCAGCTCACACAAGAGGGGATATCTAGGAATAGATAGGACACTGTTAATGGACATATATTGCAAAGTGACTTGTTTTTGCAAGATCTTTAACATAAAAAGCAATCATTGAGACAACCCCTTTAAGTATAATTTCTGTTGATTCAGGACTAAGTGGTTCAATGGGCGGTCCTACTCAATGATCGACGGCTACCTCTGTATCCCCTCTTGTACATGGATTGCTGTCAGTCACTGAGAATGTCCGCCCACTGGACTCCTCAATAAGCAGAGATTATACAGAATCTTTCCCTACAGAGCTATAGAACTATTGTCATCTCCTCCTGTTCTCTAACATGCGTTATAAATGTTAGCGGTTCCACGTAAACGTCTAAATTGCATGTGCTGTCCCGGACTCATCGGGTGGCCCGGGTGAGGCAGACGGTTAGTATGTTATGTCCTGTTTTACTGCGTATGTGGCCGCTGTACTTTTCCTGTTATCACAACGTAATCAAGATAGATGAGTTCATTTTTCCAGTCCCAGTTGCGTGGCGAGCTCTGCTTCCTGAATACTGCCCCTTTATCCTGTGCAATCAGACCCTGCATAGGATATATCCCTATATATAATTAGTGTAGATGACATTGATGGAGCGTCTCCAATTTCCCATCTGCAGGTACCGTAAGCCTGGCTGTGATGGAATCGCGTACATTGTGCAGTAGCATCGCAGGGGCCGCTATACGCGGGGCTGAGGACGAGCATAGAGTGGTAATTACCTTGTCCGTATGTCATTCATCTGTTGTGTGAATGAGGGGACATGGATGGCTTTCTCGTTATGCTGCACCTGCTTGATGCGGTCTGTGTCTTTTTAAGCATTTCCACCAGAAAAGCCCCATTGAGCTGCTTGTAAGCAATCATGTTTTTGGAGTGTTGACAGCTGCACGAGCTGAGACTCCAGAGCGCAGCAATCCCTCATCATGAGAGACCCAGGCTTGATTTTCATAATATGTTTGCAGAGGTACAGTAGATAGAAGCATGAAATTGATAGCCGTCCTGCATTTAGGTCAGACGAGGCAGGCCGCTTCGGAAGTGAGGAATACAGATTTGTCTGAAATGTATACAGAAAGCTGTATGCGTCCAACTCCAAATACACCGACGTAGGAACCTGAAGGCTTCATTACACTGGGCAAGTAATCGCCTATAAATAAACTACAACACTTTGATTTTCTAGTATAAGGGCTTGTTCACACGGCTTATTTGGATGAGGTTTTCGACCAGGTTTTCGGAGCGTTTCCTCGCCCAAAACGCCCCCATTTCATTGATTCCTATGTAAAACCTCCAAGAAATAGGACATTACTTACTCAAAAAGCACTCCAATTCTTTGGGGCATGTTCACAGCTCAATGGCTGGACTAAACTGACCC